>JAUIMM010000054.1:7847500-8392500 GCA_031769625.1 Taudactylus pleione
TCCCTTCCGTTGTACAGCCTTATGAAATATGTTGCCATTAGGCAAATATATGATAGTTTCAAAAGAAAATTTCAAATATTACATTTTTAAATGAAAACAGTAATAAAATGTTGCTTCTGTACTGGTTCATGTAGAACGAAATATTGAGAACATTTCAAAAATAAGCAACTGGAAATAATAATTGTTATGTTTACATTTTCCAACATATCGAATAAAGCTGATTAGTGAACTTTGAACAGGGCTTGATTGTGGATGCTGAGAATGGTGGAAATACTTTTATACTTCAATTGTGTTATAACTTTTCTTTTTAAAACAGGACTCCATCCCACCAGTAAGATTGCAGCATACTGCTGCAGGGGTTTATAATCCAGGCAGGATTGCAGAGGTTTCCCGGTTTGCTAAACTCAAAACCGCTGCTATATAGAAAGAAATCACGTTTGAGAACAGAAAATGTTTGACCAAATATCTTCCATTAAAATAAGAGAACCCAAGAATTAGCGTGTTTAGAACCTACTGTAATCCTGCCAACAAACCCACACAAAAAATGTATCTGACTCTGCCATGCGTTTTATGGAAATCATTGCACAGATTTCTAGGATCTGTGCAGGCTTTATTTTATTTAAAAAAAAAAATTGAATTTTTTTTAAATTAAAATAAAAAATGGTGTGGGGTCTAGCAAAAATTGATAACAATCTCTAGGCATTCAAATGCAGGCTTGCAGTATTGTATAAGGTTCACCGTGATGTGGTAGGTGGGCAAACAGTTTTGGCCAACCATGTACTAAGAAAACTTACTTTTAAAACCATGTTAATTGTTGCAGTTTATTATAGACTTTTTGATCACTAGAATTCTTAGTGCTTATACTGTGCACCTGCTCCTACCCACTTTCTTTTCTGCTGTAGAACTACAGGTCTCAGGTAGCACCTATTATCATGTTTAACATTAGGATGTGCAGCCCAGCCCCTCCTTAGTAATGTAGAATAATCAGGTTGTCAAATGGTGTGCAGTACTCCCTATTTTTCCACTAACTAGCACTAAGCTTTACCAGCCGGGGCTGGTGGCATTATAGCAGGAAGAACAAGCAGAATAGAGGGGTCTAGTTACTAAGGGGTCTATTTACTAAGCAGTGTTAGGAGAAGTGAAAAGTGAAGAGGGAAAAATGATAAGGTGCCAGCCAATTAGCTCCTAACTGCCATCTCACAGGCTGTGTTTGAAAAATGACAGTTAGGAGCGGATTGGCTGGCACCTTATCACTTTTCACTCTTCACTTTTCACACTTCTCCTAACACTGATTAGTAAATAGACCCCACAGCAGTGTTAGACAGAGTGAAAAGTGATACGGTGCCAGATAATCAGCTCCCAACTGTCATTTTTCGAACACAGCCTGTGAGATGGCCGTTGGGAGCTGATTGGCTGGCAACTTATCACTTTTCACTCTGTCTCCTAACACTGCTTAGTAACTACACCCCAGAGTCCTCCTGCCATAGTGCCAAATCACTCGCAGCCAGTCAGCACAGGGCTGAAATCCCTAGGGAAATGGGACCCACAAAAAAATGTGGCTCCCTAGGGACAATCATCACTGTGCTGATAGCAGTAGTTCTATTCCCCAGACTTGTGTAACAGTGGGTGTGTGATCAGCAATTAATTTAATTATAATCAGTGGCAGCTCCAGGGGTGGGGCTGCAGTGCAGTCCAAAATTCATATAGGGGAGCCACACCAACTGCCAGTCAGTCGCAGCCATCTATGTTTGGCAGTGTTTGAAATTACAGTTTGTGTGGTTCCCCTATTTGAGTTTTGGACTACGCTGCGACCACCTCTGGAGCCACCACTGGTTATAATAATTTTGTGATGGATTTGAAGCTAGATACTGTAGGGGTTTCAGAGCGGATTGTGATCTTTTTAGAAGGTCAAAATTACCTTGGTATTTAATATTTTGCTGTATTTTGCACTTAGAAGCCACAGTCAAACTGCCCTTCAGTTTTCAAATCCCTGTCACACTGTTACATGGTAAATTTATCCCTAGCACATCTGCATTTGTGTGTTATTTCTCCACTGGCAATGGATGGTTCACAAGGAATGAAACCTAATTTTAGCACTTTTGAGACACTATTTCTGTCCAAGGATTGAAGAAACTGATTGGACAGTTGCTAATCTTTCTATACTTTGTATACTTTGAATATTTATATATTTTTCACAGTGTTTCCTTTTCTTTCTCTTCCACAACACTTGTTATGTAGAGGAATTACATTTGCAAACAGAAGGTGCAGAGACCTGCAAGTGGCTTTGTGTTGGAGATTTGAGAGGTAAAATGTTATCCACTGTAATAAAGCTCAAAAGATTGCTGGATCTAAGCGGATGGTGGTGGAAAGGTCTGTATCCCCATAGGATAGAAGCAATGATAAACTGGATTATGCATCTCATCCCCAATATACTCTCTTTTCGTGAGACAAAATATTGAAATTGGGATGCAAACACCATGTCAACATTCAAAATGTCAACACCACAAAGTCAGCAGTAATTATGAAATGTTGACATGGAACATGTAGACATCTGCAGAATGTTGACATGTCCACAGTGGTGACATTTGAAATGTCAACATTCAGCAGGGAGCGGAGGGTTAGTTAGGCTGTGGGACTGATTTGGGTTAGGCTGCAGGAAGGGATGGTTAGTGTAAGGCACAAGGGGGAGGGTTAGGTTAAAGGATATTACTAACCACTGAAACCGCTCCATCACAGCTGGAAGTCATCATCACATCACCGAACAAGGTAAGTCACCGCTGGACAGCAAGGAAAGTTTTGACAACATTCTCATCACGATGACATGTCATCACTGTCGACATGATATCAAGAATTCCCCATGAAGGAGAAGCCACAGCCCACAGAGACATTGGAAATATCTTTATTTCCTACAGCAGCCGCAGCCCAAATAGGTTTCTATGGTGTTGCAAAGCTGTCAGATTTACCAAGCTCTGGAATGCTTCTTGTCCCAGATAGGATAACGGCATCTCCAGATGGCATTATTAACAGTAGCCTATGAGCAACTATTTTGCAGAAATTACCAGGGCAGGGTTCTGGAAGCCGTTGACTGCACATGTGCAGAATGGCCCCCACTCATGATATAGAAGTGAAATGATTGCTTTTGGAATCATTTCACTTCCTTACAAAATCACAGGAATAGCCTCCTTTTGGTGATTTTTAGTAAATTCAGGCAAATGTTAATTTCTTGATGCCTGTGATAAGAAATTCAAATTATTGGGTCTGAAACCCGATAATTAGTAAATCTGCCCCTGTGTGGGGGATGGGGGAGGGGAAGGGCAACTAACTTGTGGCGGTCACAACCAATAAAAAATCAAAATTATATTCTGGCAATTCTATTAATTAGGTATAATGTGTAAATACTCCCGGCCCTGCAAATGTGATGAATACACTGCAGTGGCCCCATTTCACACTATGTTACACAGAACCTCCAAGTTTACATTATGCCACAGTGTCCCCCACACTGGTAATGTGTGTGGGCCCCCATGCATGGTGTGACCTCCCCAACCCCTCTGTTGTTGATCCGGAACTGGAGAGAGCTATTGTAGTACACTCAGGTGAATTAAATCCACTCAAGATCACTGCAACCAATTGTTCAGCCACCTTTAGCAGAAAATTGCAGATACAGGAAAACAATAGCAAAACATAAAGCACATATCATTGTAAATATGTGCATTGTTCTTTTAACACTTACTATACACTTATTTATACATATGCTCTAAACTATGTTTTGTTTTCTACCAACACTAAAGGACCATACACACTAGACTATAAAACTGAACGATATGGGCGATGATGATATCGTTATTGTTCATATCGTCCAATGTGTATGCACCAAACTACCAACGATGCATGCTCCCGGGGGTCGTAAATGATGTTTGCTGTCGTTCAAACATGCAGGACAATCTGACGATATCGGCACAAAGTGCCTGTTCAGGGATGTGGCAGGATGATGTCACTGAACAATATCATTCAGTGTTTACACCCAATATCGTTTTTCCTGACTGGGAAAGTGCAAGGGAAATCTTTCTCCAATTTCTTTCACAAAACATCGTCTAGTGCAGTGGTTCTCAAACTCGGGGCCTGATTCAGAGCCGCTCCTAAGCTGCTGCTCGTTCTCTCAGAGCGATGTTCGCACATCTGCGCATGCATATGGGTCATAATGCACATGCGCCAACCAGTCAGTGTGGTCGGAAATCGTGTGTTCGCAAAATTGCGAGTGCCTGCTAATTTGAGTGACAGGAGGAGGCGTTTGTGGGTGGTAACAGGGAAGGTGCTTGAAAACGGAGAGTGGAGATCCGAACGCAGGCGTGCCAAACGGTGAAAACGGGCGTTTTAAGGGTGTGCATAATTAACAAAGCAGCAACATCGACCACATCACTTGGTTGTTTCAAAGCCTGAACTGTTCGCATGATTGCGGTAGGAAAATCCAACCACAAGCACTGCGAGCAGTTCAGACGCCTTTCGATGTACTCGATTAATCTAATAAATAGCGGAGATGATGTAGGATGCGAGCGGCAAGGGGGCATCTTTAAAAAATAGCGAGCGCATGTTTCGTTCGCTCGCTCAGATATAGAGGTGTCAACAGACCGCAAAGAGCAAGCGCTCAATTTAAATAGCCGGACCCTTTTTTTGAACGAGCAAGCGCAAATAGCGTCCGACTCTGAATCAGGCCCTCGGTTCTCAGGACCCCACACAGTTCACATTTTGCAGGTCACCTAGCAGGTGCACAGGTGTAGTCATTACTCACTGGCACATTTTAAAAGAGCCACATGTGGAGCTAATATCTCACTTGTGATTCTGTGAGGAAACCTTTATTATGCTTAGACACTGAAACTCTCTCTTGGCTTTCATATAATCAATAATATGTAATAAAAATAGTTTCTAACTAAAGTGATTTGTCAATGCATGAACTCAATTATGTTTAAATAATAAATATATAGATTTTTTCAATAAAACAATTTGATTTTATTTACTCTCTAATTCACTGCATCCCTTATAGGATTGGACACAATATGGAATCTTTTTCATTAAACTATAGACTGTCTGATTATTTGAACCCTATTACATATAATTAAACTACATTGTATAACTGTATTTGAATTATTATTTAGAGGATACAGATTTTATGTGGTTTATATGGAGATGCATAGATGGTTTAAATGTAGATCAATTCCATAACAATTGTTTGTTATATGATGAGCAATTTACAAATGTATATACAGTACCAATCATGTAAATTGCATTTATTTTTAGTTTTTAGACAATGTAGTAATAGGAAACAGAAGATGTCAAAGTATAGTAGACTTAGGAGCCATTGCTAGGACTGAAAATTTCCATCTAGTGTTTGAAAAATATATTTTAGTTTAAGAATGAAAATTGTATGGTTATAAACAGAGTAAGTGTTAGTTATATATTCTGTCTTCATATGCTGTTCACTCTCTACACCTGAATCCTTTAATGAGTTGCTATAGTCTCAACATGTTATTGCAGTCTAGAACCTAGAATGTAATAAGATTCAAGTTTTCCTCCTCCCAGCTTGTGATTGGATCTGTAGGGAGATGGTAGAAAATAAATAAGGGAAAAAGAAAACAACTAGGAAAATGTAAAACAAAATTAACATAAAGCTGTGTCTCTGCTGTCTAGCAATCACTGCCATATGCATGCGTCTCTCTAGGCATAATTAATAGTATAAATTGCATTGCTTGTAATTTAAAGCAGTGAAGCTCAGCTTAGTTTAAACATGACCACGAGTGTCAGTGTGCCATTGTTTAAGGATCCCAAGTGTCATTGTGCAACTAATCGTTGACTCCATGTAATAAGGTATGTACATTGTTTTGCCATTAGAGTATGATCGCCTACACTCCTGGAATATCCAGGAGACTACCAAATTTTCAGGGAGTCTCATGGACTCTTGGAAGAGTAGGTAGCCCTCCCTCATCCTGCCCACTTCCTTATGAAATGGGTGAGACGGGGAATTTGATGATGCGGATTGCTGATCCGTGAGGTAGGTTGGACCAATTTCATGTGATTCCATTAGAAAGGCATACTTTTTACCTCCTCAACAGACCTACGATTTGTGGCATTATGCCATGAGGTGGTGGAGCCTACAAACAATATTCAATAAAGATCTGTGAATAGTGATTTATGGCGCAAGAAGATATTTTGTGAGCCCAATCCTTTTTGTCA
Source organism: Taudactylus pleione (assembly GCA_031769625.1). Taxonomy (NCBI): domain Eukaryota; kingdom Metazoa; phylum Chordata; class Amphibia; order Anura; family Myobatrachidae; genus Taudactylus; species Taudactylus pleione. The sequence goes on from JAUIMM010000054.1 coordinate 7,853,726, forward strand.
AAACCTGCCCAAACAGGTATAAAAACAATATGTATAAATATAGAGGAAAGAAGGATCAAAGGCGATATATCAACATACAGTCAGACAATAAAGACTAAAAAATATATATATGTAATGCCAATCTAATCAAAGCAAACTTATACTTATACCACAGATCATCATATATATTGGTTCTGTCTTGGTTGAAAGTTCCAATGATGGTCAGTGCACGCAAAAGAAAGAAACAGCAAGAGGACCAATGTGTAGTATCGTAATTATTTCAAATAACAAATTTCCCCTAATGAGTGGATGGAAATAGGTAGATTTTTCCAGAAGTTAGACAGATCCTTGCCACCACTAGTCGATGTAGTATAGCGTCCCGAAAACTCACTTCAATGGTGTGTCGGAAATACATGTGTTGTTTGAAGTTGTGGTATTTTTTTCAAAAAGGTAATTTCTTAAAAAAGGCTTAAATAGAACAATATACAAACCAAAAACTTGTATATAGAGTTCATAGACAAAGTCCAAATTACAAGTTCCTAGTTTGATTATTGTTCTATTTAAGACTTTTTTAAGAAATTACTTTTTGGAATAAAATACAATTTTTTACAATACTGTGGGGAGATCCGTTACGGACGACATCTGGTTACCAAAAGAAACATTTATATGCAGATCCCCATCATTATTTATGTGAGTTGGGATATGTTTTAGCACTACTTCAAACAACACGCGGTGAAGTAAAGATACCATTATAAGTATTTCTCACACACCATTGAAGTGAGTTTTCGGTACGCTATATTACATCGACTAGTGGTGGCAAGGATCTGTCTAACTTCTGGAAAAATCTATCTCACTGTTCTATTTCCATCCGCTCAGTAGGAGAAATTTGTTATTCATACCCGCTCGCTAGGATGCGAACGCTCGTAGCTGGCTGATTGTTGCTTTCTGCGCTTGTGTACGCATCACAATGCGCTTGTGTGAACCACGCTCACCCAGCATAGACAGCCCAGCTGAATGAGTGACAGGTCAAGCCGTTTGTGGGTGGTGACAGGGTCAGGCCACTAGAAATGGGGGAGTGTAGATGTGAACGCAGGGGTGCCTGAGTGTCTCATCGCCATTTCAGAGGTGTGCAAAATTAACATGCAGCGTCATAGTACACGTCACTTGGTTGAAATACACACTGAAGTAATCGCAGTGCTTGCGGAAGGGTATAGTCAACATCAAGCACTGCGATCGCATCCGATGGTGCTTGATGTACCAATGGTTTCATGCACTTCCAGGAGATGACGTGCGCAAGTGGGTGTCTTATGAATGGCTGGTGGGCATCTGCACACACACAGTGATCGCATGCTAAGACATAGTGCCAGTAACCATTGTCCATTTCACAATTACTTTTATTATGCAGATGTCTTCAACAAATATGTTATATAACTGTGGCAGGGAATAAAGTCAAGAATGTTCATTTCTAAGAAGTGTGCACATTTTTTATTTAGTTCTATAAAATTTGTCTTGTTATTTCTATGTATATCATAGTTCAGGACGGTAAAAGTAATTCTTCTTCAATTTCTACAAAATGTTTGCTTAAATATTTGAAGTTCAATCAATTTAAAGAAACTTCTGAAAAGAAGATCTTGTGTAAATGTTTCACCTTATAAGTGTCAAAAACACTGTAAAGGTGTCCTTGACTTCTTATAACAAATATGTAGTTACTCTGAACTGCTTGCTATTCTATTTTAGGTTTATGAATATGTTTGCTATCACTGTAACCCATAATCTACTAATATTTTGCTTTCATTTTCTCTCTTTTCTTTCTTTCTTTAGTGCCTAATTTGTTTTGTTTTGCTTCCTTGCTCTCTGGACTGAATTTTATATTTTGACATATTAAATGCCTTTTTGTGTCTTTAAAATGCATGTAAATGGTCCTGACACCAGAAAGTAATGTTTTTTGTCATGTTATACCCTTTGGCATTTTGCCTTGTGCTTTTAGTGCTGCTATATCCTTTGGCATTAATACTTGCATTGCTTTTTGTTGCCTGTGGGTAGCATTTTTCACATTGGGAGGTCTGCAATAATCTCTAAAATTATGTTAAAATGCATGAAACAATACAAGAAAAACACAAGTGTCTATGTGGCTTCTATTTGTTACGCTATTATTTTAAACTAATGTTGTTCAGCATTCCATTCTCAAGTGACAATTGTCCCTAGGTGCCACGAGGGGGAAATACATTTTCTAAACTGCTCCTCAAATATTTGCCTTCTGCATTTGCTCACAAAGCATTGCACATTTCACAAGCAAAATTTGGCCTTAAATGCTTGCAGTCCTATCCCAATCTACACAGCAAAATCAACTGACCATCGCCATTCTAGTTCTATTTATTTAGCAAACATACAACTTTTCCAATACAGTGGAATGCAATAACAGAACCTGAAGATAGTATTGATGAAAACCTGAACCTCTGTTAAATGGCCTGTTCTGCCCCAAAGCTCAATTTGGGGTGTATGTACGAAGCCTTGGAGATAAATAAAGTATAGAGAGAAAAAGCATCAACCAATCAGGTCCTGTCATTTTTCAAACACAGCCTGTAAAGTGACAGGAGCTATTGGTTGGTACATTATCTCTCTCCACTTTATTTCTCACCAAGACTTAGTACATCTCACCGTTTATGTGAAATATTGCAAAAATTCCTTTAATTTCTACTTGAGATCATGAATGATATCAGTACTATATAAGCAGACTAATATGATAACCTCTGTTTGGGTTTTTCCAGCTAGTTTAAAAGATATCACCATCCATCGAATGATTTTTATATAAAACTGTAATGTAAATGCACAACGGAATCACCAGGAAGAGCCTTAAGTTACCCTTTTGAAAGCTGAATAATACCCATGACTGGTCTAAATATTCTTAGTGTATCATTCCATTATGCAGATGGGATGCAATCTGCTTTTCTATGGTGACTGTGTATACATCATAAAGCTGATGCTGGATTACTGACATTATATGCTACTTATAACATTTTAACCTTGAGTATTTTATAACTTTAAACATGCCGTCTTATTAGCATGTTTAAAGTTATTATGCCAACATACTATGAGTAGCATTGTAACCATGTCAGGATTCCGGTACCAGATTTCTGGTGTCTACACAGTCACTGGCCACACTGTGACTGTAGTCATTCTATACTTAACCTACGCAGATACTGTATGTTAGTTTATTATAACGCCATGTATTGCAGAGATGCAGCCTGAGACATCTGTTAACCCATCACATTCCATCAATGGAGTGTGTTGTATTGTTATAAAATGTTTCCAGAATAAATGAAAACAACAATATTAAGAATAATGTAGGTTCAAATGTTCACCTTTTTATTTGTGATGCATTGAAACTGAATACCAGGACAAGAGGAGATATATTGGATGTTACTTTCCAGCATGTTTAATATATGAAGTGACTCAACTTTATTTTAGGGCTTCAATACAGAAAAATAGAAAACCTATGGGACATAATGTACCCTAGGCCAGTGCTTTTGGTGGCCCAAATTAAGGAAAACAGTTATACGCTTATATCCCTACTAATATTGCTAAATCTTTAAGTTCAGCTGTATCAAATATCAGAAGGACATCAAATCAGCTAGGGATGTGAACAGGGATTCATTCATTATGGGGCCAATGCAAATACCCACAAGTGCAGCCAGCTTACTGCTGCTTCCCAGGATATGTATCATAGTCTGATTTCTGCTTGCAGCCTATGGAGGTGTGGGCTGAATCAGCCTACGGTAATGAACCAATATGCATGCAACACAAGCTGCCCACTGCCCTTATGTGTTATAACTATGTGCTTGTGGGTCAAATATCATGAAACATTAAATTATACTTTATAATCTATGGAAGTTATCAGGGATGTTAAAGCCCATAAAAAGCCTTTGAGGGCCTCAGCCAGCCCTCTAGATGTCAGTTGGATAGCTCTGAGCTAGTAGATAAGTAGTAGTATCAACCAGATGTTTCCAAGCTATTGGAAGTCCCACATCCTAAAAAGCAGAGACGTGCAATAATAAATGACTCGTTATTGAGATGTCATATAATAGCTATTTAAACTATGCTGTAATTCAATCAATTTTAAAAAGCCTTCTAATCTGAGAATGTTTTTGTGAAAAGAGTTTGTCTGTATACACCAGTGAGCATTAGTCAGAAAAATGACCTTGTACCAGGCAAATCATAAAATACAGCTCATTGAAAGAAACCACATTTTATATGTGAATATTATTTAAAACTTTATTCTGTACTTTTGATATAACAAGTCTGCTCTGGGAGTTCAAATCTGTGTGTACAAGAGAGCAAAAGGGCCTTGCGTTGTGTTAACAAATTTCACAGCAATTATCTACTATCTGACAGTAAAATAGAGGATAATAGGGATATATGTATGTGGGTAGGTGGAATCTAGAAGTCATGTTATTAATGGGGAACAGAATGCTCACATTGCAGGCTTTTTCTGCAGTGTTTTCACGGGAATTAATACTGGACAATTTTCCTACTTAGAATTGGTCTATTTGGCTTCTTGCTACTTTAGAACTTCAACACAGTTAACATGTGTCTCCCGGGACTATTGAGCGTATGTTCAGTAGTTGTGGATTACCGCAGCTTCGACCTGCAGAATACAATATTTGCTTTAACTGCTGGCATGCCAGAAACAATGCAGCTTTACATAGTGAGGAGCATTGAAACATAGAGAGTGCTGAATTTAATATGACACAAGAGTGTAATAAAATCAATCCTAGCATATACAAAGTTTGTTTAGACCATTTAAAACATCCCAGTAAAGGGCATGTCGAAGCAGAGAGTTTTATTGTCCAAAAAGCTAAGTAGATTGGAACACAGATGCCTACATTGCTGGCTTGGTGGTAGCTACACAATACTGAGCACATAAAGAAGAGGCCAGATTGGAAATTTACATAACAGACAGAAAGCAGGTAATAATGTTTATGCAACACGCATCTTAGGCTAATATGAAGCCAGACCACTGTGCATTTATATTGATTGGAAGGAGAGTCAGTGAAGTGGTTTGAAACAAATCAGACTATGACTTAAACATTATGCTGAAAAGAATACACATGAGTAAACGGCAAACATTTCTGCTTCTACGTTTTTCCAATTTGAGTAAACGTAAAAGCTTATAGTAAGTAAGTAAACGATTATTATTATCCTTTATTTATAGAGCACCACAATGGGTACACAGCACGTTAGAAAGTTCATATACAGACACAGTGTAAATATAACAAGATTTGAAGTGTATATAAATTGAAATTCAAAACAAGGTAGAACATACAATACAGTGCAAATGTTTTAGGCAGGTGTGGAAAAAATGCTTCAGGGTAAGAATGCTTTCAAAAATAGAAGTGTTAACAGTTTATTTTTTATCAATTAATAAAATGCAAAGTGAATGAACAGAAGAGAAATCTAAATCAAATCAATATTTGGTGTAACCACCCTTTGCCTTCAAAACAGCATCAATTCTTCTAGGTACACTTGCACACAGATTTTGAAGGAACTCGGAAGGGAGGTTGTTCCAAACATCTTGGAGAACTAACCACAGATCTTCTGTGGATGTAGGCTTGCTAATGCAGTATAACTACATTATGTCTTGTTGCTGTGCTCAGTCTTGCCATGGTGTATGACATGTGACATGAAACTGTCTTCCAAAACCTCACCTTTGTAGTAGAGTTTGGCTGTTCTTCACCCAGTTTTAAGCCTCCTACACAGCTGTTTCTGTTTCAGTTAAAGACTGTATTTCAACCTACATATGAAAATGCTGATCATTATCACCTGTTTGGTATGATTGGTTAATCATACACCTGACAATTATCCTACAAAATCCCTGACTTTGATCTGTCCCAGAGTAAAGGCCCCCATACATCAGCAATTGATTGCAGCAATCGTGCAATTTGCAAACAATTGTGTATAAACATCTTTTCCTTTTTCAATCGATTGCAGATTGCAGAATTGCCACAATCGATTGAAAAAGGGAAAGATTTTTATACTCAATCGATTGCAAATTGCAGGATTGCTGCAATCAATTGCTGATGTATGGGGGCCTTTAGATCTAGGATTCCCAAACTCGGTTCACAATGCACTTTAACAGTCCAGGTTTTAAAGATGTCCATGCTTCTGCACAAGTTACTTGAATTGTACCTCATTCATTTTGATTAAACCATCTGTGTGCAACCATGGATGTCCTTAAAACCTGGACTGTTTGGGTGCCTCAAGGACAGAGTTTGGGAACCACTACTACAGACGTTTATTTTATTAATTTCTGAAATTATTTCACTGATTTCTTCCTATTCTGGAACTAGTTTTAATAAGGAATATTCTACAAAAAAGTACTGCTTACCATTGAGTACCATCAGAAAAAAACCCTGAAAAAAATCTGAAATCAGATTTCTTATTCCACCGCCAAATAACATTTGAATTAAAAAAAAAATCAAGACAAAATTTGGTGTGTCCCTGATCTGTTCCCATTCTGCTCCCCCAACCTGATAGGCCACAACACTTTCAGTGTAAAGTTGGGCCTATCCAATAAGAAATGAGACTGTTGTGGATGCATGCTTAGTTATTATTGTAAGTAATAGTATTAAGTACAGTACAAACATGCCCAATGTGTAGAGAACACGTGCTTAATATTGTTAGAATTGAAGAGGCTTCTTAAGAAAAAATGACTTTCTATACAACTTAAAATTTCCATAAAACGCAAAACCATCCTCAAATCCCCTTTCCCTAGGGCCAAAATGAATACAGTATATAGAATGAAACCAGTATTTTATTATATATGTATATGATACAATACATATGAAGCTGTGGAATTTAATGACCACTTTACCAGACTGGGCCTGATTCAGAGATGGATGCAATAGCGATTACGCACACAGATTGAGTGATTTTTTGCCATCGTGTATGCGTATAAGCCACACTGCGCATGTGCAGAGATCGCATTGCAATTATGGATGCATAGAGAAATCTATCGCTAAGTGACTGACAGTTTGTCAACGTTTGGGGGTGGTAACAGGGGTGGTCAGAAAAACGAAGCAGTATCTGACAGTTTAAATGCCGTTACATGGACGTACATAAATTAGCCATTGCGATCTTCCGCACAGTATGAGAACCCTGTGCGTGTCAGGAGAGCTGACAAGTCTACAGCTGGTCAGACCTTCCGCAAGGGCAAGATGGTCGCTCAATGTACGTCGATGTTACCAATATTTACGCAGGTAAGCAACATCGTACGAACATGACGGGTTGTTATGCTTTGTAACTATTAGCATATTTCCGCAGCTGCGTTACAGATCATGATCTGTTAGGAAATACAGACAGTACCAATGTTTTGTATATTGACTATGTAGTCCTGCTAATTGCTTAATTGGATTGTGATTAAAAAAGGCTGCATTTATGGCTGATGATCTGCCCTTGAAGATTTAATTACACTGCACTGATTTTGTAACAATAATCTATTTTAATAACTACAGTGTATCATCTTTTTCTCAACCATTCTGTTTTTGTCTCTTTCATATAATGGAGAATTAATGAGTTGCTACGGCCACAGAGATGAAAATAACAAGGTTGCTTTATGCATTGAATAAAACATGTTCTAATTAGCTCTTTGGCTTTAATTTTAACCTCATATTGTTCTTTATTTTATTGCAGCCACTTAAGTCCCCATTTCCTCCATGGTGCAGCCAATATGTGTAACTATCGCTCTCCTGAGTATATCCATTGTATTGAGTGGACGGTGGGATTGCAGTTTTCTGGAATCCACACAAACAGGAAATATTGTTTGGGATGTTGAAAAAAAGCATGTAAGCCATGTAGCCATCAGATTGTGGTGCAATGCCCTTTGTTAAATGGATACAGTAGAATAATCTAGGCCAGGCCAATACATTACCAGTAGTGTATCTATAATGCAGTGTGTGTGGTGGAAATGGGCCCCTTAATCATATGCTGCTACTCTCACACACATTACAATGTTTTAACTCTCGGCAGCTTATTAAGTATTTGTAATTTATTTGGAAATATGGCATCGGTATCATATTTCTAAAGAAAGTTCTTAAAATATGATGCTGGCATCATATTGTCAAAGACAACGCAGGAAATATGATGCATGTGAAGGAAAAGGCAAGAAATCAGGCATTGTGCCAGTGTCTTGGTTATTTTCAGTACATGAAGCCAGCACCAAAAATTGAGGGAGAGTAGGCCTACACAAACCATTTGCACATGGGCCCCTTTTTGTCTTAAAATGAACCTGCCACATACTGTATATTTGCTATGTGTACTTAACATGTACATCTTTGCAGGGCTAGATTAACAATGGGTGGGTGGTGCTACAGCTCCAGGCCTTCACATAAAAATAGGCCCATCGACATGACTTCATGATCACCATCCACCCAGCTGGCCACATGGTTGGCCATAAAACATAAGTATAAAAATTGTATTTATAATTTCTCCACAAAATATTACAAATGTTCTACAATTACGTATTTAAGGGTCTATTCACTGAGCCTTGGAGAGAGATAAAATGGAGAAAGATAAGTTCCAGCCAATCAGCTCCTAACTGTCATTTTTCAAACACATAGCTAACCAAGGGGAAGGGAAGGGGGAAATGTAATTCGAGCACAGGATCTAATTTAATTTTCAGATAGATAGTATCCAACAAACATATAAATGAGTTTATCCATAGTTTCGTCCACAATTAGTATGATAGTATCCCAGCATGGGTAATAGAAAGTAACATTAGTGGAGGTGCTCCCCTTGAGAGTGTGAGTGTAAGTGTAGACAGAAAGAGGAAAGAGAACTCTCTTTTTAGGGGCACTCTTGTATACCATATGTATCACAATTCCATAAACATTAATAAATAACTTTTATTGGTTATACATTAAAAATACATGTGCAGGTATAGGCCTGCTCAGACCCAAAACGTTTTTCTGCCAAAGGAGGAGGGGCAGTACTGATATATACATACAAGAAAAGGAGCGAACAAACAGTAATACACATAGACGATACAAAAACACAGAGCGTAAAGCTAATTACAATATCATAAATATTGCGAAGCCAGGTGAAATATTACAAGAAGTATATAAATTATCAGTGGTGATAGGATTATCACCCTTAGGTCAAATGACCTAGACTTCCTTATAATAGCACAATGGCTCCTTTAAAAAGTATACAGCAGACATCATTAATGTTGGAAAAGGCTCTTGATCAACAAGTATACATACATATGTAGACCCTGAAGAGAAAAAAATATATATATAGTACGGTATAAATATGGGTCATGGTTTAAGTCCTATACACAAGGATCAATTTGAAATGCCAACCCCATCAGAGATATATTCATATATAGATATGACTGAGGAAGCAGAGTGAAACGCGCGTCTCAGACCCGCGAGTCCCGCTGTGTACAGGCGGGACTCAATGCAGCAGTACACACATGAGCCTTTTCCAACATTAGTGATGTCTGCTATATACTTTTTAAAGGAGCCAGTGTCTACAGATGCTGGATGCAAACCAGGTAAGGGCTTTGTAGCAGCATTTGCATAAAGTTACAGATGGGCAACAACAAAAGACGCAGCCATGGTCACTACCACCTCTGAATCAGTCCCAAGGAGTGTATAGAAAATCATATCACGAAAATTTGTATTTTATCAAAATTTGTCAAACTTCATGTGCGGGGACAGAGGCCCTCATTCAGAGGCGGTCGGAGGATGCAAGCGGTCACTCAGAAACTGACCGGCTGCCTCTATTTCGGTCGTTAGGTTGTGGGTTAACACCCACAGCTCTAACGACCGCTAGGGTGATGATCACGATGGTCATTGACCATCGCGACCATCGGGGCTTACGATGAGACCCTAGGGTAGGGTCTCACTTGTCGCAAGCCCCAGAGAGCTTCTGGCTCTGTCAGAGCCGGAAGCTCTCCACTGACATCACTAGTGATGTCAGTGGGGCCTCCCCCAAACGGTAGGCGTTCCCATGGGAACGCCTCCATTTGGGCTGCCACCCCCCCCGGCCCTCCTTCTAAACAGGGCGAGCTGTCATTCAACATCGACAGCTCGCCCCCTTTGGAAAGAGACCTGCTACGACCGGCGCTGTCGGTCGTAGCGGGTCTCACGCATGCGCACAAAGGAGCTGGCTCCCTTTTGCGCATGCGCACTAGACAAACATCGAGGCGGCCGTGCGGTCGTAGACCGTACGGCCGCCTCTGAATAAAGCCCAGAGTGTGCAGGAATACTGGGTTTGGTCGATTTGCTGCAAAACTACTGTATATACCTATTTCTATTAGTAACTTTTAATGTGCAAGTACTTGTGGGGAGGTACAACAGGGAAAAAGCAGTGTACAACTCGTAGGTGTTATGGAGGATGAACATTTCTGCATACTTGCCCATTCTTCTCCATCACACCCTGTATACAATATAGCAATCACACACATTAAATAGTTTAGTCCCATTATATCTATTAGTAATTCAAGTTCTTTATTTTTTTATTGAAGCATGTAACGTTTATAACTTGTGCTCTCTAAAACTGCTGAGATTTTCTAACCACAGATGTTGTTGTTTTATTAAGTGAAAATATTTTATGAAGTTCTTAAGGGGTGTGGTGCGTTAGGGTGACAGTTCTCATGGCGACATGCATTAGGTTGCAATGTTGTCATGCTGCATGTCGACATACTTAGCATGTCCACATTCATCGTGCCTACATCCATGCTGGCAAGTATACCTACCCTATCCCTAACCCTATTCCATGCACTAAACCCAACACCCCATCACAACCTAATCCTAACCCTCCCAGCAGCCCCAACGGTCAGCATTCTGAGAATGTTGACATTACACATGGCAACATTTCAGATGTCAACATTGTGAACATGTCAACATTCTGAGGATGTCGACCTTATGCCTTAAACTATGTTGACATTCTAGTAATGACATTGTGTAGTCGACATAATGAATGCCGACATGGTAAATGTCAACCATGGATACCGTTTTTAACTAATATGTGAATATATAAACTTTATAATTTTACACATATGCGTTATTGATTAATATTTGCTTCCTTAATACAATTATTCAACTGCAGAAAATGTAACTTTTAATATTGGGTTGAACAGCACATTATTTGGTTTGTATAACATTTGAAGTGCATTCAGTTTTAAAAAGGTGTTAGTTTTAATTTACTGTTTTGGTGATGACTTGGTCACATTTTACTGGGTTCTTCTTAACAAATATAAACATTTAGTTAACACTTTTGTGACAGGGATTCACTTTTGTTGTGACAATCTGGCCACATTTGCAGTGCGGATGGATTGCAAAAGGAACGATAATGTGACTATACATACGTTATAATGAGCAAACATTGGACTGCCTCACTTTTTATCAAGAGATAGCCTAACCGCCATCACTAGTATCGGCACTTACACCTGCCACATGCAGGGTGCAAAAGATCCACCTGAAATAGGCATCACCTCAGCATACATATGATTTAGAATATATTGTAATTCTGGTAACATGCCCATGACACTTCCACTTCAATTCCATGAGATGGTTCTATCCTTTGCATACACCCAGCTGACACCCAGAAACACCCATTTGATGGATGGAGAGAAACTGACAAAATCTGTCCTCCCAAAAATTCAGATATTGATAACATAGTGCTCTGGGGAATTTATTATATGTGTCACTTATGTGTGATTGATCTGTGTTATGATGACATTGGTGAAAGGGCGTTCTGCAAAAAGCCTGATTTTTACTTTCTAAATGTATGGAGATATTGTGTTGTTTTTACGTATAAGTTATTGTTGAACATATTACATTTTTGGCAACTCCTTCTTTTTACGTTGAGAATATTAGTGGTGGTTCCAGGAATATAGAAGAACCTGGATGATATTGGTGCCTTTAATGTTAATGATTTTCCAAAGTATATCAGGGATAAATTTACTAAAGTGAGAGTTTTTATAAGTGGAAATGTTGCCCATAGCAACAAATCATATTCTAGCTATTATTTTCTAGAAGGTGCTAGATAAATGTTTAGTAGAATCTGATTGGTTGCTATGGGCAACATCTCCACTTCTAAAAACTCTCACATTAGTAAATATACCCCCTGGAATGCAGATTAGATGTTGCACATTACACTTATAGGGGGTCATTAAGACCCGGTCGTTAGCGCCGACGCTCTCGGACCGGGTCGATGGCCCCCCACACAGCATGCGCACGACGGCGCCAGCACCGTCGTGCGCATGCGTGAGACCCGCTACGACCGATAGTGCCGGTCGTAGCGGGTCTCGATCCAAAGGGGGCGAGCTGTTGATGTTGATTGACAGCTCGCCCCATTTGGAAGGCAGGCCGGGGGGGTGGCAGCCCAAACAGAGGCGTTCCCATGGGAACGCCTACCGTTTGGGGGCGGCCCCACTGACATCACTAGTGATGTCAGTGGAGAGCTTCCGGCTCAGACAGAGCCAGAAGCTCTCCGGGGCATACGACAAGGGAGACCCTACCCTAGGGTCTCGTCGTAAGCCCTGATGGTCGCGATGGTCTCTGACCATCGCGACCATCACCAGAGCGGTCGTTAGAGCTGTGGGTGTTAACCCACAGCCTAACGACCGCAACAGAGGCGGCCGGTCAGAATGCAAGTGGCCGCCCAGTTTCTGAGCGACCGGTTGCATCCTCCGACCACCTCTGAATGAGGCCCATAGTCTTTTCACATAGCATATATCACTAAAGGCTTCTTTTACCATGTGTTTTTTTTTCTGTTGAGCATGTTTATACTTTTAGGGGTGCATTTACTAAGATTCGATTTGGTCCCGATTTGTCCCATTTTTCAACTCTGATAGGATCGATTCACTTAAAAAATCGTGAATTTATCAAGCTTCCGGTTTTGACAGGATCGTTTTGATTGATGGTGTATTTGGTCAATCCTGTCCGTTTTATATGTGCAGACTGTTTTTTTGTTTTTTTGTTTTAGGGTTAATTTTTTGTTAAAAAAATTACATGAGGTCCTGCCCAAATGTTAACCAGCCCCAGACTTGCCAGCCTGTCCTGGTACCTAAAATTACGGGGAACAAAACGAGTAGGGTACCACCATAATTTAGGTACCAGCACCAGGCTGCAGGGCCAGTCCTGGTTTTAATTATAGGGGGGAAAAATGGTGTAGGAGTACCCCTATAATTAAAACCAGCACCGGACCCTTTCTAGCGGGGGGGACTGATGCCACAGCCAGGGGAGCCCTTTCACCGGGTCAACATGCTGCAGCATCAGTCCTGACCGCTAGGGATCCAATAAAGGGGCCCCCCTCTCCGGTGGTGGGTGGCGGGTTGATAGTGTATGTGTATGCCAATGAATGGCTCCTCCATTGAAGTCAATGGAGATCTGCAGGTTACTAAAGTTTATGAATGCTCAGATACGGCTCTATAAAGGCAGAAATCGTGTCTGAGCATTTCATTCGGGAGATATCAACAATCCTGGTCGTTATTTGTTGCATGGATCGCAATTTTTGTTTTTTTGTTTTAAGAAGACCTTGGATGCCTACTTTGGAAAAGCTCCTGGTAATGTAGGTGAGTATGTGTATCTGTATATATATGTAATAAAACTGTACTTTCACAGTGTGTGTTGTGTTATTTTTACACATTTCTTTACAGGTGAACTACAGGTACCAGTGGGCCCTTAATGCCCCGCATGCTGGTACTTGTGGTTCTCCATGTACCAGCATGCAGGGGAGGCTGTAAAGACAATGTTGATATTTCTATTTTTTACACACTACATACACTATCAACCCACCACCCACTGCCCTAGGGTGGCAGGATAGCCCCGGGCTATCAGCCTAGGCCAGGGGTGTCCAGGAGAGGGGGACCCCTTTATTGGGGGGGTCCCCAACTCCCCAGGGATCCCTGGCCTGGGCTGACTAGTGTTCAGGACTGATGCTGCGGCTGGAGGGCCCGGTGAAAGGGCTCCCCTGGCTCTGGCATCAGCCCCCCCCACTAGGAAGGGTCTGGTGCTGGTTTTAATTAGAGGGGGACCCCTATTTATTTTTTTCCCCCTATAATTAAAACCAGGACTGGCCCTGCAGCCTGGTGCTGGTACCTAATTTACGGTGGAACTCTACTCATTTTGTTTTCCTGTAATTTTAGGTACCAGGACAGGCTGGCAAGTCCAGGGCTGGTTACCCTTTTGGGGGGGACCTCACATCATTTTTTTTAAATTAACCCTCAGAACACACTTGACATTCAGAAACATACACAAATCACACTGATTTGTGTATTAATTAACATTTTAATTTTACATATATATTGAATACTAATAGGCGCTAACACCCAAATACATTGTTACATAGAATAAATATATATATATATATATATATTCTATCACCGCTGTAACTTTGTGCTCCTCCATTGCTGGCATTTTGCTGGTTACTCTTGTGCAAATTAGCTAATGAGGCCAAAATCATGTGACATCAAGCATACCAACTTATCAATTAGTTTTATCACTCACACAAAGTGATGCAACTCGTTGTGTATGAAAATGGTGCTCCAGCCAATCAACTCCGACTGTCATCTGTTTGAAAAATGACAGTTGGGAGCTGATTGGCTGGAGCACCATTTAGCACTTTGTGAATGATAGAACATTGATAAATAAGGCCCTGAGTTGAAACCACATTGCCACCAGTTTCCAAGGTAACATAAGTGGCCTGACTTTGTGAACACTACGAAAACTGCTTGCTTTACAACATGTGATCGGCAAACAAAGCCTTGACACTCTCCAGGAAGATGGATGAACAACTAGAATGCAAAACTGCATGGACAGAGAAGTTATAAATGCTAAAATAACTTCACACACTAAGGGGGAGATGCATCAAGCCTTGGAGAGAGATAACGTGAAGAAGTTGTCCATAGCAACAAATCAGCTACTGTCATTTCATAGACTGTGCTAGATAAATGACAGTTAGAAGCTGATTGGTTGCTTTGGCCAACTTCCCCATGTTATCTCTCTCCAAGATACACCCCCAGTGTCTGCAGTGGCACATTCCATATCATGGCACACTAGGCTGCTGCCTAACCAGCCTATTAGTTGATCAGGCACTGAAAGACTCTGGAAGTCACTAGAGAGTATACAATATGATATATCTGTCAGTGACAGGAATTTATTATTTGCAATTTGAGATGAGGGATTTTTTCTAAACTGTTCAGCAGAATATTTCACAATTGCCTGTTTACTATAGGAATTTGGCCTTAAGTGTTCCCAGTTCTATTCTAACCATACCACACAGCAGAATGAATTGACAGCTGCTGTCCCAGCTCTATTCATAGACTATAAATTGCTAATTGTGAATTTACAAATACTGTGCATGATGCCATTGATGGGAATTGTAGAACATTTCCTAAGGCAGAAAGGCTTGGACGGATCTGACACCACTAACTTCTGTAGCACTGCAAATGGATAATTGTTATGCAAACTGAAGCACAGTTATTCACTTTCTGTTCACATAAAATTATAATGTTTAATAATATACTTCTTACATCTAAAGAATGTCATAATTCTAGATATTAAAAAAATGAAAATAATACCACACAATGATTTTTCATTAAGGAGGGGAAGTTAAGCACACAAATAACTATGTATGTAGAACAACCTGCAGTTTGATTAACTACAGTTTTCTCTGCTTCTCAGGTTTATCTGTATGCAGTAGATCAAGGGGCAAATACATTATGTAAAGGTGATACAGTGATGTTTGCGTTACTGAATGACAGTAGTTGGGTATTAGCTGTGTATACGTTATGTAAAGATTAATTTTAAACTGAGTACATCAGTTATTGAAAAATCGTAATAGACAAGAAAATGCAAAACAAACCCAACATCTGTGGAAAATTCATTGAACAGAACTATGTAAAATCCTTCTGCTTTATCTCTTTGTAACATAACAGATTGCAGCAATATTTTCAACGGCTGGTGCAAGCTGTGGCTGCCATGTACAAATCTGTCTATTTAAGCCTCTCAACAGTCCCGTCAGGCATCGTCCTGCAAAATACCAGTGTTGTTATCCAAGTATCCGCTAGCCACCATGATGTATTGGCATCTTTTGCTTTATTTCTCCAGCTGGAAAACCTACCAAGAGGTGCAGTCCAAAAACTGTCTGCCAACATTCAGCCTAGTGAGCTGGAGTTTGCATGGCCACGAGCTAAACTTTCACTCTGAGGCTTATCTAACATTTCTTTTTAGTGTGTCTATGGGAAAAGTGTCTATTATTTTAAATACAATGTGATACATGTGACTTACACATAAGCAGCTACAGACTTACAGCATGTGTATATAAAATCTTGTTGTACTGCTATACAGTGATCATCAGAAATAATATTCAAATGCACTATAAGAAAGCAGTAGTTAAACTACCTTGCACCTATGCTTTTATAGACAGTAAAATAGAGTTTTTGAACAGTTTGACATAAAAAGACGTTTATATGAATACCTTACTGGAGCTATTTCCTAAAAAAGAATATAATATTATTATCCTGCAAGGAGCAATATATATTCTTACACTACATAGCACCCCTTGAGGTAAACTCACTAAAACCCAATGCTTCTGATTAAGGCCTGTATTCAGTTTGGAGCAAAAAGCCGTATTCGCGTGTTTTTGGCAAAAACTTTTCGCCAATGATGTCATTTTCACCTGTTTTGATTTTACTCCGTATTCGATTTGAAAGACTTTCCGCCTAGGCGGCAAGTCAATGCAATGTAATAGGCAAAAAAGATTCGCCAATGAATAGCAGGCGGAAAAAAGTGCATAATTGGGGTTTTGGGGTGCAACGTTGCGGGAACCCCCGTGCAGCCTTCAGATAGTCCCCCAAAGGTAAACTGTGTCAGAAAAAATTAAAAAACACTTAAGAACACCCCAAAAAATCACTTTGAATTTGGGGGCGAAAAAAAAAATGTTAGGGGACAAAGTTAAAAACTAGCGAACTTTACTCTGGGGGGGGTCCCCAAGTATGCCCTGGTGTTTTTTTCATTGCAGGTGCTTGTGGCAGGTGGATTTTTCATGACTTTTTCAACTTAACGTTAGCAACTTTAGAATATGGTGACCCCCGTTTTCAAGTACCCCACATTTGCAGGGATAAGTTATTTTCAGCAAAAAAAATCTCCAGAATACTATTCTTCACCACTTACACAAAAACGCTATTCAGCAGCTATTGAGCCCGTTTAAAAACACCAAATACCTTCAGCAAGCCAAATCGGGGGGTATTATAACGAACCTCCATGTCAGAGCATCTTTTGGGGGGTGTCAGGCTGATTTCCCCAAATCTGACAGTACTTTCCACTTGTTTAAATTTCGCCGGCTCCCGTTTTCGCCTACTTTTAAACTGAATAGGGCGATACGCGGGAACGTGCGCGATACTTTTCCGCCTGCAAAACACGCGATGTAGGCGAAAAGTCCGGGAGGAGAAAAAGTATCGCCGCTCGACTCAAATTGAATACGGGCCTAAGCCTGAAATTCAGACGACAATAATATTAAAAGCAAAACATACTGTATTTTGCTTTTAATGTAATCTCCATTTTAAATTTTGGGCCTCAACACACCCTGAAATGCCAACTTGCAAAAGATAGCACTTAGTAAATTTGCCTTCTTGAGTAAACATCATAATTTCTACAGTGCATTCATATTCAGATGTAATGTGCAATTAAACATTCAGACACATCAGTCCCTGTTCCAGTGGAGCTTGCAATCTAATTTAATCACGAATATGCTATGGGGAATTGTACATAAACTCTGATCTGTGAGTTTAAAATAGATCTTAGCAAGTGGAGTTAACCGCCAAATAATCTACAATGTGAGCCTGTAATAATAACAGACTTTTGGACCATCATTTTGACAGTTATGTGAATAATCTTAGGTGTATAAAACATACAGAGAATATATATAAGGTTTTTAGCCTTCTCTCTATAATCTGGGATTCAGATTTAAATAATGCTAAAGTGCTGGAATATAAAGTCAACATTCGGAATGTCAACAAGATCTCAATGCCGACAGTCAGCATGTTGACCTAGGTAATTCATAAATGTCAACGTTTTTTGCAAATTTTTGCCTAACTCTAAACCTAAGCCTAACCCTAACTGTAAAAATAACATAAACATGTACTGTCTACATTTTAATTGATGACATTATGAACATGTCGGTGTTTGTGAATGTCAACATTTTCCTTGTCCACTTTATGTCCATGTTGATATGTCTGACTGTCAACATTCAGAGCCTGTTGACATTCTGGTGTCGATATTCTGAATATCAACATTCTGACTGGATCCCGCTGGAAGAAGCATACAGAGAAAGCTGGGTACACGCTAAAAGATGTAAAAAACAATGTGAGGTCATTTTATTAAATCCCAGAACACATGATACAGAGACTACACATTATGCAATCTTACAAACAGGGGGACGATACATCAAGTTGCACTGTATCCAATTATACCAATTAATCATTTCTCCTGTACAAACTATGCAATCATCAAGTAGATCACTGGCAGTTCAGGTGATGTCTTTAGAGGAAAGATTGGATCAATATATCGTGCGGTCGTGCCATTGTGCATACACACTACACAATGTGCACCACATTGTTCATAGCATCGTCCCATCTGACGTACAGCACAGCAGATAGGACGACGGGAGTGAATGACGGATTGGGCAAACACACTATACAATAAGTACAATATATTGTTCTGATCCACTTTGGAACGATATATTGGACAATAGATCTTATAGGGTGTACCCAGCTTAACTAATGAGGTGTTTATGTTAATGTATGTGTTGATTAGAAATTAAATGTTGAAATGATCTTGCACAGAAAAGAATTGTTACAAATATTGGCCTGTCTTGTGTTACTGGTAATCTAGGATTAAACGGGAGGGAGCCGGCGGACGCAATGCCAACTGCTGGCTTCCCGACTGCTTAATCCCGGTGAGGGTTAAATGACAGGCGCCTAAATCTAGACGCCTGTCATTTTACCAATGCTGGGAGGCCGGCGCAGGGCATTCCAATCGAAGGGATGCCGGGTGGGGCGGGGGTGAGGGTTAGGTTTAGGGCTCCCGGGGGGGACTTAGGGTTAGGCACCCCCCTGGGAGGTCAGGGTCAGGCTAGGGGAAGGGGGGTTAGGCACCCCCATGGGGGAGGTTAGGGTTAGGCACCCCCAGGGGGTCTTAGGTTTAGGGGGCTGGGAAGGGGGGGTTAGGTTTAGGCACTTAGAGGGGGTATTAGGGTTATACATAGGGGGGGAGTTTAGAGTTAGGCACCCTAAAGGAGTTTTAGGGTTAGGGGGTAGAATTAGGTTAGTTTATACTTACCTTTAGGATGATCAGGATTTCCTCCTCTGTCGGGCTGCCGCTGCTGTGCGGCCGGCGGTAAATCATACCGAATGCGAGTAAACAAATGAACAATGTGTAACTGCAACATTAACCAACAAACTATCTAAGTGTAGAAAATAAATTTACTATTGAGTAACAAACAATAGTATACAGGGTCGGACTGGCCCACAGGGGTACAGGGAAAATCCCTGGTGGGCCCCATTGCCTGAGGACCCACCTCCTCCTCTAGGGAACAGGTTCCAGACTGTGCACTTAAATTATACTGCACAGGACTATTGTGTATTTTTAATGCACTACTGTTATTAATCTGGTACATTATCATAAATTCACTAGTAGTATTTACTATATATATATATATATATATATATATATATGTAGCAGGCAGCAGTGGCAGTGGCACTCCTCAGTAAAGAATATGAGACTGATTACAAAGAACCTAATTTACTTCTTCAACGTTTCAATCACAATAATGATTTTCATCAGGAAGACTGATGAAAATCATTATTGTGATTGAAACGTTGAAGAAGTAAATTAGGTTCTTTGTAACCAGTCTCATATTCTTTACTGAGGAGTGCCGCTGCCACTGCTGCCTGTTTTGTGATTATCTGCAGAGGGCACCCATCTATACATAAGAGGAAGAGTGCCAAGCCGTTGTTGCATATATATATATGTATATATTTAAAGAGGCCCAGTCCCATTTTGGAGGCTGGCTACACCCATAAGTATGGGCCCCTCTCACTGCATTCCCCCAGTATCACTGCATTCCCCCAGTGGGCCCTTCATACCCCAGTCCGACACTGATAGTATATATACACACACATATATTCACACTGCTTCACTTCAGTTCTTGGAATGGTATAGATGCAGTCATTTTACCACTGGACAGGATGCCAGCTGTTGGGATCCTGGCATTAAAATCCAGACGTGGGACTAAACATTGGCGTTGAAATGCCGACACCAGTTTAGAGACCGACACCGGAATCCTGACAGCCACCATCCTGAACGTAAGTACAGCGGGGTGTTATGGTTAAATTTTGGGGGAGGGAAAGTTAGGCACCACTGTGGGGGGTTTGGGTTAGGCACCACTGGGGGGGTTAGCGTTAGGCACTAAGACAGGAGGGTTAAGTTTAGGCACCACTGGGGGGGTTAGGTTTAGGCACTTACAGGGTTAGGGTGCGTGGTGGGAAGGATTAGGGTTAGAGAGCAAGAAAGGAGGGTTAGGGTTATGGGGAGAAGGGGCGATGGTTAGTATACTTACCCAACCCCTGTCGGGATACTGAGCATCAAGATGCCGCTGTCTGCATTTTGATAGAAGGCATCCTGACTGCCGGTATTTCATAGGGAATCGGTATGATTTACCGCCGGACCCTTGCCCGGCGGTTGGAAACCTGACAGCGGCATCCCGGCAGAGGAGGAAATCCCGATCGTCCAAGGTAAGTATTGTCTAACCTAATTCTACCCCCTAACCCTAACCCTCTCATAGGGGTGCCTAACCCTACCCTTCCCCCCCAGTGCCTAACCCTGATCCCCCCTCTAAGTGGCTAAACCTAACCCCCCCTTTCCCGCCACCTAACCCTAATTCCCCCTGGGGGTGTATAACCCTATCCCCCTCCCCCCTTCCCCTAGCCTAAACCTAACCTCCTGGGGGGGTGCCTAACCCTAAGTCCACCCTGGGAACAATAAACCTAATCCCTCCCCCCGCAGCTGTCCTCGTTCGGAGCCCATTGTCCCTTCGATCGGGATGCCGGGCGCCGGTCTCCTGGCGTCGGTAAAATGATAGGCGTCTAGATTTAGGCACCTGTCATTTAACCCTCACAGGGATTAAGCAGTCGGGAAGCAAGCTGTCGGGATTAGGTCCGCCGGCTTCCCGACTGCATACCATTTCATAGCGATTCCAAATGGTATAGAACAAGTGTATGAACTATTTACACACCTGTTACTGAGTGGAAATAAATTATTTATTTTAAGGAGCTAGTCAATTACTGTGAATACATGGAAGCTCCAATTTGTGCACATCTAAGAAAAGCACACATGTCAATCCAAGGAATAGAGACATAATACACATACTGTATCAACCCATTTATTAATATATAACATTTATTCATAGATTTCCAATCTTATACATACTATTCTATTTTCTTTTATTTTGCTGTATTTTAACTTCATGAGTTTCATTGAAAGTAGTTTTAAATTAATGCCTAAAACTTATATTATGTAATATTATAGTTGTAACGTGCACGTGTAACATGAACATTTCTTTTCTGTGTTTTAAATGAATCTAATTTCTATACCGCAGGCACACAAACACACGCACAAGGCCAGTAAAGTGGAAGGAAACTGGGACACCCAGAAGAAAATCGTGTGTACATGAGAAGAACATATGTTCTGCATGCAGATACCACACTATGGGGGAAATGTATTAAACCTTCTTAAAGTGGAGAAGTGGACAAATGAAAACATTGCCCATAGCAACCAATCAGCATGTACCTATCATTGATAGACTGCACTTATGCAGTAACAAACAGCATTATCTTTCTGTCCAGGATCCATCACACTGCAAATATAAAAAGAAGGCACAGACAGACATAAGAGGTATGATCTGATAGAAAATGTCAGCATTATCTAATAGTAATTGCCATTTCTGCTTCATGTTAAGCTCCATCTGTTGATGCAGGGGCTCTGGGATGCAAGAGCATTCTGTACAGGTCCACCTTTAGCCTTAATGTGTTTCTTTAGCTCAGAGGCTCTGAAAAATTAAATGGTATTCCCAGAAACCTAATGCTAGGCACTCTGACGGATGGCTGGGAACCAAATAAATAGATTTTATGCCATATTAGCAGAGAGAAAATGTCCACAAGGCAAGACAGTGTGTACAGAACATACATCTGTAACTGTCTGACCATCAAACAAGAGATCATTGTAAATTATAACAGTTTATCAAAGAGTATATATTATGTACATAAACTGCCCATTAAACATATGAAAATGTATAACATGTAACTAAGCATACAGATGAATCCTCTTATACCAGGCATCTATACACTATACGACATGAGACGCCCATAGCAACTGAGAAACTTCAATACAGGTAGCATAGTGACCATTCTATTGCTGTGTAAAAAGCTGCCCACAGTGTACAGAGGTGCTAGGTGGTGACTTTTGTCACAGAAGAATTAGTACATTCCACATAAAAAAGTCACAGATTCAGAATAACGGAAGGCGGAGGGAGGATTAGCCAGAGCCGATTTGCAAGTCACACACAGATGTACAAGCACCACAAGCCCCAGTACGCTAATGTAGTTTTGTTGCTTCTTGCATCTTTTAGAGATGCAAATGAGACACAGCTTTTGAAAAAAGGCTAAAGCGGCTATTTGAAGCACCTAAGCCACAGTCTATGACTCGAGTACACATCTGTACAGTATGTTATTGTGTGTTTCAGTCATAAAGTTTTTCCTCAAGTTAGCATGGACGTCTATGAATTTTCTTGGCGTATAAGTTATTATACTATTATTGGAGTCAAACACAGATGAAAGTGTAGGTACATTAATTTAACAGAATCATACATTAATTATTGAATGTGGTTTGGAGTTTGCTGTAGATGCAGAACAGGGAACACTTTTCACTAAGGTGCCATGGGCCAAGAGAACAGCGTTACTACCTACCTAAATCCCAGCTGAAGCAAAGAAAACTTTGAGGCCCAGAATAGTGGTTTTCAGCAGACACTGGGCCTGATTCAGAGGCGCTCGCAAAAAGCGAGCGCTCGCTCTAAGTCAGGACGGCCACTTTTTTTTTTTACCCTGCCTCCTGGCCACTCGCTAAGCTGCTCCGGGCTCACGCGCGCATTGCGCATGCCGCTTGTGAGCGGGTCTGAAAGAGGCCCACTGTACAATACTGGAATGCCGGGGGATGCTAGGTCACAGCCAGGGGCATATCTGCCCCTTAGGCAGGATGGCACTCGTCAGTGGCACCGCCCGAGGGGTGTGTGCTACCTGGCGGTTCTCATTGACAGCCGGGGGGAGCTAGCCAAATTCACCAGAGTGGATTGCAGCAAAAGGATAAGGGCCGTTCACTGCACAGCGCTACAGTAAAGAGAGGCAGCAGAGCTCCAGAGACAGAGGAGCCTTGCCTGTGGTGACTGAAGTACATTGCCTGCTCTCATTGAAGTACAATGGAGAGAGTGGAATTATTGTGGCCAAGGGTGGTGAATCCATTTTGTGAGATGAGGTTAGTGTCACCGGAACTTCTACCCATCCAACGTGTAATATCAATAATGTAATACACTAACTGTACACAGGCCCGGCAACTGGGGGGGCTAAGGATACACCCCAAAGGTCCAGAGGGGCCCCGTGGCACAGACAGGCACAAAGCGGGGCCACGCATGGCAGACTCAGTGCTCCACTGCGGCCGCTGGTACCCATATCCGACGCCCAGATCTTTTGTAGTCTGGCCCAGGCAGCGCTCGGCTCGACTTGCCTGTAGCTCTGATGAGGGCTGGGGAAGGTGAAGGGGACTGAGGGCTGGGAAAGGTGACTGATGCTGGGGAAGGTGACGGATGCTGCGGAAGGTGACGGATGCTGGGGAAGGTGAAGAATGCTGGGCAAGGTGAAGGGGGCTGAGGGCTGGGAAAGGTGAAGGATGCTGGTGAAGGTGAAGGATGCTGAGAGCTGGGGAAGGTGAAGGGGGCTGAGGGCTGGGGAAGGTGAAGGTGGTTTGGGCTAAGGAAGGTGATTGTGGTATGAGGATGGTGATGAAGGTGTGAGGCTGAGGAAGGTGATAAGGGACTTTTGGGCTGAGAATGGTGATGAGGGACTGAGGACTAAGGACAGCTGGCTACAGACACCATCCCTCCTACCACTGAGGCATCTACAGTACTGCTTTAAAGACCTGCCTGCATCATCAGTGGTGGTAAGTCATAGTGTATTTTTACTTTATTTAAAGGTTGGCATATCTCTCAGTTAGCATTATCATTCTTCACATATCACACATGCAGGGGAGTTATTTGTGGGTGCGAGGTCGGGGTTGGTGGTGAGAAGGTGGGGCCCCCCAGAGACATCAGTGTACCAGACCCCAAGATTTATGTTGCCGGCCCTGACTGTACAATGCAAGTAGGCTTTTTCTTAGGCTGGAGACTATTTTTAAGACTCCATGATAGGTAGAATACATGGTTAAAAATCAAACTAATTTTAACATTAATATTCCAAACTAATTTTTATGGCTGTTATTGTCTAAACATCTGTTACTTGAAAGTGTCATATTTTTTAGTAAATATTATATATCCATCATTTTAATGATTATCCTCTTGTGTTTTCAGCTTTTATATGATGAATAAGTCATTAGCTATTGAATTATGAAAGTATTTTTGAACACTTCACAACAACTGCTGTACATCCACATTTTACATTTGTCACTGCAAAGTGTTAATGCTGAAACTATTGCACTGCACAGGCATTTATCCATGGCCTTTCTCTAGAACAACATCCAGTATATCACATATCCCACTGGGAAACAATTTTGAGAACGATGGTGGGGAATGTTGTGAAAATCAGCAAAACCAATGGCACAAACTATATATCTCTACATTATTGCACATACTGTACGGTACTTTGATTGTCATCACGGCAAGCCAGAGCCCTTGCAATGATAGGCAGGACTGAGGCAATGTATTAGAAAATAAATAGTGATGTATAACATGACTAGACATGCAATTCAGAAATCCATTTTCTGTGAAATAGTCTGAGAATCTAAAGGAAAATGGTTTCTCAGCAATGCCTCTTAGATCTGCTCAAGGAACATTATGTTTTAGGGCAGATTTTAGAGACCTGTGAGCCATGCTAATAAAAAGACTGTCATGTTTGTAGTGTAAACCACTTCTATTATAAATTAAATGAAATTAAATAAATTTTAACATCAAACACTAGGCCTGATTCAGAGATTTATGCTAATGCAATCGCAACTGCGATTCGCAGTTGCTAAAATATGCTAATGCCTTCCAAAGCCAAGAATAGAGAGCCCACTGCTGCCTTTTCATATGATGTACAACAGCATAAACATCAGTAACATCGACACAGATCAGGCAGTCATGCAGCTTGTACGTCAAGTCAAGCCTGACCAGTTGCAGACTCTGCAGCTCTCCTGACAAGCACTGAGTTCTCATGCTGCGAAGGAGATCGCAATGGCCAATTTATGCACAACCATGTAATGGCATGGAAACGGTCAGACAAGCCTGCATTTTTGTAACCACACCCCACCTGTTACCTCCCTACAAACGCTACTACCTTTCACTCAACTTGTGAGTGAGTGCTATGGGTGAGGGTAATCACCAGTGGTGTATTTTACCTAGGGTCTGCAGGGCTACAGCCTCCCCAGTAAAATTCTCCACTTCAGTGGCCAGTGCAGTCCGTGACTGCATGGGCTGCACTGTAATTGGAGGTGGCTTCCCATTGGAAGTGCCACCTGCCAGTCACGCACAGGACAGCCAGCCCAAGGGGGAAGTCTTCCCTCCCCCTGGGACTGGCAGTCGAGATGTGATTAGCAGAGAGCAGCTTCCAGTGGAAGCCGCTGCTCTGCCTTTTGGGCAGCCCTACA
The DNA here is from genome assembly GCA_031769625.1 of Taudactylus pleione. Lineage (NCBI taxonomy): Eukaryota > Metazoa > Chordata > Amphibia > Anura > Myobatrachidae > Taudactylus > Taudactylus pleione. The sequence goes on from JAUIMM010000054.1 coordinate 7,879,657, forward strand.
CGGCTTCTCGGGACTGCAGTGAATGCAGCCCCCAGAAGCCGGGGTCATGTGCATGCATGGCGCCACCGCAATATGTATATTGCAACACAATAACGCTCAATGTATATTACACTCAGTCTGATTACTAAGGAAAAAACAACTAAATAAATCTGGTGTCGCACATTGCAATATAACTAATAGCCTATGTTAAAGAACAGGTAATGAAATTAAAAGTAAAACTAATAAGTAGGACCTTAGCTATAGAAAGAATGCCCTTTATACTCGCCATTTTGGAATGCTAATCATTATTAGGGAAAATGGAACATGCCAATTATGCGGTTGCTGAAATTGACATGGTGCCCTCCGTTTCTCATCTGTAATTTATATTTTGGTATTCTCTGCGGCAGTTTCAGCAGTACCTCTGCAGTTCCCCCACCTCAAAAATGCCAAATTACCCTTTGGCTGTTATACTAACCCTAATTTGGGGCTGAAGAGGACGGTGAAATATATCAGTTAGGTTCCAGGGGACTGTTCCAGTATCATAGTCATGCATTTAGTGTACAAAACTCTTATGTTCAAATTTTGTGGTTGATTACCTACAGTATATATGTAGCTGGGAACTGCTGTATTTGGAAATTCAACCTACCAAATAATCACAAGCATTTTCAGCTTCATTTTTGACATCACGATGAGCTACTAAATTTTAAAAGAAATAGATTGACTTCAGCCTATTGAAGCACAAGTCAGGAATATGGTCGAGTATAATTAAACCCCTAGTTGCTTTTCAAGCAAGGTCCCTTTTAAGACTATTTTTGCTAAGAAAATACATAAATGTATGACACAAAGTGGGTGCTACTATCATGTAACATTAGGACAACCAAAACAGAGATGCCTTGGTGTGGATTGGTGGCTTATCATATGTTTGCAAGTATATGTAAATAATATATCTTCATTGCTATGATTATGTAGCAGAGTCCTTTGCAGTGTGCTGGGGAATTTTGTATAGATAGATAGATAGATAGATAGATAGATAGATAGATAGATAGATAGATAGATCTTTATTTACTACAGAATGTAAATGTTTTTAAGAGGGAGGTTGTATTGGATCGGTTTATTCATTTGTTATTAGAGAACACTTGGATTGACCTATTTTAACTATAATTAATATTAGTTCATGACATTGGACACTGAATTTTAAGAATTAATTTATTCTGTTCAGCTTTAGATACAGTACAGTACACTGTGATGTTCTGCTCCCCATATTTATGGACATGTAAAGTTGGGTATTTCTGCTGACAGTGTATAGCACATCTGTCACACAGTAGTATCACCATTAGATTCCCACTGCTTTCACAGCATTACTATGTTTTAAGCACCAGCATTTCCAACCAAGGAAATCATTGATGCTTCATAAATTATATTTCCAGTTCATACTTTCACTTAAGTGGGTAAATTCTTTCACAACTATAAGAAACTATAAGAAAATAATACTTTGAGATTGTTATGATACGTTTGTATATTTGTAATAAAACGTTATGAAAAACTGCATGATATTCAATATTTTTGGCATAAGATGACACCAAGGACGGGATGTAATAGAGACCAAGTCTGCCGGAGGTGCAGGATGCAGACCTATCATTTTTTTAAAGCTGCAGGAATTTACAGGGCAAAGCCGAACTGGTAGACTCGATCTCTATGACATCCCGCCCCAAGTGATTGTTCTTCCAATCAGGTAACTATATTACATGTGGTGATTAAGAGAATTTTGCAAATCATTCTGATTTTAACACTGAACTTCAGCAAAGTCTTAGCTGTTTTACCTTTCAGTTCTCTTTGTGGGCAGCTACTTTAACACAATTGGGGCCGATTCAATTATTGGCAATAAGCATGACAGCACATCACCAAGGATTACAGTACCCCGTCATCACCTCTAAAGGGTACAAGGGAAAATGTGCAATATTGATGGCTGTGAGGTGCTGGTGTCCTTTTTATTGCTTCCGACACTTCATTCCCATCACAGATAATTAAATTGCATTGAATGAGTGTGGTAAAATAATTCATACAGTAAGTGTTCAATGAAAATAAATAAATAATTCTACTGTTATGATGTAAAATGTATACATCATTTGCACTGTAATATTCTACGTAGTTATGGAACTGATTCTTAAGGTCTAGATGTAATTTAGTTACACCTTTATCACTATAATTAAATAATAAAATAATTTTCTGTCAATTCTGATTAATATCGCACCCTAATGGAAATCAAAAAACTGCATTATGGCCTAAAATAACTAAGCTAGCTAATCTGAATTGCTGCATCGTAGCAGCTTTACCCAGCATCTGTCTTTCAGTCTTTTCCATACTATGAAAAATAATAAAGTCACAAAAATATTCTGTTTTAAAAGTACTTTTAATAGAATCCTACCACAAAGATGGTTATACCCAGATAGACAGCCTTCATTCTAGGAGTGCAAATTCATACCAGATGCCTGGGGACAAAATAGATTGTGGTCAGTGGTGTCACAAGGGAGTGCCACCCACCGAGGGGTGACACCAAAGTGCCGACTCCTCCTCAGTGACAGGAGCCGGGTGCTGCACTGTAGCATTACGTGCAGCATTCAGCTCCTGAAACAGTGAGGGAGCCGGCACTGCACACTGCCCAGGAGACACTGGTCCCCGGGGGCAGTCCACATCTCCGGGACCCCTGGAGTGACTAAGATGGGGGTTTGGGCCGTGAGACCACACCACCTGCCTGTGAGGCAATGCCCCCTTTTTACGGTGCACAGCTATGCCATGTGCACTACAACCCTTCCTGTACTGGGTGTCACCAAGGGGAGGGACGCCACTGATTGTGGTGCCCCTTGTTGGTGGCTCTAACTTGCTCATGCACAGTAGTAAAGCTAAAGGGGCAAAGGAGGAAGTAATGTGATTGCAATGTGATCACATTACTTATCAGTGATTGCCGGATGGGGTTCTATGGGCTAATGGAGATTCCTTATCCAAATTGCAGCAATAAGGAATCTTTATTTTCAGCGGTTGGCCATAAATAGTAATTAACAGAACCCTAAAAGTTTTGTTTTAACAATTAGTGCCCCACCTTAAAATGAATACTGCTTATCTTTTATTATATAAGAGCTATATATACATGCTTGATTCCTTCCCAGTGACTATGTTCTACTACTCTTGTATCAGTGTCTTGCACAGCATGATAGGTGTTGGGTGTCCATGACTAATCACTGCAGCTGAACTCCAAAAGGCAGCCAGCTCCAGAGGCGTCACCAAGTCTGGTGACACCTTTTGCGGTCTCCGTATCTCCCTCACACACCGGTGCTGTGCGGGCCAAAAATGGTGGCCTAACATAAATGGTCGTGACCTAGCTGGAAATCCCTCTGCTGGGCTGCCACTGGAGACAAGTTTTTGCACTGTCGGCTCCTCCTATGTGACAGGAGCCGCGTGCTGCAAGAGCATGTCTCACTACAACACCCGGCTTCTGTCACTGAGGAGGAGCCGGCATTTTGGTGTCACTCTCTCTGATGCCATTGGCCAGCCCTACTAGGGAACCATCAAGGGTTTGCTGATCAATGACAGTAACTGCAGCAAATCACTTATGAACTGTGCAGAGAAAGATCAGTCACTGAAGTCATTGCTAAGCAGCCCATTGGTAGTCCACCACTGCTCCTTCCTCTTTCCTTCATGTCCCCTGACAGCTGGCACCCAGAGGTCAATGCTCTCACTGCCTGCAGGATTTAATCCACTGCTTCATTCACATTTCACTTATTACACTGCTGATCTGGCTGCCAGATAAGCTTTCTCTCCATTTACTAAGGATCCCTGCAATCTCGTCTGACTGCTGGCATGTTGTGTGTTTACTCTGATGGATGGCAGTGTTCATTTTTTGTTGTTGTAATGTTTGATTATTGTAAGATTCTTAAAAAGTGGAAATCTAAAGGTAAAGGTATGGATCTAAGAACAGGAAAGCAAAACTGTGCTGCTTTTGCTGGTATCCAACATTTAGCCACACATTTCTATAGCGAAGGAATGTGTGTCCTTTCTGCAAACTTGTGCCTGGGTCAAACTCTGGAATTTCAACTCTGTATGTTTTATTAATACTGCCAACAACATAACTTAATAGCATGTAATAATCCGAATTCCGAACCACAGAAAGACTAGAACCATGACTTGGATCTGCCCGGATCTGCGCAGGAGATCAGAACCGTTACTGGGATCTGTCCAGATTCATGACATTCTGATGAATTCGAATTTCTGGAGAACCGAACTGCACATCTCTATATAATATATATATATATATATATATATATATATATAGTGATAGAAGCACTGGAGAGGTGTGGGATTGGCTTCTATGTGTGTCCCTGGTTCTTGTCCTATGTGTTTAGCCCCCAGGAGAAGTCTGTTTTGCAAACAAGTTTGAGTGTTGGCTTATGGTAAAAGCCAGATAATGGGTCCTGGGGGTGTGGATGTGAGAGAGAAGGGAGGACTCCATTCATGGGGCCATTTCAGGTGTTAGGCCTTTCAGCCTGAGAGCAGGCTAATGAGTGATTACACCTTGAAGTGGCTCATAAGAGCTGTGTAATGTCGTGGTGCAGTGTCTCACACCTGGGAGAGCAGGCCCGCAGGTTAGCTTGCTCTGAGACACTGTTTGCTACAAACCTGAAGGTACTGTGGACATGAACTTATTTTAGTGTTCTGTTAGTGAGGGAACCTACTGTCTAGTTAGAGCCCAGACTGGCTAGGATTTATTTTATGTTTTGTTTATTTGATTGTTGGTGTTGCACAATAAAAACTGGTGCTGACCAGCTTGCATGAAAACCCACGACTGGAGTGTTGTTTCCTGGCTGCTGTGTATAAGGAGGTGTCCATCTACCTCAGGAGAGGGACCCCTACCCCGACCTTATCACAATATATATATGTATATTGGTATTCAAACAGTAGATGGTATAGAAAGGAATTGTGACATCTTACTGAGGTGTTTGTTTTGTGACATTTTGCTGATTTAATAACCTTATTTGAAATGGTCAGACCTAAGAGGTTAGTAGCTAAGGATACATGTTAATTATACTAATCTTCATATTTTTCACTTACATTTTGAATTGAAATATAGTTTTGGCTTGCAGTCATTCAAATCCATCATTACTTCACATTAAGGTACTAATTATTCTACCACTACTTGTGTATCTTGATCTCTGCTTTTGAAATAGAAAGTCTGTATTTAGAGATAATAGCTTTCTTACCTAGCGTGAGCACAGTTTTTAAAATTAGCTACAGTATCTTTTTGCTTACTTAATGGATAGAAATATTTCCATTGCATTGCAGTAGTCTCTTCTTTAAAGAAGCCATCCATCCATTATCTGCCTAAGGCACAGTGGTTAGTATTATTGTCTCACATCTTTGGGGCCATGGGTTCTGTGGAGCATTTGGGCCTAATTCTCAGTCACATTTTATTTTCTAAAGCAGTTGATAATTTTTTTGCTACTACGCATGCGTCTAAGTTACGCTGCACATGCAGCCAGAGTCCGTTTACATAGTCACAATTGCAAATTTGACACCAGAACTGTCTTGAAAATGTGTTTGGTGTTACTAGACGGTGACCGGGAGGTGGCTAAGCAAACGCACGGAGATGGTCTGTCTTATGGCTATGTTACGGGAGAGTCATGGGCTGAAGTGGTTTCGAACTCAGATGCATAACATTTGCATTTGAGGTCGAACTGCACCCACCATAGGGCTGGTGCAAGTTTTGACGGTGTGACAGGTGGTTGCATCTATCGATGCACCAAATGTTACTACACAGTCTACAGATGCTGAAAGTGAACTTCTCAGTCCTAGTACATCCAGATGCATGTTTGTACACCTGGTGAAGGGCTGATACTAGCGTTACCGTATACTGTATGACAAAAATGCTAAAGAGGTTGCAGCAGCGTGCAAAATCAGACCCTTTATGTTATCTACATGTTAGCATGTCCAAAACATAAATTAAACTAAATTAACTCAATGTATTGTGTGGCATGGAATATTATTAAAAGATAGAACCTGGCACTAATACTATAATAAATAAAAAGTAAATTGATATGAAAATATAATAATTCAAGCAGCAAAGACTCAGGACCTCATTCGCTCTGAATGAGGGTGGCCTCTTCTTCTTTAAAATCCGTCCTCCTAGCCGCTCGCTAAGCTGTGGGTGACCACCCACAGCTTTAGCGAGTGACCAGGTGATGGTCGTGATGGTCGAGACCATCGGGGCTTGTGACGAGACCCTTGGGGTCGAGTCTCGTCTCCCGCAAGCCCCAGGTAGCTTCCTGCTCTAACAGAGCAGGAAGCTACCTACTGACATCACCACTGATGTCAGTAGGGCCGCCTACAAATGGCAGGCATTCCTTCTGGAACGCCTCCGTTTGTCCAGCCACCGCCCCTCCCCGCCTACAAAACAGGGCGAGCTGTCGATCAACATCGACATTCGCCCCTTTAGTAGTGAACACTGGAGCGAGTGCATTTGTCACTCGCTCCGGGGCTAGCGCACATGCACTGCGGCCACTGCGCATGCGCAGGGCCTCACCATTGACCCGCTTGCAAGCGCATAGGCGCTTGCGTGCGGGTCTGAATGAGGTCCTCAGTGTGCTTGTGGTTGCACACAAACAAATACCTATAGGCCAGGTGTTCTACAATGACAACAGAAAAGATACCCTTGCGCTAATTAATAAAAGTAAGAACTAGTATAGAAAATGTCATAAGTTTCAAAATATATAAACACATTTATTATCATATGTACATTAAAATATGTTTTTCATTAACCGGTCAACAAACAGCACTTTTAACACTAAAATAGCACATATAGATCAATCTCTCAATAATATGGAAAATAATTTATAATTTTGAAGAAATAATATATAAATCCAAATATTATTAATAATAAAATTGTAGGAGGTGAATATATATAAAAAACAAAAACATTAATTGCAAATGATCACTGTGCCCACACTAAAAATTATGTGGTAATTGTGAAAAGTGTTCTTTTCTTTGCATGAAAACGAAAGTTTTTCAGTCTACATGGATAAATGTTGCAAGCAATTGAGGACAAATGTACAATATAAATCTCCAAGCAGTTCGTAATAGGGACCTGTGCCAAAAGTAATACTAGGTCTCCTCTTTGCATGATCCGCATGATAGGCCCAGGGAGTGGAGTGTCTTTACTCCAAAGGTGGGTACACACCTGACAGATATATCTGCAGATGATGGTCGTTCATACACACTGAACAGTCATCATCTGCTTGTACCCTCGGGTCCCGGCGGCCAGTGGGCGGGTCAGGGGCGTGTCCCGCCCCCTCCTCGCGGCTGCCGCTGTGTGTACGGGTGGTCTGCAGACCGCCCGTACACACCTGCCGATGGATAGATATATCTGCAGACATATCTTTCCATCGGCTGTGCAGCACAGCCAATACGCCGATGTTCACCGACATATCGCGGGTACACATTGGCCGACGGGCAGCAGATACATAGGCCAATCAATTGATCGGCCAATGTATCTGTCAGTGTGTACTCAGCTTTAGACAGGGGATTCTCCAAGCTCATACCTGTCCAGTTATGAGTGTCCTCAATGGGTAGCAATGTTTCTCTGCCTCCACCCAGCTGAGCGGATCCCGTCTGGCAATTACAGGTAAACGTCTGTGTCTCCAGAGCTCCCAGCAAAAGCAGCACACATGTGGGTAACACAGACTTGATCCTAGTGTCCATAGATAACCTCTGACTAGTTTTGCACCATCAATGGGGGCTTTGAGTTTATATTGTTTCTTCAAACATATTAATTATTTTCATTATTATTGAGAGATTGATCTATATGTGCTATTTTAGTGTTAAATGTGCTGCTTGTTGACCGGTCAATGAAAAACATATTTTAATGTACATATGAATATAAATGTGTTTATATTTTTTGAAACTTGTGACATTTTCTATACTAGTTCTTACTTTTATTAATTAGCACAAGGGTATAATTTTCTGTTGGTATAGAATATAGATTATAAGCAACACAATGTCCGGAACTGATCTGAATGATTAAATTATGTTCTAGGTGATACATAGATATATCTGAATAAAGGTTAATATTAAACAATGCTTTTCATATGTTGTAGTTGTTCATGTGCATTTATTTTCTATTTTTAGGAAACATTTGCCAATAGAAAATTATTAGTAGTTATTAAAAAAATTAGACTGGCGATCGACATGAGGCTTCTCACTGGACTCTTTGTTAAAGTGTATGTTGATATATATATATATATATATATATATATATGTCAAGTATTATTTCAAGTCTTTTTCTACATCAGGGTCCATAGGGTATCCACAGAATACCTTGGGGTATAGGTGATGATGTCAGGCATCGGGCACCATAGAGTTAAGTTTTCAGCCTCCCAGGATGCACTAGGGTCCCCCTTCTATACCCCGCCCCCGAGCCAAGGCATCTCATTTTCATTGGTGCCCGGCTCGGAGCCAGAGCACCTGTTTAGAGGGGGGCTAAGGATAGCCCCTGAAGTTTTCTTCGAGGCAGCTGTGGCTGCACATCTGGAAGTACAGCATGGACAGTCACTACTGACATCCATGCTGTCTCCCCTACACCCCGCCGGTACCAGAACACCAGAGGAGCGCGCCTTCCCTGTACACAGCCAGTGCCTCCCCCGCTGCACACAGCCCTCTCTGTGCTGCCGATTGGCCCTGTGGCAGCGCTCCTCCCCCAGGCCAGCCTCCTCTCTGAACCTCGGTGGCCATCTTTGCAAAGCATGGTGAACGCTTCTGGAAGCTGCTGATCAGTGGCATCGTGGTCTGGGTGGTGAACTGGGTCCTATTAACAATGGACGCCAGCCTTCGGGGTTGGGGAGCTGTCACGGGTCCACGCTTGTTCCAGGGCAGATGGATTCCGGCGGAAAAGGAGCTTCCAATAAACATCTTGGAACTCTGGGCGGTTTTCAATGCTCTCCAGAAGGCACATCGGGTTCTCCAAGGTCACGACGTGCAGGTCCAGTCAGACAACGCCACCACCGTGGCCTACATAAATCAGCAAGGAGGAACCCGAAGTCGGGCGGCACTCGCAGAGGTGTCCCGCATCCTGGTCTGGGCAGAGCGCAATCTCCCAGCCAAATCAGCAGTATTCATCCTGGGAGTCCTCAACTGGGAGGCGGACTTTCTCAGTCGCCAGGACATTCATCCGGGAGAGTGGTCTCTGCACCAGGACGTCTTTCAACTTCTGGTGGACAGGTGGGGTCTTCCAGAGATAGACCTCATGGCGTCACGGCACAACAACAAGTTGCTGGTGTACGGGTCTTGAACAAGACACGAAAAGGCGTCTCTGGTGGATGCTCTGACCGTCCAGTGGATGTTCCGGTTTGCTTATCTCTTTCCTCCGTTTTCCCTTCTTCCATGGGCAATCCGGAAATTCAAACAGGAAGGAGGGATGCTCCTGTTGATAGCTCCCGCGTGGCCCAGGCCGCACTGGTTCTCAGACCTTCAGAGTCTGTCCATGGACATTCCTCTGCGGTTGCTGCTATGACCGGACCTGCTGTCACAGGGTCCTTGTCTTCACCCGGACCTGTCTCGGCTGTCTTTGATGGCGTGGCTGTTGAGACGGCCATGTTAAGGTCCAGGGGGTTTTCCAGCTCTGTAGTACAAACTATGCTAAGAGCTCGGAAACCATCTTCTGCAAGGATATACCATCGTGTGTGGCATACGTTCTTCCAGTGGTGTCGACCGAGAGGTTATGCCCCTCAGGAGTTCCGTCTGTCTAGAATGTTAGCTTTCCTACAGGCGGGTCTAGACCATGGGCTTTGCCTTGTTTCTCTGAAGGTGCAGGTGTCTGCCCTGTCAGTCTGGTTCCATCGTTGGATTGCTGCAATCCCTGATGTGCGCATCTTTAAGCAAGGTGTTCTTCGAATTCAGCCGCCTTTTGTTCCACTGGGGATGCCTTGGAATTTAGCTGTAGTCCTGAGGGCTCTCCAGGGACCGCTGTTTGAACCACTGGGCTCAGTGGACCTTAAATGGCTGACAGCTAAAACAATTTTCCTTCTGGCCATTGCTTCAGCCAGACGTGTTTCTGACTTAGGGGCTCTCTCCTGTAGACCCTTTCCTGATTTTTCATAGGAACAGGGCAGTGCTGTGCACTCATTCTGAATTTCTTCCCAAAGTTGTTTCACGTTTCCATATCAACGAGGAAATTGTTGTGCCGGCTTTTAACTCACCTGATCTTTCAGTGGGTGAGGCCACTTTGTATGTTGTGCGGGCCTTAAGGATTTATGTTGACCGCACTTCTTCGTTTAGGAAGTTGGACGCCTTGTTTGTCGTCTATGGCTTCCGTAAAAAGGGTTGGCCTGCTTCAAAGCAAACTTTGGCAGGTTGGATTCGTATGGCAATTTCAGAAGCTTATCTTCATGAAGACCTTCTGGTTCCATCCTCTGTGAGGGCTCATTCCACTAGGTCTATGGGTCCTTCGTGGGCAGCTCGATGTGGTGCCTCTGCAGTCCAGATCTGCAAGGCTTCCATGTGGTCCTCTGTCCATACCTTTGTGAGGGATTACGTGTTTGACACCTTTGCCTCTCATTATGCTTCCTTCGGGTGGCGGATTCTCCTTTCAGCACAGGAGCGTCCCCACCCTTGAAGGATACTGCTTTGGGACATCCCCAAGGTATCCTGTGGATACCTTATGGACCCTGATGTAGAAAATATGAGATATGGTAAGAACTTACCTTTGTTATCTCTATTTCTACGAAGTCCATAGGGTTCCACAGGACTCCCGCCCTGTCACACCTGTGCTGCAGATGGGCTTTACTCTGGTCACTGGTTTTTCCATCTCACTCTGGTAAGAATGTGATTCTTGTGTGTGTCCAGATCTTTTTTCTCTCTCTTCCTTCTCCTCCTCCAGCCTATGGCTTTGTACGTAACTGAGATGCCTTGGCTCGAGGGCGGGGTATAGGAGGGGGACCCTAGTGCATCCTGGGAGGCTGAAAACTTAACTCTATGATGCCCGATGCCTGATGTCATCATCTATACCCCAAGGTATCCTGTGGAACCCTATGGACTTCATAGAAATAGAGATAACAAAGGTAAGTTCTTACCATATCTCATATTTTTTTTAGGTGCCAACACTATTTTGCTAATGACAGCTTTAGTATTTTCTATGCAAAATACAGTATTGTAAATTTAAAAATAAAATTGTGCTTTTTAATATATATACTGTATATATATAGGTTGAGTCTCCCATATCCGAAATGCTCGGGACCAGAAGCATTTCGGATATTGGGTTTTTTCGGTTTTCAGAATACCTGCGGACAGGGTGCTGTAGGAGTCTGGGAGTGTCGTGGGAGGCCCAGCGGGAGTCGCAGGGGGGCGCCGGCGGGTGCCGCAGTGGGTCCAGCCTGTGCTGCAGGTGTAACAGCAGGCTGGACGTATGCTGCAGGGGGTCAAAGGGATTTCCGGCGGGTGCCGCACAAAACGGGGTCCAGCGTTTACTGCGGGTGTTACAGGAGGCTGCAGGGGGTCTGGCACTTGACACTGGAATTTCCGGCAAGTTCATTGGGTCTGGCGGGTGCTTCGGGTGTCACCGGAGGTCGGGCGTGTGCTGCGAGGATGTCCGTTGGATGTTGCAGGGGTCCGGTGAGTGACGTGGTCTCTGGAGTGTGCCGTGGGGGAGATCCGGCATGTGGAGGAGAAGAAGAATCCTGTTTTCTGGTGGGAGAATGCTTCCGAAGCCACACCCACCTTCTAGTCATTGGCCATTGACACTAGTGACGTCATGACGTCGGGTCACGTCATGACGTCACGGCTGCCCCGAAATATTCCGGTTTTTGGAATATTTCGGTTTTTAGAATATACGGTTATGGGAGACTCAACCTGTATATATATATATATATATATATATATATTACCATAATATATCTACATAATTTTCCAGATTATACTATACAGTTTGGCAAGATAAAACATACATGAGTACTAGAGGAGTGCCCATAGTAATTATGAATGCTAGAGGCATAGGAGTATATTTACTAAAGTGAGTGTTTTTAGAAATGGAGATGTTGTCCATAGCAACCAATCAGATCCAACTTAACATTTAGCTAGCACCTTCTAGAAGATGATAGCTACAATTTGATTGGTTGCTATGGGCAACATCTCCACTTCTAAAAACTCTCACTTTAGTAAATATACCTCCTAGAGTAGGGCTTGATTCTTGGGAGCAATGCAAAAAAACACCTAGACAAACCATGATGCAATGCAAGGGATGCAATAACATTTATTATTTTAACAGGCAGGCTAAATACTGACTTTCTTTGCATGGAGTCCACAAATGGTGGACAGCTTTATTTTTACACTGCAACTTAATTTGGACACACCCCTCCTATATCTAAATCTCTTTGCACATTTTACATCTGCTCCCACTGAAGGTGCAATATGGTTTTGCCAAGATCCAAGAAAATCAGACTTCCCCAAACACGGTCAGCTTTCCACAATTGTCATAGTTCCGTCCACTGGAAACAAAAACATGGTTGCTCAGTCTCAAAAGCTTTCAAATTGTCTTGTCAGCTTAGAATGTAATCAAATTGTCCCATAGGTGCTTAAATGCCATCTGATCATTCAACACTGCTTGCAATGAGTTTATAGAACTGGATTGGAACATAAGATTGATGTTTCAATATCACGCTTGAAAACAGCTAAATTAGAACGAAACCTTTGCTGTTTTCTCAAAATAAAATACTTTTTATCTTGCCCCTTGTGAGTTTATCTTCAGGACATCTGCGTTTATTTGAAGTCATTCAGAGACATCAGTTTAAACAGACATTTGTTGTTGGTGAGTTTGACATAAGGTATTGCTCACCTTCTGCAATAATGATCTTGATGAATCCAAGACAAGTGACAAGTTTCTCAAGCACTCTCTGTGGTGGGATTCTGAATTTTATCTGTATATTACACTGGATATTTTTAATGTGTCCGAGTATACATTACTGAGTATAAATCATATACAGTATACTGTACAATGTGTACTGTTCATTGATACTAAAAGAGGCACAAATCGAGAGAAAAAGAAAGATGGAGAGATCAAGAGAAGGTAAGTGGGCAGAAAAATAGATACAGACAGAAATTAAGGAGTCTTATTATCAAATTAATTATATTATGAAAACGTGACAATGGCTGTTTACACATGTTTAAGTCATAATTACTATAAATATCACATCTCTTTATGAAGGCTAGAGAGCACTTGCAGCAGCAGTCCCCCTATGCGTACAACATTACTGGGGTTATTTAACAAGCTCCATACAGGTGACAGGAAGATGGAAAGTGAAATAGATGGAAAGCTTGAGGAAGACTAAGATATTTACACAAAGAGACACAAATATATATATTTGTGTTGTTGCTTTGTTTACCTAACAACATACAATGAACCAAATGTATATGGGCATACTACACACAATATTGTATATTACAGTCTATATGACAATGATAATATTTAGTTTTTTGAGGTCTCAAGTATGTACTGTATCTCCTAGGTGACTTGTCAAAATCCATGAGACCTGTTTCAAAGATGAACATCCAGCCCACCGAGAGTTTTTCATAGCATCTGGTCTCTTTAGGTTTGTTGAGGAGCATTTTATTATATCTAAACCATTTGTTCTATTAAGATCTTGACCTGAAATGAGCTACATATCACGCCAAGTGAGAGGTATTGATCCACACTGCAACTGGCAGAAAAGATTACATCGTTGTTGTGCTGAAGCTACTGATTAGACTTTAACAAACCAGTTAGATATCAGATAAAGCTTATGTCATGAAATGTTATTTCTGAGTTCAAATCTACACACTCCATTCTCCTACTGTATATGCCAATCAGATCACTCATAGCAAATGAATGGGGTAGACTGTTCTAAGGTGCTGTCTTATGAAGCATACACACAAAGGGACTGATGAAAAGTGGGTCCCATGCCGCTTTGCACAGTGTGAAATGCAGAATTGTGTTAATCTGACACTTCTGCTTGAGTCTGGAGAGGCAGGACTGCTTAGAGAAGGGGCTGACTAAATAGGCAGAGTACAGTAACTTTGTGTAAGCAATTACGAACAAATGCAGACTGGCACACAGACCATGTACACTTGTCCAATTTGTTTCATTTGCCCAGGGCCATAACTAGGGTGGTGCAGTTAGTGCCGCCACACAGAGCACAACAGCCCAAAGGGCGGAGCCCGCCGCCCAACGCAATTTTAAACGGCAGGGTTTAAAATATTAATGGTGCGGTGCGGTGCGCAGCGCCCGTCTTTTCCACTGAAGGTGCATGTCTCTCATGCACCCTAGTCTCCGCCCCCCTCCCGACCCGGTCCTGCTGCGCACTGTCACTTGGGACGAGAGAGACATCATGACGTCTCTCCTGTCTCCTCCGCTCCCACAGTTCCTAGGGTGAGGAGCTGTTGTTGAGTCGCTGTCAGGGGTGCAGTATGATATGTGGTGATGGAGTGGTGTTCATCAGTAAGGTCTGTCTGCAGCAGGTCCTACATAGACAGTGACAGGTCCAGGGGTGGCCAGCACCAGCAGGTGTGTGATGCCTGGCAGTTATAGTGACTCATCAGTGGCGCTGTTCTAGTGCTGCAGCTGCAGACTAGTCACAGTGCATGCATATGAGAGGGGAGGAGGGGAATTATTCATCTCAAATTTTGAATTGGTCTGGCAGCAAATGCTACTGGTGCAAACCCGAACACATCTTGTGATACTGGCAGCATTGCACATGCCTGCAGTTGTGGCTTTTTAAGGGAATGAATTTTAAACCTGCAATTTGGGATACAATTTCAGTCCCAGACTGCATAAAAGTATGTTTTTATGTAATAGAACAGTATACCTCCTAGGTGTAACTGACTGATATCATGACATAGGACAGTGGGTCTCAAACTGGGTCCTCATGACAACACATAGGTCACGTTTTCCAGGTCACCCAGCTGGTGTACGTGTGTATTCATTACTCACTGACACATTTTAAAAGATCCACAGGTGAAGCAAATTAGTTAATTTGTGATTCTGTGAGGAGACCTGGAAAACATGCACTGTTTGGGGTCTTGAGGACCGAGTTTGAGAACCTGTGAATTAAGGCAATCTTCTCTGGCTAGTTCACTGATATTTCCTATGTCACAAGTTCTCAAACTCAGTCCTCAGGACCCCAAACATTAACTTGTGACATAGGAGATATGCACCTAAGAGTCTGCACCCCCAACAGTCAGACTCCCGACATGCACATGGTCAGTATTAGGGTTAGGCTGCGGGAGGGGAGAGTTAGGGTTAGGTTGTGGGAGGGGATGGTTAGACTGCTGGAGGGGAGAGTTAGGGTTAGGCTATGGGAGGGGAGGGTTAGAATCAGGCTGCTGGTGGGGGAGGTTAAGGTTAGGCTGCAGGAGGAGTGGGTTATTGTTAGGGTTAGCCTTAGAATACTTACCAAAAATCACTGACATTTTCACAGTCAGGATTCCACCGCCGGCATTCCGACCATGAGGATTATGACCGTCAGGATGCCGCACCTCAACCCAGTCCACCTGAGAACAAGCCAGTGGAAGAGGCTCTGCCTAGCTATTTAGAGTTGATATTTGTTCCCTCATTTGAGCATACTGCAGTCCACAAAAATATTTATTCTCACAATCTCCACCTAAGGGTCAGGAGTTAAACCATGCCGGAAGTAGAGTAGAGACTGCAGTTGCAAAAGTGTTTGGTTTTGAGCTAAAAGTGATTAAGCGAAAAATATAGTGCTGCCTGAAATTCTAATTCAGACTTGCCCATAGACTACTTGTGTATGTGTGTATATATATATATATATATATATATATATATATATATTAGGGGTGTGCACCGGCCACTTTTCGTGTTTTGTGTTTTGGTTTTGGATCTGGATCTTTCTTCGTGTTTTGGATCTGGATTGGTTTTGCCAAAACCACCCTTCCGTGTTTTGGGATCTGGGTTTTGTGTTTTGGATCTGTATTTTTTTGAAAAAAAGCATAAAAACAGCTAAAATCACAGAATTTGTAGGTTTTTCTGCCCCTATGTTATTATTAACCTCAATAACCTTAATTTCCACTCATTTCCAGTCTATTCTGAACACCTCACACCTCACAATAGTGTTTTTATGTCCAAAAGGTTGCACCGAGGTAGCTGGATGACCATGCTAAGCGACACGAGTGGGCGGCACAAACACGTGACCCATCTAGGTGTGATACTGCAGTGGCAGTCAGGATGGCAGTTTGAAAAACTAGGCCCCAAACTGTACATAGTGCAAAGAAAAAAAAGAGGTGCAAGATGGAATTGTCCTTGGGCCCTCCCACCCACCCTTATGTTGCATAAACAGGACATGCACACTTTAACAAACCAATCATTTCAGCGCCAGGGTCTGCCACACAACTGTGGCTGAAATGATTGGTTCGTTTGGGCCCCCACAAAACAAGCTGGCAATTAATGTGTCCCTGCACAAACTGGCTCTACGGAGGCAAGATGTCATCCTCATCCTCCTCATCCACCGATTCCTCACCCTCTTCAGTGTGTACATCCTCATCCTCACAAAGTATTAACTCATCCCCACTTGAATCCACCACCACAGGTCCCTCTGTACGTTCTGGAGGCTGGTCTCCCTGGAAGAGCTGATAATTCATTTTGATGAACATCATCTTCTCCACATTCTGTGGAAGCAACCTCCTACGCCTTTCGCTGACAAGGTTCCCGGCTGCACTAAACACTCTTTCGGAGTACACACTGGAGGGGGGGCAACTAAGGTAAAATAGAGCCAGTTTGTACAGGGGCCCCCAAATTGCCTCTTTTTCCTGCCAGTACAGGTATGGACTGTCTGACATGCCTACTTGGATGCTGTCACCGATGTAATCCTCCACCATTCTGTCAATGGTGACAGTATCATATGCAGTGACAGTAGACATGTCAGAAATTGTTGCCAGGTCCTTCAGTCCGGACCAGATGTCCAAACTAGGTCCTGCCTGCCCTGCATCACCGCCAGCGGGTTGCTTAGGATACCTAAGTTTTTTCCTGGCAGCCCCAGTTGCGGGAGAAAATGAAGAAGGAGCTGTTGACGTGTCACATTCCGCTTCAGCTGACAGTGTGTTCACCAGCAGGTCTTTGCACCTCTGCAGGCTTGTGTCGGTCGGAAAGAGAGACACCACATTGGCTTTAAACCTAGGATCGAGCACGGTGGCCAAAATGTAGTGGTCTGATTTCAACAGATTGACCACCCTGGAATCCTGGCAAAGCGAATGAAGGGCTTCATCCGCAAGTCCCACATGCCGAGCGGAATCGCTCCGTCTTAGCTCCTCCTTCACTTTCTCCAGCTGCTTCTGCAAAAGCCTGATGAGGGGAATGACTTGACTCAAGCTGGCAGTGTCTGAACTGACTTCACGTGTGGCAAGTTCGAAGGGCTGGAGAACCTTGCACAACACGGAAATCATTCTCCACTGCGCTTGAGTCAGGTGCATACCCCCTCATTTGCCTATGTCATAGGTGGATGTATAGGCTTGAATGGCCTTTTGCTGCTCCTCCATCCTCTGAAGCATATAGAGGGTTGAGTTCCACCGCGTCACAACCTCTTGCTTCAGGTGATGGCGGGGCAGGTTCAAGAGTGTTTGCTGGCGCTCCAGTCTTCGGCACGCAGTCGCTGAATGGCGAAAGTGGCCTGAAATTTTTCGGGCCACCCAAAGCGTCTCCTGCACACCCCTGTCGCTTTTCAGAAAATTCTGCACCACCAAGTTTATTGTGTGAGCAAAACATGGGACATGCTGGAATTTGCCCAGATGTAATGCCTGCACAATATTGGTGGCGTTGTCAGATATCACAAATCCCCAGGAGAGTCTAAGTGGGGTAAGCCACTGGGCGATGATTTCCCTCAGTTTCTCTAAGAGGTTGTCGGCGGTGTGCCTCTTACTGAAACCGGTGATACACAGCGTAGCCTGCCTTGGAACGAGCTGGCGTTTCAGAGATGCTGCGACTGGTGACGCTGCTGCTGTTGCTGCGTAAGGTGATACATCTACCCAGTGGGCTGTCACAGTCATATAGTCCTTAGTCTGCCCTGTTCCACTTGTCCTCATGTCCGTGGTTAAGTGGACATTGGGTACAACGGCATTTTTCAGGACACTGAGGACACTTTTTCTGACGTTTCTGTACAGTCTCGGTATCGCCTGCCTAGTGAAGTGGAATCTAGACACGATTTGGAACCGGGGACACACTACCTCCAGCAATTGTCTAATTCCCACTGCACTAATGGCGGATACCGGACGCACGTCTAACACCAACATAGCAGTCAAGGCCTCAGTTATACGTTTTGCTTCAGGATGACTGCAGTCGTACTTCATCCTCCTCGCTAAGGACTGTTGGAGGGTCAATTGTTTAGTAAAAGTAGTGGTGTTCCTACTTCCTCTCTGGGATGATGAACGGCTCCCAGCAGCAGCAACAGCAGCAGCGGCAGCAGGAGGCGTAGCAATGCAGGATCCTCCGGAGGAATCCGGGATAGGAGAGTCAGTCATGCCAGTGACATGGCCTGCAGGACTACTTCCGATCCTGACTAAGGAGGAAATTGACGAGGAGGGAACGGACGGTGTGGTTTGCAGGCGCTTGGATACAACAGGACAACGGGATTTAGGTGTCCCTGGACTGCTTACGGTCTTAGCCAAAGTTTCTGAACTTGACAGTAACTTATTATGAACGCGCTGCAGGTGCCGTATAAGGGAGGATATTCCTAGGTGGTTAACGTCCCTACCCCTACTTATTCCACCTTTACATAAGGTACATATGGCAAGACAGTTGTTGTCCAGATTTGGATAGAAATATTGCCAGACCAAAGAGGTGGAATGTTTGGTCTTCTGCCCAGGCATGACCGTGATGGGCTTTTTCATCCCACGGACAACAACTGTCTCCCCCGGAGCCTGATTTAAACAAACCACATCACCATCAGAATCCTCCTCGCCAACTTCCTCCTCAGCGCCAGCTACACCAGTATCCTCATCCTGTTGTACTTCAACAGTGACATCTTCAATTTGCATATCAGCAAGTGGACTGTGGGTGCTCCTTTCAGCACTTGCAGGGGGCGTGCAAATGGTGGAAAGAGCCACCTCCTCCCGTCCAGTGCTGGGAAGGTCAGGCATCGCAACCACCACCACACTTGAACTCTCCTTGGGGATTTGTGATATCTTCTTAGAAAGCACAGTTCTTCGCTGTGCTTTTGCCAGCTTAACTCTTTTGATTTTTTTAGTGGGAGGAGGGCTTCCATCGTCATGTGAAGCTGAACCACTAGTCATGAACATACTAGGGATCGACCTTAGCCGTTCCTTGCCACTCCGTGTCGTAAATGGCATATTGGCAAGTTTACGTTTCTCTTCAGCTGATTTAAATGTTTTTTTCAAGGTCATTTTCCTGAACTTTGTCATTTGGGATTGTATGTGCCCTCTATTATGACATTGGGCATCGGCCTTGGCAGACGACGTTGATGGCATGTTATCGTCTATGTCATGACTAGTGGCAGCAGCTTCAGCACTAGGAGGAAGTGGTTCTTGATCTTTCCCTATTTTATTTTTATCGGAGAAAGTTTGGTCCTCCATTTATGTTATATCGATTTGATATATACGTGCGGCTAAACACAGAAAATATTTCTTTATTTTTGCTGGAGAGTAGTGCACTTTGTGGGTTACACCAGCCTTTAAGAAATGAGCCAGCCGGCTCTTTACTTATGACACAGGCGCACGCTTGGCACTACTTTGTTGATGCACGAGCGGCTACTGCGCACACAATTCACAAACACAGAAAATATATATTTTTTTGGTTTGGACTGGAGTGTACTTTGGGGGTTACAGCACCCTTTAACGGTCAAGCCAGCCGGCCCTTTACTTATGACACAGGCGCACGCTTGGCACTACTTTGTTGATGCACGTGCGGCTACTGCGCACACAATTCACAAACACAGAAAATATATATTTTTTTGGTTTGGACTGGAGTGTACTTTGGGGGTTACAGCACCCTTTAACGGTCAAGCCAGCCGGCCCTTTACTTATGACACAGGCGCACGCTTGGCACTACTTTGTTGATGCACATGCGGCTACTGCGCACACAATTCACAAACACAGAAAATATATTATTTTTTTAGCACTTGGGGGGAGCACCCCTGATGGACAGAGCACCCCCTGGACAACACTACAGCACCCCTTTAGGACTGGGACACTGCACAGGACTTTGGAGTGGACACAGCCCCTATGGAGAACTGACTGCACAACACAGTCCAGCCAGCCCCTATGGACTTTGAAGTAGTGGACACAGCCCCTATTAACAACAGTAGCACAGCACAACACAGCCAGCCCCTATGGACTTTGAAGTAGTGGACAACAGCAGCACTACACTACACTGCACTACACAGCCCAGCCAGCCCTAACTCCCACCCTCCCTCTTCACTGTCGACAGCCGAGTGAGAAAATGGCGCCGACGCGGGTACCTTATATAGGATCCAAAACCCGCGAGACTCGGAAGGCGGGATGATGACGTTTTGCCTCGATTTCAGATCCGAGTCAGGCGGGAAAAGTCGAGCCTGACTCGGATCGGACTCGGATCGGGGGGGCTCGGGGGGGTTCGGATTTCAGAAATCCGAACCTGCTCACCCCTAATATATATATTTATAGGACAATCAACTCTGCCTGGCATTCTGTGGAGTGATTTACTTCAGATCATTTGCTGTGGGTAACAGATACTGCTTTATAGCTATAGGTCTGTGCAGACAGCTTCTTTCTACTTTCCATTTAATCCCATTACCTTTGTTTCAACTTTTTTATTTCTGTACAGAAAGTATTCAAACACTAGTTACTTCAAATGTGGGATAATTATAAAATTTGTGTGAATTGCTGAGACCTGTCACCTACATGGTAATTAGTGAATCGGTCCAGGCTTGCCAAAAATATACAGAATCAGTAATGCCCATTAGACCATCCTGCTAGATACAGTGTGTGTGTGTGTTTGTGGGGAGGGGGTGCGGGGGTGTTAATCTATTATTTTCATATTTATTATTCTTATACTTTAATTTTTAAAGCACCCACATGTGTTCTGCAGCACCAAACCATTTATACATATATAGAGATTATAGGGAGACAACTATATAACATACAACGACATGAAACAGAAGGAAAAAAATGGCCCTGCTCAAATGAACATACTATCCAAGAGGTGTGGGGAACTACACATACAGAAAGAAGTGGAAATACAAATGTTGGGTAAAGTCTGTGCAGCTAATGTAGAACAGAAGCATTATCAGCCACCAACAACTAAAGCAGCTAGTGTGGACTTGCATTTCTGCGCAGGCAACAGCAGCACAGTACGGATGGAATGAAGAGAGAGAGATGGTGGAAGATAATGACATGAAAGATGAATTAGTCTTTGTTGAAATCTTTAGCCAGTCATCTGCTGGAAACTATAAAAGTTCTTCACCATTTATATTCATTCAATCTTCATTCAATCTTCTTCCTGTTATGGTTCTAGTCACTATCGTGATTATCTGTCAGCTCGGAGTAGGAGGTAAATTTACTAAAGTGAGAGTTTTTAGAAGTGAGTTTTAAAAGAGATGTTGCCTATGGCAACCAATCAGATTCTAGCTATTATCTTCTAGGAGGTACTAGTTAAATGTTAAGTAGAATCTGATTGGTTGCTATTGGCTACATCACTTCTAAAACTCACTTCTAAAAACTCTCACTAAATTTACCCCTAGCTGTGTGCCCAATATAATTGCTTGGTATTATGCCCACTGGTGGACATAAGCCAGGACAGTTGCTTATCATATTTGTAGACATTTGGTGGAAGCCACAGAGCTTACCAAATTTTTGCTGCTAAAACACCAAGAGGAAGATGTATCAAGCCTTAGAGAGAGATAACGTGGAGAAATTGCGCAAAGCAACCAATTGGCTTTTGTCATTTATCTAGCACAGACTTTGAAATGACAGTAAAGCTGGGTACACATTAGATGATATGTGTACCCAGCAAGGCGACATGCGTCAGCATGTCAGGCAGCCGGTACACATTAGACGAACTGGTGCCCGACTGCCCGATATTTCCACACCTGCCGCATTCAGCAGCATGGGGTCATCAGCTGCATCATCTGGTTAAGTTGCATGCAGGGCCCAACCTGATGATGTGGCTGGCAACAAAATGGGAGCGTGCAACAGCTGACATAGTGTGTACACACTAGACGATTTTGATGATATGTCGGCCCGATCCGTCTAAATCTGGCATATCGTCCGAGAGATTGTCTAATGTGTACCCAGCTTTAGACGCTGGATGTTTGCTTTGGGCAACTACTCCACATTATCTTTCTGCAAGGCTTGATACATCTCCCCTTGAATGCCATGTCAGTCACTCAGTGTTTTTAATGTACACATGGATCACATGCCACGAATGTTGCAGCAGTCATCAGCTTCTTACCTGTAAAAGCTGTTGGCTGCTGCTCCTTACTGTCAGTGATGGGCAGGGAGAGTGGAAATGGGTTATGAATTTCCCATCTGCTAAGGTGAAAGTAGCTGGGTTGGGGGCTACCCTCAGTCATGTTTCTGAGAATATGATTATGAGGGAGGTAGGTCACAGAGATAATCTTAAGTGCAGCCACCTATAACTGCTATCTACATGCCATAACTAAGGGGCCTATTCAACATCAGAGGCCGTATGGCCCCCGATGATTAAGGAATGATCTCGCTGTGAGGGATACTTAAGTATCCAACTTGCAGCGGGGGAAACTTGACCCCGGGGCAATTCATCATTGCTCCGGTGCTGGGACAGCTGCTCCAAAAAGCAGCTGTCCCCTCGTTTAGTATCACAGCTACAGATGTAGCTGCATTACTTACCTCCTCCCCGTCATCAGGTCACGCATGCGAAAAGCCACCGGGGAGGTAGGCGGATCCTTCTTTTTTGTATCCCTGGAACTCCTTACTATAGGAAGGAGCGGGGCTAGGAGAGCAAGCGCCGTCTGAAGATGGTGCTTGTTCTTGGAAGCAAACTTTCAGTTTTCGGAGTTTGCTGAATATCAGGTGATGAATAGCCCGGTAACCCCACAATCTTTAGAAAGAGAGATGAAAAACTGCTTCTGGGCTTCACAGAATACTAGATTTATTTTGGGGATCACAATAATATTATTAAACAGACATATTTCTTAGGCATATGTTAGCTAGAATATAGTTGTAACACAATTTCATGTAACCTGATATTTGGAGACAGAGCAGATATGACATTCCAGGTGATAAAATCTCTGCTATGTTTTGCATTTCGAACTGTGGGCCTGATTCAGACCCGCTTGCGAATGCTGAGCGCACGCAAGCGGGTTGATGTTGGTCCAGTGCGTATGCGCACGATGGACCCGGCTCCTTCGTGCGCATGCGTGAGACCCGGATAGCGACGGGCAAGCCATCGCTATGGGTCTCGCTACAAAGGTGGCATGTCGATGGTGAGTGACAGCATGCCCCCTTTGGTAGACGTGCCGGGGGCGTGGCTGGCTAGACGGAGGCGTTCGCATGGGAACGCCTACCGTCTGGGGCCAGCCCCACTGACATCACAAGTGATGTCAGTGGGAGTGCTTTTGGCTCTGATAGGGCCAAAAGCACTCCAGGGCTTGCGGCAGACGAGACCCTACCACAAGGGTCTCGTCGCAAGCCTGATGGTCGTGATGGTCTTGACCATTGCGACCAGGAGGCCGCTCTAAAAAAAGACAGGGAGGGCACTGATTCAGAGCGAGCGCTCTGAAAGAGCATCCGGCTCTGAATCAGGCCTTCTGTTTGTCACATCTTGCAGAGTTTGCAGTGTATAATGTATGGTTTACAGTATATTCAGTTCATTCTGCTTTGTGGTCAGGGCATAACAACAATTATAGGGGAAATTAATTGCAGACCTTTAAAACAAATCCTGTTCCAGAAAGATTCAGAAATCCACAGCTAAATCCAAAATATGGCTCACATTTAATATAAGTCTTATTACAGACAGGATTCCTTGATTAAATTACTTTTAAAACTCAGGACCCTATTCAATTAGCCGAGAAAAGTCATAATCCACGAAAAAGTATAGCCGATTGTGACTTTTCGCCAGGCGGAAACTTATCTCCATATTCAATTGCAAACTCTTTTCGCATACGCAAATATGCAATGCAATGTAATAGGTGAAAAAGATTCGCCTATGAATAGGTGGTGAAAAAAAATGCAAAATCTCTATTTTGCGGTGTAAAGGTGGGAAAACCATTCTGCACCCTTGGGACAGCCCCCCAAAGGATAACTGCATCAAAAAAACTTAAAAAATAGAGGAACACCCCAAAAAATTACTTAGAAAAAAGGAGGGGAAAAGTGCAAAGTGGGGGGTACAAACTTAAAAATAGCGAAATAGACTTTTGTGCGGTTTGCAACTAGGGAATGAAGTATTTTTAAGATTGCAGGTGCTTGCTTCAGGTGTGATTTTTGTGTTTTTAAAAAATTTACTTTAGCGACTTTAAACCATGCTTGCACCCCTTTTCAAGTAACCCCAAATTTGACAAGTCTACTTATTTTTACCACAAAAAACTGCTTAATGCTATTCTTCACCACTTGTGCAAAGACGCTAAATAGAAGAAATTTACACACATTTAGTACCCCAAATAGCTTTGTTAGGGCTATTCGAGAAAATAGCAACTCGCACTTAATTGGATTGACCCCTAATACTTTTTCATTACATTTGGTTTGTTTATTTATTTTCTTTTTTTCTTTCAAATATACAAACAACAAATATAAGAGAATAAAAAATACAGTATCCCTTGATATTTAGATGTGTAATTGTAATATATATGAAAACAACTCATACATATTTTAACACATAATTTTTGCATATATTGGTAGCTTGAATAGATGCTATAGATAACCAGGGGACTTGTATAAAAGTCGTGAAAAAATAACAATCAAATCAAAAACAGGGAAGGATACACAGCTTGTAGTCAGAATCCATTTATTCAAAATTAGTTCCTTTGGAACCCGCAGGAACTGGTGAATTTATCCTGACATCATAGGAATCAATACAATTCAACACAGATGGAGACCAATTAACTTGTGGGATTTTGGAGGTGATTCGTTACACCTGAGCTAATTCATAATGGCATTTATGAAACAGCTATTTATAATAACTTTATATTTTAATTTGACTTTTTCATTTTAGTCTACCATTTTACTTAAAATGGTGAGTAAAATGGTATAATCTACAAGCATTCAGGCCAGAGGGAGCGCTATAGTTTTCTCAGATCATAGAATTCACTTGACAGTCACCCATGCTGCAATATTTTTAATAACGTCAGAAATAATACTGTAATCTTCTAGAAGTCTTTCAATGCAGCCATGCAGTTTCTATTGTATATTTTCACTTTTTAATGACTGACCTGGAAAACTTACCTAGACTACAACAAAGGAGCATCACAGATGGATTCAGAAAATGTTTAAAATAATTATCTCAGCTGCACCTGCAGGGCACCATTATCAAGAATCTCTTATGCAGTGCTTAGTCAGGGTTCCAGCTATCTCCCTACTCCTTAAAATATGCAGCTGGATTTAAAAAAAAAAAATCTTAAAGATTAACAAATTTAACCCAAGTTCCTGCAATGGGAAAATTTGTGTGAAGACTGTGAGCAGACTATTAAGTACTTTGTGGATTGTGTCATGTTGCTGGTTTCCATACTGTGAATAATACCCATTTTCCACCAAAAACCCGGGTCCGACTTGGGTTTTAAGGACATGGTTCCAACCCAGGTCAAATCCCTGAACCATCAATCTGGGTTATTCCCAGGTCAGCCCCATTCACACTGAACCTGGGTCTGCCCTAGTAAATTTGTGAGGTCATAAAACATGGGAGGTGACTGCTCCACAACCACCAATCAGCTCATTTTAGGCATGACCCAGGTTGGATAAACCAGGTCACACCATTTACACTGCGCCATCCTGAGTCCGATCCTGGTAGCTACCTGGGTTGGATTCTCTGGTCACTTGACCTTGGTTATTTTTCAGGGACCCTTTTCCACTGAGCCATGACCCGGGTAGACCCAACAATAACCCAGGTTATTGCAGCAGCGGAAAAGGTGTATAAGGCAGCCATGAGGGCACCATATTGCCTATACTAGCCTGAGGTAATACTGTGTGTACAGTTTTTTTGGTCATTATTAGAGATGAGCGGGTTTGGATCTCAGAGATCCGAACTCACCCGAATTTCGGGGATCCGGGTCGATCCGAGCTCAGCTCGGATCTCCCTGCCTGCCCCGGATCCCTGACCCGAGGCAAAACCTTGCGACCCCTCTGTCGAGTCGCGAGGTTTTAATTTGAACGGGCTTAATGCTGATTGGCTGAGAGAACCGTCTGTTACGGCTCTCAGCCAATCAGCGTTAAGCCCATTGAAAGCAGCACAAAAGAGGAAAAGAAGATGGCATCTGCCATCCCCCGCCACATGACACTGCCGGCACCCTCCGCTGCCGACACCACCGGCACCCCCACTGGCAGCATCCCACGCTGCCTACACCACAGCTGCCGACACTCCTGCACTGCTGCCCAATGTACTGAGGCCACCGTCAGCGACCCTCACACTGCCGACACTCCCACACTGAGGACACCATCAGCACCCCTGCACTGCCAACACAGTCAGCAAACCTGCACTGAGGACACCACTGGCACCCCTGCACTGCCGACACAGCCAGCAAACCTGCACCAAAGACACCGCTGGCACCCCACACTGCTGACACAGCCAGCAAACCTGTGCTAAGACACTGCTGGCAACCCACACTGCCAACACAGCCAGCAAACCTGCACTAAGACACTGCTGGCACCCCCGTACTGCCAATGCAGCCAGCAAACCTGCACTAAGACACCGCTGGCACCCCCACACTGCCGAAACAACAGGCAAACCTGCAGTAAAGACACTGCTGGTACCCCCGCACTGCCGACACAGCCAGCAAACTTGCATTAAAGACACCGCTGGCACCCCCGCCCTGCCGACACAGCCAGCAAACCTGCACTAAAGACACCGCTGGCACCCCCACATTGAGGACACCATCAGCACCCCTGCACTGCTGACACAGTCAGCAAACCTGCGCTGAGGACACCGCTGGCACCCCCGCACTGCCGACACAGCAAGCAAACCTGCACGAAGATACTGCTTGCACCCACGCACTGTCGACACAGCCAGCAAACCTGGACTAAGACACCGCTGGCACCCCCGCACTGTCGACACTGCCAGCAAACTTGGACTAAAACACCGCCGGCACCCCCGCACTGCCGACATCACCGGTACCCTTCACTAAGGACACTGCCAGCACCGCAGCACTGCCATTCCATGTACTGAGGACACCATCAGCAACCCCGCTCTGCCAACACTGCTGTCACAGTAAGTGCACTATTGGTGTATCCAACCCACACTGTATAATACACTGTATCTGTGTTGGAAATTAGAAACTGAACTGCCACATGTTAGTGCCGTCCACTGTGTCACTTAGCTTAGTCAGCCAGCTAGCTGGATGCAACCATTTGGCCTTAACTAGATGAAGCAAATAGTATTGTGAGGTGGTCAATATTGATTGGAAATTACTGGAAATAAATGTTATTGAGGTTAATTATACTGTAGGAACAAAAACAGGCCGATTATATGTGATTTTAGCTGTTTTTATGATTTTTTAAGAAAAAATCCAGATCCAAAACCAAACCACGAAAACAAAACACGAAGGTGAGGTTTTGGCAAAACCAATCCAGATCCAAAACCAGGGTAGATCCAGATCCAAAACCAAAACACGGGGGTCGGCGCACGTCTCTAGTCATTACTGAGCATATTGACAATGGACAATAGTTTCCAGCAATTTCAGTAGCTGCAACCAATAAGAATGGTTAGCTTTTGCCTTAACCTTTCACCATGGCCCATGTACACATAATTTTATACCAATATTTTATAAACAGATAGTGGTAAGCTTGAGCTTTATATTATAGCTGCCTACACACAATATAATAGGAAACCATTGTAGAATCTGAAAATAATACCTTTATATTGAGATATCTTTCTAGCTAAACTTTGTCTCACCAGATGGGCAGGAAAAGTCTTATATTCTAGCAAAGTTATTTTGTGTTAGTCATAATGACCAAAGTCAGTTTTGTATAATGCTTCTGTCTAGTGTCTTGTGTCATTTTGTTTAAAGAATTGCTCACATTTACTGTGTTAGAAATCCATTCTCCATCTTATATGTATTTAGTGTTGAAGTTGCTGTCACACTGCCCCAGGTCTTAGAAAACTCTTTGGAGTCTAAGAGAGAATTATTCTACTAGCTTTCCTACAATTTCTAGTTCTTAAAGTTAGCAGGATACATTAATAAAAACTGTTTTTACCTATTACTTATTGCATATCTTGCTAATACCAGAACATTGAAACTAATCAATTTATTTCCTTTGCAAGATTGCCTTTGGAATTAACTTGTGGAGAGCCACTTCTGATTGGCTAGACAAAATAAATGTGGAAATCACCTTGAAATATTGCAGGTGACTGAAGATAACTTTGTAATAGGTCATTGCCACACTGTATAAGGTCTGTTGGGTTTCTTTATTATATTAGAAGTCTGCTCTCTGATACTGCATCCCTTGTGCTTTTACCTTAGTCAATTGACAGCTTCAGATTTTTCCATATCTGTATTTGATTCACATTTTTTTTAATATTCTACAGTATCATAGCAAAGTCTGTATGATTGCAAACAGTCTTTCATTTATCACATTTCTGGCTAATCAACCATGATGGAATATTTTATATAGATCTCTAATGCAGAAGAAATAATGCCATTAACTTGCGCTAAAACAGTTGTAAATAGCTGCATCTCTCAGTAAATCCCCTGTTAGTAAGGATCAAACAATAATACACCAATGCAAAAACCAGAGGGCGCTATACAGAAGAAATATTACAATATAAGAGTGATGAAATCATATGATAAGTTTAGTAGGTCATCTTTACTGTGTCTACAAGTCCTTTCCACTAAGATA
Source organism: Taudactylus pleione (assembly GCA_031769625.1). NCBI lineage: Eukaryota > Metazoa > Chordata > Amphibia > Anura > Myobatrachidae > Taudactylus > Taudactylus pleione. The sequence continues at coordinate 7,908,664 of JAUIMM010000054.1, forward strand.
CCTAAAGGTGTAGAATTGTGGAGGCTGATATATCCAGGATGTTCCTATAAATACCCTCTCACCAAAGATCAGCCGACAAGAAAAAAGCCCAATGGCCGATCAGTATATAATTGTCAATTTTTTTATTTTTTATAAATAAATGCATAATTGATAAAAATTGCGTACAGCATAAAGAAGGTGGCAAAGTGTCCACAATCACAATACAGTTGAGGTGATGATATAATTCTGTCACCACCCTTACGGATGTGAGCACAATTGCCAGGATCCTCCCACTTAGTGTATGGACATGGCACCAGAAACCCTATGTGTTTTGTCCATAAATTGACTTCTTCAGGGGTAAGAAATCAAGAATTATAATGCATTGTCTTGATTGGTGTACTGGAAATTGTTGACGTAATTCAATGCAAATTTCATCATTGACCACCTGTGCCACACATTTCACTCGGGAAGTGGGTGGCCACGGCCGGTGGCTCCAGCCTGCAGGAGACTTGCCCACCTTTTCGGGTGACCGGAAGTGCCACCACATTATCTGGAGCCTCCAGGCCATTCCAGGAGTTTAGGCAAGTAAGATGTGCATACTGCTCTTTTTGCTCCATTTTTTGATCTGTTCCTAACACTGAAGCAAACCCTTTATACAAAAGTATACATCCTCATACACCCTGCATCTATATGCCATACTCTGAGGGGAACAGTGTGCCAGTTTTTTCTTTATATTTTGTGTCTTATTTACATCACTTACACAGCAAAACACCACTCACGGTGTAGTAGAGACACTGGGATGTGCCTTTAACCACCCAAAATTAGTTTTAAATTAATATTAGTCATATAGTCATAATAAATAGCAAGAGTATAGGACAATATAAAATTATCTTAAATTTCTGCCTATCTGCTTCTCCAAACCGTACAGTTTAAATAAAATTTGAATGAATTAATTAATCTGAAAGATAGCATCCATTATATAATTGTAGCTATGTCCTGTGGAGAACTAAAGTATGTTTTGCCTAAAACATTAACATAAGTTTGCTGTTTGAGGATATCAAAACTTAGAAACAATTTATTTGTATTTTACCCAACCCTTGACATAAATGTAAGCTGTTACCATAATGACTCATCCCCACAATCAGTTTCTATGGCAACCTAGCTAATTACTTACAACTATTGCTGTCTTTGGCTTTGCTATTTGCATTGCCATCAATTATTTCTGCACTAAACTTTAGTGAGTTCTGATTGGTTGCTGGAGTTCAGAGAATAAAAAGCAGCATCCAGTGACAGAGGGAAGTGTTATTTTGTAATTAGCTGATGGTGGATAGGGAGATGTGAATGTTTGGGAGAGTATGTTGTTTTTAGAAGGAGATGCACCCGTCCTGTGACACTCTCAGTCATCTTGTCTAATACTTAACACAGAAGTGACTGAAGACTTTATTTTTTTTTTTTAATCTGGAAGCATTTGGTTGTTTTAATTCTATATATGTAATGTAGTCATAATGGAGGAAATATTTGCCTATATGTAAATAGTTTTGTAATAAAATGGTCCATTTGTGTTTCTCTTTTTTTCTTTCATTTTTGTACTTTTTCTGTAATACAAAATGTTTCATAGGTCACTTTTAATCTTTTTAAATGACTGAATATTATAGCTATATCCAGAGCTCTATTTCCATCAGGACGGAAGCTGTCACAAAGCAGTTTGAGTAATTTAGAGAAGTATATCAAAGACAAATTATACTTTTTAGTTCAATGTATGCATAATGTAATGTTTTTACTGTCATATTTCACTGTCATGTGCTGTATATTCCACTACTGCTGCATGTGAAAGATTCCTAACAATGGTCTCATGCAATGATGGTGTTGGATATAAAGTTTATGATATGCTTACAATAAATCATTTTCTAAAGTTCTCCTGCAATCTTGAGAAATGTAACTATTTTTTTTTTTTAAAAAGCATTATGACGGGAAATATATGGAAAATGTAATAATGTAAAGTTTAGTACCATACATATCAGTCACAACTTTTATAATTTATTGTGTGTCTATCTATATTCCTTGTAAATTGCTCAGTAAAACAATATACTTTAAAGAGGCTATAGGGATTTATATATTAAACTGTGAAACCTATGAAAACCCTTTATTTTCCCGGATTGTACAGAAAAAGGGGTTATCATTGCTATTTATTATTTATCAGCAGTGGCGTCCCTTCCCGCGGTGACACCCAGTGCGGGGAGGACTGTAGTGTAAGTGTCAAAGTTGCGCACTGGCAAAAAGAGGCGTGGCCTCTAGGACGGTGGCGTGACCTTGCGGCGTGAACCCCCTTTTTTGTCACTCTGGGGTTACCCCAGGGACCACTCTGTGTACAGTGCCAGCTCCATCACTGTGTCAGGAGCCGAGTGCTGCAGGTAATACTACAGTGCAGCACCCGGCTCCTGTCAATGAGGAGGATTTGGCACTTTGATGTCACCCCTCGGCGGGTGACATCTGGATGCACCCCCTTATGATGCCACTGTTTATCAGTGGGGTTTCCACAGTGAAATAATTGATTTATCTTGCAACCGTTATTCTTTTCAGGTATGGTGAATGTGATGTAGCGTTAATTTATCAAAGTGCTATAAACTCTGCTCATTGTAGCTTTTAGTAAAAACATAATGCCATCTGAACATAGCATTATGAGTGCTTACCTTGCCTTCAGCATCCATTATCTTCAGTACAAAGAACTACGCATTTTCCCTGACACATCTTGCTCATGCGCCATACGGATTTCAAGTAAAGTGGTTCTGTGCATGTGCAGGCTCACAGGATCACACATGCCCAGTATGGGGATTACTGTATTTGGGCTTAGACATGCAAGTTTGCTTCAGCCCATCCCTGCATATTTGAAGACCAAACATCGGCAAGAGACAGAAGACTTTTGCCATGGCATTACGCTTCAGGTGAGGGCATGTTATACCAATGGGAGGGGTTAGATTTTCATGGCACATCATGATGTATGTGTCCAATAGTAAATTGCAGTGATACATACTACTGTATCACTGCAATGCCATAAGGAACACAGCTGGAGACACAAATACAATGCAAAAGAAGACCCTATGAGAGAGAAGCTACAATTGAGTTGGTCTGGGGTAATATAGACTGCAGCTAAAGGTCATGTGCAGCAAATGTTGTTATCATTTATTTATAATGAGCCACAAAAATCTGCATGTTCTAAGAAACATAAATGCAGGAATAGTGGGAAACTTGACCTATTACTAAGCATAATACATATTAGACAAAGTAAGTATTGCACACAAGCAAGAGGTATGATACGAGTACTTTCATATGGCATGAGAAGGTAAGGAGACAAGAAGAGAGAAGGCCATGTTTGTAACAGTTTACAATCTAAAAGCATGGCAGAGACAGGGAGGTGTAAGAATTGGTGCAGATGGAGACAGGACCAGCAAGGGTGTAAATAAGAGGGAGAATGAGAGGCTCTGATGAAGAGATTTTAAGGAGAGTTTAAAAATGTAGGGGCTGGTGGAGATTTTCACTATGTATGGAGGTGTATTGCATAGGTGGGTGGAAGCATGGGAGAAATCTTGGAGAAGAGATTGGGATGCAGTGAATTAAGGTCATTTGTTGAGTGAAGAGGGTAGGAGGAATTGTGTAGTGGAATGGACTCATATACTGTATATAAGTGGAACATGTAGCTGAGCACCTTGTAATAAGTTTAAGCTGGCAGGGAGTCAGTGTATAGATTGAAAGAACTAGGAGGTTAATTTCGAGTAGCGGAAGAGACATTTTTTTTAGGATGGATTTGGGGGGATGGGTGAGAGGGATGTCAGATAGGAGGAGATTACAGTAGTTGATTCTGCAAATAAGGAGAGAGAACTTTCTGAAAGATTTGGTGGTGGTAAAGGTAAGGAAGGAGAGATTGAAGACTCGGGTGATATGTTGAGCATTATTTATTGTTTCATTATCCATCAAAAGATAGTAAATAGACAATTGGACACAGAAGTAAAGAGATAAAGGGAGTGGTAGTGGCAGGGAGGAAGATATAGATGCCATGTACACACTTGCCAATATTTTGAATGATTGAACAATATCGTTATCGTTTAATCGTTCAAAATATCTGCAAGTGTGTATGCAAAAAACGACCAGCGCACTCCAGGTGGTCGTTTACGATATCCCCAGTCGGCTGTACATGCAGCCCAATCTGAGGATATCGTGGGTGATGCCATGCTGAATGCAGCATGACTGCACTCCCCCCACACCCACCATTGTCTATCACTGGTCGGCATTGGCAAGTGTGTATACACTTGCCGATGCTGGCACCCCTGCCGGGCCCACCGATGACTATATCACTGAATACACACATCGTGTAGTGTTTATGCGGCTTTACAGATGGTAGAGAAAGATGCACCTGTACTTGATTAATGCACCAAGTGAGGAAATGTAAAGTGAGAAGAGCAGAGCATTGAAGACTCCCAGCAGGTAGAAAAAAAAGAAGTGGAGGAGAAACAAGACGTATAAACATCAAAAGAATGGTTGGAAATGTAGTTAGTGAGCCATGATCTGAAGGCTAATCCAATAAAATATGTGCAGAGAAAGAGTGATGTCCATGGTATCAAAAGAGGAGAGGTGACCCTTAAGCTTGACAGAGCAAAAATCATTGGGGACTTTGGTGAATGCAGACTCTTGGAGTGAAAGTGATGGAATCCAGTTTTGGACAGAGTCAAAGAGAGTGTATGAGGAGAGGAAGCCTGTGAGGCAGTTATGGACAAGTTTGTAGGCTAGTGTGTAGGCTAGTGGGAGGAGAAACATTCTTCTGTAGTTGAAGAGAGGCAAGGTAAATAGAAAGGTTACTGTATTTCTCTGAGGATAGGTAAGACAAGAGCATGTTTAAATTATGGGAAGATATCAAGTTGAAATTGTTGTGTAGGCACAGTCAGAAATTGTTGTGTAGGCACAATCAGAAAGCCGACGGGGTCTAATGACAGGTGTCAAGATCCCAACGCCTATCATTTTACTTACGTTAGGAGCCAGACGCCCGGCATACCGATTGAAGGTAAGCCGGGGAGCCAGGCACGGACAGCCATGGAGGGGAGGGTTAGGTTAGGGGCTACCGGGAGTAACTTAGGGTTAGGCACTCCCCCGGGAGGGTTAGGCTAGTGAAAAGGGGGGGTTAGGGTTAGGCACCCCCGGGGTGAGGATAGGGTTAGGCACCCCCCGGGAGACTTAGGTTTAGGCTGCGGGGAAGTGGGGGTTAGGTTTAGACACTTACTGGGAGGGTTGGGGTTAGGCACTAGGCGGGAGGTTAGGGTTTGGCACCCCTAAGGGTGGTTTAGGGTTACGGGGGGGTTTGGTTAGTAAATAGTTAAAATACTTACCTGTCGGGATCTTCATTGCCGGTCTTCCAGCATTCACGGTATTTCATACCGATCCCCAGTCAGGCATTGGGGTCAAATGAGTTCTAGGAAATGGTGACAATGGGGACTGTAAAGGGCTAATATGATATAAAAGCACACAAATAGGGAGTTATTCAATTGCGTGTGGGATATTTAAAAAAACCTTGCGGCGCGTTTTTTTTTCTACAGTTGTAGGGTTTTGCTATTCAATTAGGGGACTATATTTATATATATTATATATTCTATAGAAATCAACATGTCTTTTTCTTGCACCTTCAAAGCATGTCTGATTTTTCCTTCTGGGACCACGTTGGCACACCCCTGAGGAAACTGGACATTTCAAATTAGATTACTTAGTCCTTAATTACTCACCTTCTGGAGCAGTGTCTTCTGCATTTAATGTCAGGAGCTGGGTCTTCTGCAGTAGGGTGAGTATGTGAGTGTTTGTAAGTGTTTATGAGTGAGTGTGTATGTACATGAGTGTGTGTGTGACCCCCGGTGTGTTTGACCCCCAATTATGAGTGTATTCCCCCCTTTAGCTGGCACTGGGAGAACTACATCTCCCAGCAGCCCTTATATCTTCCAGCAGACCCCGAAGCCTCCAAGCAGCCCCCGGGTTTCCCAGCAACCCCCTCTCCAGTGACAAGATGGAGGGGTGGCCACCGGGAACCACAGAGATTACCTAAAACCCCCAGGCAAATGAGTATTATTTTTTATTTATATGCGCTGCAGGGTTTTCAGCTCTGAAAACCCTGCAGCCACTTTTTTTAAATTGGATACCACAGGGTATCGGCAGCGCGCATACCAGCAGTAATCCAAAATTGGGTGCGAGGGGCGCTAGATTTTTTACCTTGCTAAACCTCAAGCCCAATTGGATCACTCTCATAATGTGTTGGATAAAGGGAAATGTGAACAAAGTAGATGGGGACTGGTAGGAGTTTTATAATGGATGGTGTCATTTTACCACAGAACTCCAGATTCCCTGGAACTCTCTGTAAATAAACTATCATTATAATAATATAGCATATTTTTTCTAGTTCTTAAATCTTTGTTGTTTTAATATATTTGTCTATTAATAATAATAATAATAATAATAATAATAATAATAATAATAATAATAATAATAATTTATCTTCCAATGTTCCTAAAGTAAAATAGAGACAATTAGTCTACGCCTCCAATCCACTTAACCATGACCTGATCCAAATAAGCCATGACCAGAGCAGTCTGAAGCATTTCAGGGAATTTCAAGCATGTTATCTGGTAGGTCACATTCTGCCATTCTGCTGAGTGACAAAATAGTGACTCTCATTCTCACGTTAAAATCAGAGCATCTCTCTCTCTCTCTAAGATGCGCGGAACAGGAATATATATTTTATGATGCATGCATCCAGCTCTACATAAGGCCCAGAATGTCTTGGATACTGCCTTTTATCATGTCCATATGACATTTACAAGTTACATTGTAGATGAGGGAATGATTCGACTGTTCAACCACCAACTGCAGACTGATTTTAGGGACAGTAATGGGTACAGGAAACATTTCCATTGGTTCATGGTCCGCTGATCTACACAAACAGTGTTCAAATGTGTTTTTTTACAATATTGAGTCTGCACTCTGCAAAATGTAATGTACACACATTTGACCTAGTACTGAGAACACTGGCATTTATCCTACTATGTAAAAGTAACCACGGGAAGAATTATTGAAAGGTTGTTTATTGTAAGTGTATGATATTTTTTTCCCTAAAAGACATAAAAATAAGAGGATACTTTTATGCCCAGATTTATCAACGAGTCATATTTTTGTTACCAGTCATTACGAGTCTTAAATGGTGCTCCAACCAATCAGCGTCAGTCATGTGTTTGGAAAATGATTGTTTGGAGCTGATTGGTTGAAGCACCATTTAAGATTAGTATTGAGTGATAACAAGAATATCACTCCTTGATAAATCTGGGCCGTAATGTGTTGCATAAAGAAACCATTATATAGCCTACAAAAGTTATATGTAATTTACTTGGGTAGATTAAGAAAGCAAAAGTTAAAAAATAACAATGAGCGCAGTCGTGAAGGGGTTAATAAACTGAAACCATTGGTTTTGTTCCTGGGTGTAAAGTAAAAATGAACAAATGACTCGGGTGTCTAGAGCACATATCATTAGTCTTTATTGTAACAACGAGGACTAAAAGCTAAAAGGGGCTAATTCCGAGGTGGATAATATTTTGATGTTTCTGCAGTTTTGGCGATGGTAGGTGATGTGTGCATGTCCCTGAGCCGCCGTGCGCATGTGCTGCAATGATGCTACTGGAATGGGTTGCGTTTCAGAAAGCAGGGGTGTTTCAGTCCCGGTTTCTGGGCGTGCCGAGGCCAGTGTCTCCATCTTCTAACCTCGACTCCCTAGTTGTGCCATTCTGAGTAACCTTAGGGTTATTCTGATCACCGATGCCTGCCTGATGCTAATCCAATGCTGCATCTTTGGATGCAGCAACGGATCAGGAAAACTGACAGTGGTCGTCTATTTACTTAAGACGTCTCCTACAGCTTTTGCATAATTTCTCGCAGCCACTGCATACAAAAGTTACAGCGACTGTGCAATACTGTCCACCTCTGAATCAGCTCCACAGTTCCTTAATCAAGTACAGAAAAGCAAAGACATAGATGCTGCAGTTCATTGTTCTTAGGCTGCGATGATGCAACCATTACGACTTTTCAGTCATCGCTTAAGTCTGTTATGAGTATTTGTGCATATCTATATAAATGAGGCCCTAACCTTAGTAAAATATTTGCCGTTGTTTACAAAAAAGGCCAAAGGACCAATACAATACACCTAAATCTACTGTACTAGTGATGCTGAAAATGGAGGAGATTTTATAAGACTTTCATTGCTCTCTCATATCACTTCAATTATTATTTAAAGGGACGTTATCATGGCATGAGTCAGTTGTCTAAGCATGAAAATGTATATCTGATGACGATCAGTATAAAAATCCCCAAATACAATTTTCTTGTGTACAAATAAATGTCCTAATGTGAAAAATATTGACAATGTTAGCACCACACGCTTAGTAATGTGTGTACTGTAGGTGCATGTCTACAAATATAAACATTGTGATATGCTGTAGGAACTGTTAATTACATTATAGAAATAACCATTTGTAATCAGGTAAATTATACATTATAACATATCATTTGCAAGACAAATAGCACAGCAGTTGCTCTGCCTCTAAGAATATAGATGCTAATGAAGCCCTTCATTAATACAAAGCCAGTATTCATCATTATATACAAGTGTATTTTCAAAGTTTTTGATGAAAATTTTGTAACTCTTTTTGAATCTTTATAGATTTTGTTGTTTGGAAATTAGGATTTTGCAGCTCTTATAAAGAACGTGATTATGCTCTTTGCATAATGAAAAAACAAGGGTCAGATGCAAACGGTAGGGTACTAAGAGTATAAGCTGAGTTGAAATATTGCATTGGAAGTAAATTCTGATTGCTAAGACTCTCAGCAACATTTGGAAAAGGACCTGTTAATGCTGGTCCACCCTCCAAAGGGAACTGTTCTGAGGCTGGGCAGGGGCCGGCACAGGTACAGTATGTCCTACTAGCCCCTGCAATACTGGTGGTTCTCCAATTGAATAGAAACAAAGCAGTACGAGGATGCAGGATGAAAATTATTATGTAAATGAGTGGCCATACATAATAAGTCAAAATATAAACGTTAACATATAGCTATTAGGAAAGATATAAGTGCGCTCCTCAATCAGTAGTTATATTGGGTTAGGAAACACAAGCGCAGGTAGTGGCAGGGCTGCTGGTGTCTCCAACAGAACAACACTGTGCATTCAGTGTAAACTGGTCTCTGTCTCCGTCTTCAGTGATACCGGGATACAAACACAGGTGGATCTAAAGATGGGGTGGGCTGGAGCATTGGAGCTGATCAGGATCTCCGTCCTTTACGCGTTTCTCCGGGAATAACAACCACGGTTTCTTCAGAAGGCATATTGCTAGCACAGACTACTATACACTTTTGTGTGTACTAAATTTGCTCAGTAGCTGTTCCTGACTGCTTTATCTTTTGCATTATTTCTTGCATACTGTATACTCGATATAAATTGAGGTTGATGTTCTGTTGGCCCAAATTGCAAGCATAAAATGCATAAAATAAAAAGTCACATCTGTGGACATGTGCAACTATTACAAGATGCATACAGTCTGTTAGGCATACATCACATACTCTTAGACTCATGTTTTGGTTTTTGGGTTTAGCAAAATTACCCTCAAATGTTATGGTTTTGGATTTGGCAAAACCGCCCTCAAGTGTTTTGGTTTCTCTTTGACTTTGGTTTTGGATTTCTTTAAAAGATTGTAATCATGTAACTTGGACCTTTTTTGTTGCTATAATATTACTAACATCAACAACAATAATTTTTAGAAACATCCAGTCAATTTTAACCAATTTTGACACCTGAAATCAGAAGGGAAGGATTTACATGCAATCAAAAACACATGACATCCGGTTTTTAGGTCCAAGATACAACTTGCGGGAAGACCAAGGACTCTTTTTACTCAGAACCCCTAAAGTGATCCAAGATGGGACTTGGCTCGACTCAGAACCCCAAAGTTCAGGTGTGTTCGGTCCTCAGAAGAACCAAACCACTCATCTGTAGTTTTAACCATATGTTTAGATTGCAAAATACATGCACAAAAATATAATATCTGCATAAGCAATGGAAAGTAACACATCAGCGCCAGTGGTGCATTACCGATCAGATAATCCCAAACAATTCATTAGTAATGGTCACGGTACGAGTCTTGGTTCAGTTGTGGCCCGGAACTCGGATTTAAAAATCAAACCTGGCTTTTGGGTTGCGTGTAAACAGAAACAGCTAAAATTATGTAATTTTAGCTCTTTCTTTATATTTAAAACCAAAAACACAGGGTCAGCACCTTACTACCTAGCAGGTTACATATATAATTTAAAGAAAGTGCAAGTAAGTTCTTTGAGCACAATGGGCCTGATTTAGGGTAAAATCAGCCGTACTTTGCTCCTGACCAGAGTGCACAGACACAATACATATATTCACCTGTGTGAAGTATCCATGTGGATGCCTAATTTTATATTAGTAATCATCATCAACAAATCACACTTGCAAATACCCTATACTAGCTGCAGAAGATACAAATTCTGGAAACAGGTAGAATTTTCTTATGCCCAACTCTACACAGCCCACAGTGGCATAGTAAGGCCCTAATTGAAATTTATGTATCTGAGAATGCTATGGTAGAGGCCAGTCACACCACTTCAGTGTAGATGTGGTTGAAAAATACATGGCTCTGCATCGCCAGTACTTGCGTGCGCTCAATTCCGGAGCATGTGCAGTGTATGACAATGCAAGATACAAGGCCCAATGTCTGTAGTAATTCTGTTCACTGTATAAATTCTTCTTGCTGTATTCGGCACACATCCTGTGACCTCCACATTTTAAAATCTATTATGTTTTTGACTTTGTTCACAAGTTTAAGGAGAACGTAATGACAGTCATTAAAAAGATTTTAGTCAAAAGAACCTTGTGAAGAGAAATAGCTTAACTAGGAAAAAATATCCCATTAAACTCCATTGACATAATCACAATTAATTTATATTTTCAGTGAGCAAGTCAATTCATCTTTAAAGAACAGTACAAACACATACTATATTGAATGTCACATTAAAAGTAATTATGGCCATTTACCACACACCGAAGAAAAACCTGAATAATTTAATGTAAAGAGGTAATTTGTCATTAACGGGAGGAAAGAGGCACACCACAGCTAAATCTATGGCAGGTTTTAGAAAAATGTGAACATACTGTATATGACTATAAATAGACATAAGTCTGTAACCTTAACAATCCATGTGATTGCCATGAAGTAAAATCAATTTTGACTATAAATAAGTTGAAGATTTGAAATGTAACTGTTGAAATGGAAATAAAACGATTTTCTAAATACGACTTTCATTTTCACTTAATGTTCTGTAAAACGTATAAAATGGGGATATGCCACTTTCATAGAGAACACATTATTTGCTTAATTTTATGAATTTTCATGAGTAAAAAACGCATCTAGAATAAATAAAACAATTTAGTCATAGACTGCTTTTTAATAGCTCTCCCTGAAACTTGAAAAAATATATATTTTGCAGAATATTCAAAGGCACTATTACTTTCTAAAATGCCATATGTACATTTTTTTAAATATATACATAGATATATACATAGCATAAATGTATTACACATGCACATGGTTTACATGAATTATATTCTATAACTCGCGGCCAACATAAAATAATCTTTGATTAGAATGTTCCTCCACCTGATGGTCATACAGAGTACTGCAGTTTCTTTTTTCTGATTGTAATTTGTAAGTATTTAATCATAGAGATAATTATAATCTTTTGTTCCCAAAAGGTATTTTTATGATGTACAGTAACTATTAAAAAATAATCCATTGTAGCTTCCGTCCAGTAGGTGTTTTATCATCTGATACATTAGTTTAAATATATTTTCTAGAATGCTTGAGACTTTTTGAGCTACAGGTATTTTTCTCCATAATTTAAAAACCCTTACCTAAAATATAATTGAACACATTTAAATTAGTCATGTCTTTTCTCACAATGCTCTGGATTTCATCTTCTTATTATATATCTAGCAGAGCTATTCATTGTTATTTTATAGGGGCACCCACCCTCTGAAAGCATGTTCAAGTATGAAATTATCAACAAGGAGCAGTGATTTACGTTTATAATTTTTTTCTTTCTTTCTGGTGTTCTGGATAATGGCACTTCTGTATAAGAATTCTAATACCAATACTTACATTGTTGAAAATTATGTGGAGGACCAAAATACTGTAGGATACATGCTTAGAAATATGTCACATTACTTATGACTTAACTGTTATAGTTACTTTTTTAATGTTTTAACTAAGCTCATAGTACAGTATTTTATGTTAGAAGTAGATGTACTGTATATGAGCCTTTACCGTCTGTAGAAAAACATACACACAAACCCCCCCAAAAAATTTGCAATTTTAATGTGGTCACATATATAACAGAGAATAATGTCTTATTAATAAAAGCAAAAGTCACATTTACCATATTAAAAATAAATAAATGCAACACCTCCACAAATAAAATGAGAACTGTGCTTTCTGCAGCAATACACATGGAGATGAAAAGTGATACAAATAGATGATTGTGACTAGATATAATGTCAACATTTTCATTGCTATCAGAAGGACAGGTCAATCTGCAACCAGTTAATCATAACCAGCTACATATTACTGTTGATAGTTATCATCATTGCATATATTTTCATCAGCCCTCTGGCACACGCAAAACATACACCAGCTGACAGGCATATCAGCATCTACCTATCTAATTGAGTCACGTTTACATAAACAGAATCTTACTGCATTCAGCCTATGCTTGCCTACTCCTTTTCTCCCCTGTACTGATTCTACAGTCATAAACAGTCATAAATCAAAGATATGCCTTGATAGAAATGAATACTTTGGTGCATGTGTACAGTATTAAAGTGTGTATCTTCCACATAAAATATCCTCCAGACCTACAGTGAACTCTAAATTAGCCACCATGTGCAGTTAAAAAAATATAATTTAAAGTACACATTTACATTTTCTATTTTGTTAAAATAGGTTTTAAGATAATCATAGGAAATTATTATTGCGTCTCGTTTGTTATTATTATTATTATTATTATTATTATTATTATTATTTAAATTAATAACAGTATTTTAACATAACTTTGGTGGAATGTCCTATTAACTTCATAAGATAAGAGTGAAATAAAGTGAATAAAGGAAATATTTTCATATTAGTTGCCATATACAGAATTATAGATCATTATCATCCAATAGAACACTTAACACATATATGACCTGCTGCTGTATACCATAAGTAAGACAACATCTAATCTAACTGATGACATATAGCTAAAGTTATAAGCAATTTACAGTTAATAGGAAAGATACTGACAACTGTTTGCCTGCTGTGTCAATGAAGACATATGTCATGGCAAACACATTAATAAGACCTACTTTGGCCAGAATACATTGATTATTTTTTAGTCTCTAAGCAATAAAGGAGAATTTTGACAACCTCTATTTGTTTTCCTCAGTCAGTGTGTGACCTTTAGGAGCTGTAGCCTTTTTCTTGTGTGCTATATAATGACGATATAAATGAGGTTATTAGCTGTACCACCACCTTACAAGAAGATATAAAAAAGAGAAGTACATTTCTCCAGTTCGTTGGAAGTGCTGTATGCAGGACCTCAGTGAGATATAAAAATAAGACGGGCCCTAAGGTTGAAAATGCTTGTTAAATATTTTCTAAATCTTAGTAAAGTTAGTGCTGCTATAAAAAGTTACATTCTCAGCCAGAATCTCAAGTGTAGACCTGGCTTTTAATTTCCTCCTCTTTGGTGGTGAAAGTGGAGTCAAATATTTGATACACAATGGGACTAATGAAATAGGTTCTGAGTTGAAAAAAAGTGCATATTTTTTAACAATTCTGCTGTGTATCTATATATATATATATATATATATATATATAGTTCCCCCAGTAGTTATTGCATCACCGTGTTGAAGTATTTATTTGGAGCCTGAGTGCTGCACTACAGGGGGAACTGTGAGTATAGGAACTGTGATGGCACCTGGCCAAGTTTCTGCATTTGAATAGAGTGCTGGATTTCTTTAACTTTTATATATATACATATATATAATATGGCAGAAGGAATAGACGGCACTGAAATGTTCACGTCCAAGTAATTTAATGTCTCGTAGCTGTGTTGGAACGTCAATTTTACTGGTGAGTCTCTGTTGTTGATTGTTGTCATTAGATCGATGAAATGCCCCTGTAGTCTCATGTATGTTGGAAAGACCATTAGAACTATGAGTGAGAGGATGGCACTACATCGAACGGCGATAAGGTCAGCATTATTAGGCAAAACTGTGGACCAACCGGTGGCACACTATTTTGCTGATAAGAAACATTCAATCCCTCAGACACAGGATAATAGATCATGTCCCGGTCAGCTTAAGAGGAGGAGACAGGGCAAAACAACTACTTCGCCTGGAGGCCAAATGGATTATTGAACTGAATACTATTTATCCAAATGGTCTTAATGATAAAATTTGCTGGAATTCGATTTAGTAGAGCCTTACACCCAAATGCAAATCTCTAATAGCCTAAATATTACCGCTCTTGCAGGATCGATTTAATTTACAAATTATATGCAGTGACTTCATAAATAATATATTTATAGGATGCATTTTACGTTCCTTAACATTTAATTAATTAACATCATTGAGAGATTTGCATTATGGCATAACATTGTTCCCTATTAGGTGATATAGTAACAGAAATTAACATATTTAATCTACGTACTGCTCTCAATGTATACTGTTACTGCTTCTCTGTTGGTGGTGGTATGCTATTCACACTTTAACACAAGCAACATTGAAATTTTCAGCAGGACGCTGAGGTCCGGTTACCAGGGCAACCAGGAAAGCTGGAAGTCACATACATCACTGCAGGGGGATGCGCTCTGCAGTGTGCGGACACGTGCAGCCCCTACAAGACACACACACACTTGGGTGACCTACTTAAAGGTAAATTGTATTTTTATATTCTGTTTGTACCTTGACAAAAGGGCACTGCGCCCTGAAATGTTGGCATTAAACATCGCTAATGTAGGCCGCCCAGTACCACCTATTCCTTCTGCCATATTGTCTATAACTTTATGGAGGGCATATTATACTGTTGGGATTACTAGAGTGCTGGACCAACTGGACATATATATATATATATATATAATTATATATATATATATATATATATATATATATACATATAACAGTAATACTATTAGGGGTGTTCAGATGTTACTGCAGCTAAAAGTGTTTCTGTTGTATTATTGTCACTTGAAGACACGTACTGTAGGTTAGCATATAGTATGTTCATAGACTATACATACAGATTTTACAAAAGTTCCATATCCACTCCCTTAAATCAGTAAGGTGGCAGCAGTCTTTATGCAATCCAACTGGTAATCAGATAGAGAGATTCTGTAGGGGTAGTAAAAGGTATGCACCTAATAGAGCAGTAATTTCTGGTAAAAGTGGTGAAGAGACGTGTGGGTTTGAGGACTGGTAAGAGATGAGAGATGATTATTGATATAATGTACAAATGTTTAAGGAGGGAAAGGGCAGCACTGTAGGATGAGAGTATAAATTTGAAACGGAGGAAGGCTGAATCCAAGATTTCCTCGACTTCGCACGGTAGTGAGTTGAGGAAATGCGAGTGCTCGTTCTGAATGTGGGCGGCTGCTTCTTTTTTGAACTGTGGCCTCCTGGTCGCTAGCTAAGCTGTGGGTTACCACACAGCTTTAGCAACCGACCAGGTTGATGGTCACGAGGGTCAAGACCATCGTGACCATCGGGGCTTGCGACGAGACCCTAAGGTTGGATCTCGGCAACCGCAAGCCCCAGGGAGCTTCCTGTTCTGATCGAGCAGGAAGCTCCCCACTGACATCACTGCTGATGTCAGTGTGGCCGCCCACAAAACAATAGGCGTTCCTTAACGACAGCTCTACAAAACTTGTAGAGCTGTCGATCAACATCGGCAGCCGCCCCTTGTGTAGTGAGCTCTGGAGCGATAGAATTTCTCTCTCGCTCCAGGGCTTGCGCACGTGTAGTGCAGCTGCTGCATGTGCGCATGGCCTAAACATCGACCCGCTTGCGAGCGGATCTGAATGAGGTCCAGAATGTGGATGGTCAGAGAGATAGAAAGGGGAACTGGTGAAATCAGAGATATCACAACAGTGAGTGGAAACCACAGCACCCAATCAGTCGCCGGGCTCAATGACTCTAGCATTCATCATGTTCTCCATTTTGGCTCTGCCCACTCCAATCAGGAACTGCTCTCAGCCAATCAGGAGTTACATTCTCACAGCCAGGTAAGGGATTAAAAAGCATTTACATATATATAACGGGTGAAAGGCACTCATGGGTTTGAATAGCATTCTTGAGCTTACATGTGCTTTTAGCAAATATCAACTGAGTCTCCAAATTCCTATTACTTAAAAGTTGAAGTACGTTCTATCATCAAACAATTTATTTTTCTACATATTAAGTTTACAGTAGACTTGTATAACTTCTGAGTCCGTGCAGATAATCATTGACACTGTTTGTATTGATGCATATAGTATATTTATTGATATGAGGCTGTACAGAACATTGAGCAACCAAATGTTTATGGTGTAAGTTTGAAGTGTTTTTTGATAGTAAATAAAATGGTAGACATGTTATATATAGGCTAACGGAGAAATCTAAGATTATAAATGTATTGCTGAAGGTAGCACTGTGATTGTTGGAATGAGTACTTTGTGAGTAAATAAATGGATGACACAAGGCCATATAAAAATACTGCAGTACATTGAAGTTAGACTGTATAGGGAATATTTGATAAGTGGGCCTATTAGTAGAAAGTTGCAGTTGAGATGCCCAAATACCCCATTGTTTAATAGGAGATCCAAAGCCAAGAACTGCAGGGAGCCTGATGTCTGCTTGGGCAATGAGGGAAAGTTGGGGGACAGCTCCTATAATAAGCTTTACCCAGTCCAGAGGGACTGATATTATCTCCCATCTTGGGGAACTAGAAGGATAATAAAATACAGTAGTTCTTCTTTCTTGTAAGAGAATCTTCTACTTTAAATCATATTTATTATTTGTTGTGTGTTCAGCCTGATGCAATTAACCCCTAGTACTTATTTGTTAAAGCATTTTAATTTAGAGATGAGAGGGTCCAGTTCACAAAGAACCGGACCCGCCCGAACTTCGTGATCCGGGCCGAGATCCAAGTCCGGCTCGGGTTTTCCCGCCTGACTCGGGTTCCCAAAACAAGGCAAAATGTCATCCTCCTACTGTTGGATTCTCACTGGTTTTGGATACTATAAAGGTACCCAGTCATCGGCACAATTTCACTGTGGCTATGGATAGTGTAGTGAGCAGAGGGGTGCTGTGTCCATACAGACGCTGTTTTGTCCATCCAGGGCAGGGGCTGATGTGTCCATTCAGTGGCTGCTGTGTCCATCCATGGGCTGCTGTGTACATCCAGGGCAGGGGCTGCTGTGTCCATCCAGTGGTGCTCTTTCCGTCTAAGGGTGCCCAGTGTAAAAAAAACATAAATGCTAATAATATAATTTAAAAAATATATATTTTTTTTTGTGCAGTACCCCAGTGTACTATATTATTCTTTTTTTTTACTGTGATGCTGCCAGTCAGACCACAGTGTAATATTCATATATGTATTGTTATACTATAAGTCATAGCGCAGTGTAATATTCATACACTTATTGTGAGTTGTGACACTGTAAGTGGAACCGCAGTGTAATATAAACATATTGTGACACTGTAAGTGGTAGTGCATTGTGGGCTCGATTCAGACCCGCTTGCTAGATGCATTCACATGCAGTGAAAGTATGCAAATCGGAGATCGCACGGCAAAGCAATAGCATGCCCACTATGACTTAGCGTGCGATCGCTCTGTGTATGCAGATGCCCACCAGCCTGTCTTAAGATGCCAACTCTCCCACATCATGTCCAGGAAGTGTATGCAACCATCAGTAACATCGAATACCATCGGAAGTGATCGCAGCACTTGTGGCTGACCATACCCTACCGCAAGCACTGCAAGTGATTCAGTGTGATTTTCAACCATGTGACATATACTATGATGCTGCGTCTTAATTATGCACGATCTCTGAAATGGCATTGAGATGCTCAGGCATGCCTGCGTTCACACCACCACTCCACCATTTTCATGGACCATCACCTGTCACCACCCACTGTCTATGCGCAGCAGGTGAACGCTTTCCAATCCTGATGTAGGGTATTATTCACAAAAAATATTGTAACACTGTAAGTGGTAGCACAGTGTATTCATAAAAAATATTGTGACACTATAGTTCATTGATACCGCACTGTTATATTTAAAATGGTACAAATTAACGTGTGTGCTGTACCCCAATTCATTCATGTTTGTTGATATGGAGAACGATCAATTGAGAGGAGAGCAGAAACCACATACTAGTGCTGGAGCTGCTGCCAGTGCCACAAGTCATGACAATACTTGTCCATCTATGTCATCTACTAAAACCAATGCCCAAGGGCATACAACAGGTCTGAAGTCAGGGCATCTAAAATCAATGCAGCAATCTTTTACATTGGTAAAGAAAAAAACATCAAAGGAAAGTTAGCTGCAGAAACACACAAAATTGGCAATATGCCTTTCACCACACAAAGTGGCAAGGAAAGGCTAAGGCCTGGCCTTTATTTATGACTGGTGGTTCTGCCTCTTATGATGATGTAAACACAAGTGAACATGCTGACATTAGAAATCGAGGATGCTTCTGTGGAAGTGCACCAGGATGAGGAGAATATTTGTTGATGATGAGGATGTTGGTGATGATGTTGTTGATGAGGATGTTCTTTGTGTAAATCAGGCACCAGTGGAAAAAGCAGTTGTTACCCATGATAAGGAAAAGCCCATTGTTATGTCTGGACATTAGACAAAAAATCCTCTTCTTATATGTGGAATTATATCTACCCAAATCAGGACAACAATTGTCAAGCCATCTGTACCTTTTGTAAAGTCAGAGTAAGTAGAGGTAGGAACCTTAAACATCTAGGAACCTCCTCCCTGTTACGTCATCTGCAGCACATCCATCCAAAAAGTTTTTGTAAAGTTTGGAAACTTTGGCTAAAAAAGTAACAACCAGCAGTCCAGTGTCAGCGAGCTCCCTTCTCTCTGCTAGATCCAAGCACCTGCCATCTTCACCAAGCACCTGACATCTTCACCACCTACACCTTCATCAACAGTATTCTCAATCATGAAGTGATTGGTTTGCTTGAGCCCCCACAAGACCAGCTACCAATGGGCAGCTGACATTGCTGGCAATTATCTGTACATGCACAAACTGTCTTTACAGAGGTAAGATGTTGCCGCCATCATCATCTGATTCCTCACCCTCATCAGTGTCTTCATCATCTTTCTTCACACAATATTCATTCCTCCCTGCTGGAATCCACCATTACAGATGCCTCTGTAATTTTTTGATGTAATTGGCAGTAAAGGTCTTCATTGTGGATTTGTCATTCATTTTGATGAACATCATCTTTTCCACATTTTGAGGAAGTAGCCTCCTATGCCGATCGCTGACAAGATTCCTGGCTGTACTGAATACTCTTTCAGATGGTGGGCAGATCAAGTAAAGCAAAGCCAGTTTTGTGCAAGGGCCTCCAAATTGCCTTTTTTCCTGCTAGTAGTCAAACAGGCTGTCTGACATGCCTATTTGGATGCTGTCATTAAAAATAGTCCTCAACAATTCTTTGAATGGTGACTGCATCAGATGGAGTCACGGTAGAGGTCTCCTTATTTTAATTGTAGGCAATTCTTTTAGACCCAACCAGATGTCAAAACTTGGTTGTGTTGACTAATCTGCATCACCAGAGGGTCTTTTGGGAGTTTAGTTTTTCCTTGGCAGCCGCAATTGCTGGAGAAACTGAAGGAGGAGCCACTGCTGCATAACGTGCCACTTGAGCTGACAATTTCCTTACATACAGGTCTTTGCATCTCTTCATATCTGTATCCATTGGGAAGAAAGACACAATGTATGACTTAAACCTAGGATCATGCATGGTCGCCAAAATGTATTGATCCAATTGGAAGGTCCTGACAACCCTTGGTTCCTGGTGGAGCGAATAAAGGTCTTGATCTGCAAATCCAACGCACTTTCCAGAATTGCTTCATTTCAGCTTCTCCTTCAGTTTCTCAAGTTGTTTTTCCAACAGTCTCATTAGTGGAATTACCTGACTCAAGCTGGCAGCATCTGAAATCACTTCACATGTGACTCCTTCGAAGGGTTTCAGCACTCTGGACAACACAGAAAGTATTTTTTACTGTGCTTGATTAAGGTGAATTCCCCCTCCTCTTCCTATGTCATAGTTCACTGTGTAGGTTTAGATGGCTTTTTGCCGTTCCTCCATCCACTGAAGCATATAAAGGGTGGAGTTCCACCTTGTAACAACCTCTTGCTTTAGCTGGTCGCAAGGCAAATCCCACATTTCTTTCAGGTGCTACAATATTCTACATGCCCCTGCTGAATGGTGAAAATGTCCAGAAATCTCCTGCACGGCCCTGTAATTTTTAAAAAACTATTTGCACCACCAAGTTGATTGCATGAGAAAAACATAGGATGTGTTGGAAATCACCCAGCTGTAATGCTATCACAATATTGGTGGCATTGTCAAAAGTTTTTCAAAAAAAGTTGTCATCAGTATGCCTCTTAGTGAAACCAGTGATGCACAAAGTAGCCTGCCTCTGCATGAGCTGTTGGTGCCACTGAAGTGGGCTGTTACAGTCATGTAATCTTGTGTTTGCTCTGTTCTGCTAGTTCACATATCTGTGGTTAAGTGGACAGTGGGTACAACAGCATTTTGGAGGACATTAATTTAGTTTTTTAATGTTCCTGTACAGGTTGGGAATTGCTTTTATAGTGAAGTGGAATCTAGATGGGATTTGGTCGTGGGTACATATGACCTCAATTAACTGTCTAAAACCAACTTCATTATTGGTGTATATTGGATGCAAATCTAATACCAGCATAGATGTTATGGCATCAGTGATCCACTGTGCAACTGGGTGACTGCTGTCATACTTGCTCCCCCTTCCAAAGGACTCATCTGAGGCAAGGACTGATGTGAATGATTTAAATATTTTTTGTAATTTTTTGTAAATGCCTTCCATCCTCCCCTCCCCTCTCTTAAATTTGCTTCGGAATCAAAAATTTCAATTAAATTTACTACTAGTCAAACCATCCTTTCCATGCCTTCAACTACATACATACTCCAACTCCCTCAGGCCTCTTGAATAATAAAAACATTTGTTTTCTGATGTGCAACGTTGGAAATTTAACTACCACAGCTGCTGCAATCTTTGACATGCAGTTGCTGAATGACAAAAATGTCAAGAAATGTTTATGGCCACAGAAAGCATCTCCTACATGTCCTTTTAATTTTAAATATATTCTAAACCACCAAGTTGATTTTGTGGGCAAAAGAAGATACATATTTTTCAACCATGCTCTCTCCTCCTCCTCCCTCATAAATTAAATTTACTTTGAATCAACCCTTCTTTTCCCTGCCTTCAACTACATACATACTCCATCTCCCTCAGGCATCTTGATTAATGAAAACATGTTTCCTTATGTGCCATGTTGGGCGTTGAACTGCCGCGTGTTTGTGCCACAAACTGCTGCCTCTAGCTTGGTGCAACTTTTGGGTCCAAACTGGAAGAAAACTATATTGTGAGCTGTGAGATGGTCAAAATTGACTGGAAACAAGTGGAAAATTAATGTTATTGAGGTTAATAATACTGTAGAAACAATAAAAGACAAAATTATGTGATTTTAGCAGTTTTTATCAATTTTTTAAAGAGAATCCAAAACTAAAATCAAAACCAAAGCACGGGGGTTAGTCACATCCCTACTTTAATTACAAAAACTTGTGTTATTATATATTAAAGTTTATTTACAGTAAATAGTTGCTTGACTCTGTGATTTTTTACATCCACAGAGGTACCAGGTGTGCCAAGCTAGTACATAAGGCTACATCTGGTCTAACAAGACAAATGGTGCTGAAAATAAGTTGAACATTAACCAGTACCCTGACAGTTTCCTCTAGCTTTTGCTAAAGTATTCCACATGCTCTCCGTCATTTGCTTGGAATTCACCATAAGATTTGTAATTCCTTTTTCTCTATTTCTGTCTATTATAGAAACTACATCAAGCACATTCTCACATGCTGTCCAAATCAATCTCCCATGTCAGGAGAGGATACGTAATTTAATACCTGGATCAGTGGCTAATTAAGGTATATTCAATCCTTTCAGTTTAAGAGATTACCTTGTATACATTTTTTTATAATAATTGAAACTTCAAAATATTTATTAAATTGCAAATACTGCACCCACACCTGGTGCTACTATTAGGCAGCTTTAGGCAGCTCCCTAGGGCACCTTGCAGCAGAGGGAAAACAGGAAAAAAAACTTTTATTTATATAATATACTGCATGTTGTTGGGTTGCAGCAGCCCCATATAGACATTTTATATAGTGACTAAAATAGCCATGTCCCGCCATCTTCCCACTTAGCAAGAGAGGACTGATGCTTGGGGGTGGTTAGGTAAACGTGCATGCATTCCATGACAGTCTCTCTTTCATGTAGGAGCTGCACAGCCTATTACTAAAGGGGTAAATTAATACTGGAGATGATAGAGTTAATGATTGTAAATGGGTTAATGTTGATTTGGTTGTTTTGATAATATGAATGTGTTAATGATTTTTTGAGGCAGGGTTAATTAATGATTAGAGTCTATTGATAGTCTCTTTAATTAGCCCTGTATTGTGTGACACTCACAATTTATTAAATGGTGGGTACTGGGATGCACTCTGCATTGTTTGGCAGTTAATGGCATGCTCTCTGTATTATTCACTAAGATGCTCTTTGTTATTGTGTCATTGTTGCAATCTTGTTGCAATAAGTTTTTATATTGTTTGCTTCAAAATCAAACATTGGAAACCCACCCTTAGAAATCCTGCATTTGCCCTTGTGCAGCAGTAGAGCCTGTACAGTGTTCTGAATTTGGACTGCAGCCTTGACAGCCTGTAAGTTTTGCAAATGTGAAATGGTGAGAGGGGTTGGGAAGTAGTTATTCAGGGGGGAGGCAGTGGCCCAAATTTTGCCTAGGGCTCTGCATCTTATGATTTATTGGTGAGCCATGAGGACAGTCCCATCACCTAAATATCTTACATTTAATACTCCCTCTTTATAAAGCCAGCATAGTCACACAAATGCTGATGGTTTCCTGAACAGTTTTCCACAGATTAGCACATTAAATAAAATTACTATTTTTTAAAATGATGTCTTGCATAAATAGAACAATCATCTGCCTCCTCGTCTCATAAGAAAGAGTAAAAATGTCAACATACTAAAAAAAGCTTTATTACCCTATTACACACCATATCTGTCCCAATTTCACCGGGTCAGTTCAGATGGGAGGAGACTGTCCCTTGATCAGGAATGTAAAAACCACTGATCATGGGTGTGGTTACGCCCACCATGAGGCTGCCATGTCCCTGTCCCTAGTTTGAACACCCAAATGTTTTGAGGTATGATATTGTACTAAAATTATTGTCATTTGATTATACTCTCTGCTAAGATATATCTTAATATGAAGAATGGCAATTGGTTTGTTTTTTACAGGGGTCTGTAGCTTCTTGCTGTAAATGGTGACCCTAGTACTATCTGCCCTCTAAACTCCTATGCACAATATTTAATTTTAAACATGATTTGACTTTTTTGGAAGCATTAGGGCTATTTAAATTAGTTGGTGATGTAATAAACAGGGAAATAGATTCCCAAGTCCCGGCGCTAGTGTAAGGTATAAGATAAAAAGGTAAACCACCAGCTGTATGTCAGATAAATCCGATGCTCACTGGTCTCTCAAAATATAAACACAAAAACACAGAGACTGCGCTCAGTGAAGTTCTATACGATGTTAACAATACACCTGTGTTCAGAAAAAAATATATACCGGTATACTCTTGGCTTTTATATAAAATATTTAGTACAATATTAGATGAAAAAAATATACATAAATGAATGAAATAAATGAACATAAAACATCTAATATTGTATTAAATATTTTATATAAAAGCCAAGAGTATATCATTTTTTTTCTGAACACAGGTATATTGTTCACAACATCGTATAGTACTCCACTGAATGCAGTATCTGTGTTTTTGTGTTTGTAGTTGGTGATGTAAACCACATACCTTCCCTATACTTACAATAGCATGCATTTTGCATCTTTTAGTTTCTTGTTGTACATTGACCGATGTAATAATAATTATACAGAGTCAGCACAAAGTGAGACATTTAACAAAAGCAGTGCATGTGTCCTCATTTTCATGATATAGAACATAAATTATTCCAAACTGAGCCGTAATTTTGGAGAAAATGGAATTGTTTTAATAAAAGTAAGGGTAAGGTCCTTAAGTAGCAGTCAGTATGTTGGTCTTCATAAATGATCCTTATCAATGTGTTACAAATCAAATTGTATTATATATTTTGGAGACCAAATGGTATTTAGAAATGACCTTAGACACCTTCAGCAGTACAAATTTGCAACTTTTAGTATCAAACTACTTAGTAACTCCATAATGACCTCTATTGACATTAAGACGTATCGATCCCTGGCTAGGCACCTGATTGATTTACATACACTGAGAGGGCGATATTACTGAGAGCTAAGTTAAGACTTTTTTATGTCACAAGATATGCACATTCCATTGACCTGGCTTAGAAAAGAAAGGGGCTGATGCAGGGCATATTAACACCAGAGTCTTTGCTGTCACTGTGCAGCTATCCTCCCAAAGATGTCACTGGAAAGATGGCACCATGGAGGAGGAACAAGGCAAGTATATTCAGGGTGCAGGGTCTGCAGTGTGGGCCCTCTGGACACAGGAGCCTGAGTGTACTGCACACCCTGCACCCATTATAAAAATGCCTATTGGCTGATGCTACATATTGTATAAAACAGAAATCTGAAATAAAAAGACTAACACACAGTGTAGTTATGCTTAGATACATCCCAAAATGTGCCCAGCTCTGCACCGGTAGCATATGCGCCAGGTTTACATCAGGCATACATCAAATATCCTTGCATCAAACTCAACACATGAGTGCACTGCAAATGTTTTTCGACTGTACGATTTGTAAAAAATATTTAACATTTATTTTTAGGAGAGATGCATTTGCTATTAGAGTTAAATAAAATATCTAAATAAAAAATAATGATTAAATCACTATCAACTTCAGAGGGAATCTGTAACCAGCCAATCAGAAGCAGTTAAATTATTATATAGTTAGGTAACCATCATCCGAGTGAATTTCCACTACTCTCTTAAAGGACTGATCCAGTTTTACTACTACTCAAACACAACTTTACTGTGCTAAAACTGCATTTGCCTCCCCCCTACCCCAATTATGCTTCTAAAGTCATAAGTAGTTGCAAGTGTAAAATGTGTTCAAACCTGCATGAAGACATAGGAGTGCATTCTTTATTTATAGCAATGCAGATGATCAAATTGTATACTAAACAAACAGAATGCACAATACAGCATCTGCCCTTAATTAATTTATTTCTCTTATCTTGCTATGTTAATTAATGTACTTGTTTTGTACTCATCGGTACTCAGCCAGTGTATTAAATGTTTATATATTACGGACAGCAGCCTTGGGGTTGAGAATTGTGATATGCATTTTCTTTTTGTCATCAGAAAAATAACTACAAAATAGCATATTATTACATATTTCTGCTGAATAACACATACTCATTTTTATTCATTGCAGCTGTAAACACAGTTCTGTTTCATATCAGGCACAGAATAAGTCCTTGATTCATGGGCACAATAAGATGAACCTTTACTAGTCAAGAGCTATGAGCTTCACATCTCCTATGTTAATTGAGCCCACTAGTAAGTTCTCATCTCAATTAAAAATTGCAATCATTGATTAGTGGAATAGGCATAGCCTTGTATTTATTATTACCAGTTATTTGTATAGCGTACACATATTCCGCAATGCTGTACAGAGAATAGTTGGCCATTCACATCAGTCCCTGCCCCAGTGGAGCTTACAATCTATGTTCCCTATCACATGCTCACACACATACACACAAGGGTTAATTTTATGTTTGGAGCCAATTAACCTACCAATATATTTTTGTGGGAGGAAACCGGAGTACCCGGAGGAAACCCACGCAAGCACAGATATACAATATACAAACTCCACACAGGTAGGGCCGTGGTGGGAATCGAACCCACGACCTCAGTGCTGTGAGGCAGTAATGCTAACCATTACACCATCTATTTGCCACATTCATTAAGTGAGCTTCCTTAAAGTATATTTTATGTATATATTACTTTTTTATATATATAAATATAAACATTAAAAAGGCATATTTATGAATTATCGGGTTTTAGACCTGATTATTATAATTTCTTATTGCCGCAATAAGAAATTATAGATCACCAGGATGTACTATTAATCTCATGGAGGGACAGGGGCTGAGAGTGAAATGTAGCCAACAGGTTACATCGGCTAACGCCATCCTAAGATGGTGTCAGATACCAGGGCAAAACTCCGGAGCTTTGTAAATTTAACAGCTGTGCAGCCCCCCATAGAAATCTATGGATATATCTGTTGTAGTCCCTCCTTCATAAATTTGAGTGATCCTTAATATTTACGAGGATATGCCACAAATATTATTAGACAAATAAGCCGTGATAAAAATCTGCAATGATAATAATTAATTGGTTCAATTCAATACAATTTTTATATTGGATATGATGTAACTGAGACTGCACTCCCTTACCTTTGCTCAGTTTATCTCATTTTCCATTCTTTGTAGAATTTCCTAGTGCCATCTAATACAAATAAATCCTATAAGCAATAAGAAGTATTTTTCTCTGTATGTGATTTTTGATCTTTAAAAATAAAATAATATTAAAACATATAGTAGGGTATGTTAAACATAATAAACAAAATAACTTTAATATATTCCAAAACTGCCAATAACATGATCTGTATACTTTCTGAAAGATGCAGAAAATGTATTATAAATATAGTAGTAGACAGCACTTACTATACCCTGTCCCCTTGCTTGAACACATTTATCAGAACTACCTGAGAGTATTTTAGGAATGTCATGATCCATAAAACTATAGAACACCAGTAATGCTCAGGGGGCGTTGCTCAATGCATCATGAATAAGAACTTCTTTGATTCTAGTATATGCTAACTCCTTCATTGATGTAACTCATCGTATGCACTTGCTCTCCAGTGTCACATTTATACCTCCACTATTTTAGAAATCACTAGAATAGAGTAAACCTACTGAAGAAGAAAAATATATCAGCTAGCAAACAATTGTACCCTTAGGGGCTGATGCAGAGCTGAATATATACCCATATGCAGAACAGTTCTCACGTGAATTCTCTATGTGCCTACTCAGAAAATAAGTGCACACAAAGGCATTCCATATGTATCTACACAACCAGAGAGGCAGAAAGGGGGTGTGACAGGGTCTGTTTATGTAAGCAAAGTTCATTGAGGGCATCTTCAGTAAATGCAGCCCTTGCAGACCAGCACTTAAGCATATATACTCATGTTAGGAGGCATTGCCTTTGTACCTAGTACAGGGCAGGTACAGGTACTCACTGATAATGGTTTGATCAGTGCCTCAACCCAAATATCACTAGTAGATATGGGCCTACTTGGGAAAATCTGATAGTTTGCACACCATGTTTATTTAAAAGTATTTTTACTATAAAGTAATAGTGCACTAACTTAGTGGATTTTTTAAAGTTTGTTGTATAAAGATTGTGGATGCAAACATGTATCACATTACCATTAACTTTGAATACATAGAGTACAGGAGAATATATGAGGTTTTTATCCATACATATAAGCATATATTTGTATATTTTATCTGAACAAAGGTATAACAGCATATACATATAAAGAACAATGTTATTATTGTAGTCCATTGTTATAAGGATTGTTGCAAATGTCCATTGAGGCTAAGGGGTCAATCCAATTAGGTGCAAATTGCAAGGTGCGAGGTGCGAGTTGCTATTTTCTCTTTGAATCTGCATAGCAAATTAATTTTGCAATCCAATTAGCAACTCGCACTGAATCAGTTAGACTGAATTAGCATTTTTCCATTCGCACTTCCCTGAGGGTGAGAGATGGGAGGGAAAATCTTTATTTTAAGGATAAAATGCCAGGACACTGTGCTGAACCCCTTGGACACCCCCCCCCCCCCCTAATGACTAAGTAGGCATTTTGAAGTTTCCAACTAGCTTAATTTGTCCATTAATTACATGTCATTTTTTGGGGAAAAATAATTGTCCTCAAATTACCTCAAAATCTACTTTTTTTTAGTTTTTTGTTAGTTTATGTACCCCAAATTTAATTACAGTTTGTTTTTATAATTTTTTTTTAATTTTTCAAGATGCCCTCAAAGTACCCCAAAATCACACTTTTACTTTTTTTTGCATTTTTCGCTTAATTCGTTTGAGATTAAACTAAAAAAGTTTGTTTTTTATAATTTTCTTGCATTTATAAAAAACACACAAATCAGCCATTTGACACCATTTTAAAACCTACAGTACCTTCCTAATGCCAACAAACAGCCTTCTATAGGGTCCTGCTAATGAAATGATCCATTTTGGGGGGTCCATGATGGTCTCCGCACTTTTTCATGCACTTCTCTCAAATCTCATTTGGCAGTCAATTTGCAAACCTCCATTGCGAGTAGTGCGAATAGGCATTTTTATTTGGATTGGAGAATTCTCGGGACCGCACTTCAATGCGAAGTCTGCAAGTTTCAGGAAACAAACTCGCTACTCGCAATTCACACCTAATTGGATTGACCCCTAAGGTGCTAATGTCCTCGGTGAAACAGAAATTGCATTAACATGCCCTGAGCGTGATTATAATTTCCTATCAGCTTCTATATAATACAATAATATTTTGTTTGCTCCTCCCCTAGAAGGAAATGCTGTACTTGTATTATTGGTAACGGTATGGCTGGGAAATCAACAGTTGCAGAAGCCACAGCTGTAAGCTACTTTAGAACACCAATAAGTCTATTATTATTATTATTATCCTGTAGCTGCTATGGGCTCGATCCAATTAGGTGCGAATTGCGAGATGCGAGTTGTGATATTCACTTCAAATTCGCATAGCGAATTCATTTTGCAATCCAATTAGCAACTCGCACTGATCAGTCAGACTGAATTCAAAAGTTTCCATTCGTACCTCCCTGAGGGTGAGAGATGGAAAGGAAAATCTTTATTTTAAGGTTAAAAAGTGGGGACAATGTGCTGAACCCCTTGGACACCTCCCCTAATGACCA
Source organism: Taudactylus pleione (assembly GCA_031769625.1). Taxonomy (NCBI): domain Eukaryota; kingdom Metazoa; phylum Chordata; class Amphibia; order Anura; family Myobatrachidae; genus Taudactylus; species Taudactylus pleione. Next base: position 7,938,139 of record JAUIMM010000054.1, read on the forward strand.
AATAGGCATTTGGAAATTTCTAATTAGCTTAATTAGTTTAATAATTACATGTCATTTTTTTAGGTAAAAAACAAAAATGTCCTCAAAATCCCCCTAAATCAACTTTTTGGTTAGTTTAGACACCCCAAATTTAATAACAATAATTTTTTAGTTGAAAATAATTGTTTTTATAATTTTTTTTCCATTTATCAAGGCGCCCTATAAGTACCCCCAAATCACCCTTTTTCCTAGGTTTTTTTGCATTTTTCGTTGAATTCGTTTGAGATTAAACGAAAAAAGTTTGTTTTTTATCACTTTCTTGCATTTAAAAAAAAATCACAAATCAGCCATTTCACACCATTTCAAAACCTACAGTAACTTCCTAATGGCCACAGACAGCCTCCTATACAGTCCTGCTAACGAAATTATCCATTTTTGGGGTTCCAGGGAGGTCTCCCCACAATTTCATTCATTTCTCGCAAATCTCATTTGGCAGTTAATTCGCACCCCTCCGCTGCGAATTGGTATTTTTAATTGGATTGGAGAATTCTCGGGAGCGTGCTTCGCGGCGATGTGTGCGAATTTAAAGAAACAAACTCGCTACTTGCAATTCACACCTAATTGGATCGAGCCCAATGAGTTACTTGGTTTCACTTGTTGCTGAAGATTTGTGTCCAATGTACTTGAAGACACTCATTTCCTATTTGGGTGAAAAAAGTTTAGCTTACTTGTTAGCTACATTAGTGATAACACTGTTATCTATGATCTTTTTAGCCATGGAGTAAATTATAGAGTTGGTGTATAATTATTCTCCTTAGAAACTGGCAATGACTAAAAGGATCCAGCACTATTGTTTCCATCTACACTTCTCTTTATTATACTCTCCCCTGCTCTTCCCTATCACTATAGTTTGCTGAAAGCACTTTGGATTTAGTGGGTAGTTTATTACTGTCCCGATAAAACAGATCCCTTTGATACTATTCAGCTTTCTGTCCTCTCTTTAATATTGGTAGCCAGCCATGTACTGTGTGAATGTGCAGTGTGGGATAAACTACTCATTGCTGTCAGAGCGCTCTTGCAGACAACACACTGCTCTGCTAATTAATACACCTGTCCTTTATAGTTATAAACCTTCTCAACTCTCCTTCACTAGTCAGTGGCTGTGCATGTGCTGTGTTCATTGCTGACTGCATCCACTAGTGCAGAGCCTCTGCTGGATCACACCACTATTTCCATGACTCCCTTTGAACTGCCTCCTCATGCTGGCTCATGAACACTGGCCAGTCCCCATCTGACAGCTGCTACACACCTCATTACAGCTATTAAGGCTCCACCGACTGGTGCTGATACAGGTACTAGGTGAGTACAGTGCAAGAACTTTTACTCACTACTGCCGCAGTCAATTTGTTGCCAGGTACACTCCAATCAGCTCCGTGCACAGGATATATTTCAGCTTCTATCACCAGGCACAGGCACCTGCAGCACCACCGATCAGTTGCCACGGTGAAGACCTGCACAGCCGCTGGTCAACATCAGTCCCTCTCTTTGCAGCCTCCGTCAGTCAACTGAGGTACACCACTACCGTTTCTACTGCCGGAAACCTGACCACGGCATCTCCAGCAAGGCAGGGTGAGTACTGCTGCTCCTACCCACTTCCCTGCTCCCTCTCCAACTCCACCCCCTGCGCCCGACAGCCTATCCACCACTGTGCTGATAGCTGTTATCACTACCTCTCAAACCCGGACCATCTTTCTCTGACAAGAACCAACTCACTCCCAGCTGTATCAGACTGCCCCCATATTCTATAGTGTATATGTATCCCATACACTGGGGCACATCCTCACCATAGAAAGAAGTACCATATAAACTTATATGTAGATACATGAATTACATATACCTGTATACATAAATTACTTCAATATATATTGTTAATATAGGGCTAAACATATTTTACCTCAGGAAAGTGTACATTTACTATACATATATGGTACCTGTCATCCTCAGGATTTGTCACATATATATTTTTATGAATTACAATGCACATGTTTTTAATTATATATATATATATATATATATCATATATTCTAACTACAAAAGGCTATTCCAGACCTATTTAGCCAGAATACATATGAATTACCGCCGGACTTGAGTTCAAATCCCGGCAGCGGCAGGCCGACACGGCTGAAGATCCCGATCGTCCGCAGGTAAGTATGTTCTAACCTAACCCCCGTAACCCTAAACTTCCCCCCAGTGCCTAACCCTAATCCCCCCTCTAAGTGCGTGAACCTAACCCCCCCTTCCCTAAATCTAAGTCCCCCCCCGGGAGCCCTAAACCTAACCCTCCCCCCCGCGGCTGTCCGCAGCGGCACCCAGCATCACTTCGATCGGGATGCCGGGCGTCTAGAATTCGACGCCTGTCATTTAACCCTCGCTGGGATAAAGCAGTCGGGAAGCCGGCTGTCGGGCTTACGTGTGCCGGCTTCCCGATTGCATACCATTTAGCCAGCCCTGGTTGATTTACTAGCTAATTTTAATGCAGTGACAGAGTTATTGTTAAGATATCAGGAAAAACCTCAAAGTGGAAAATGATGTCCTTACTTAGAAAGCAGACAGGTTTTCTAAACTTCAGTGAAAGACAAAAATGATATCTAATGTGTGTGATAAATTGAGTGTGTATGCACAGCGTATTATGTGACTATTTACTCAATTCATTCCTTGTTTATTCCTTTCTGCAAGAACATGGTCACCAATCATAAAAATGTGCAGTGAACTTCAAGGGCTCAATTTAGAAGGAATTTATGTGGAGAATAACCTTGTGTAATTCATGTACAGGGACAGCAAAATAATAGTAGCTTGCAAAACTGTAGCTACAGGATTCCAAAAGAAGACCAATACATCTGCCTGTCTGCTTGTGTTTCTTCTAAATGTAATATTCCTGCAGGTACTGTATGAAGCAAAAGCGTTCCAATATCACAAATAGCAATACAAAGCTACTTTCTTTGGGAGACTGAGGTTCACTTGTAATCAACACTCAACTAATAAAGTTTTACTGTAATGTAATGAAGATGGAAAAAGTTTGTAATGATATAACATGTCATTTAATAACTGGCGACAAAGCAGTCTACAGACTGGCAGATTGATAATGTATATATTTAAATATTAGTAATATGTACAGTATTTTATATGCACTACCGTATAATATATAACTGTTTCTCACGCTATGCAATATGTATGCAGTTGGTCGATGCATGCATCTGAGGTGTACTGTGCATGTGTTCCAATTGTTACTGCACCAAGGTTCAGAATGAAATTGGATGCAGGGATTGTGGACTTTAGTGGGCATTCCCACGCGGTAATGGGGGTGGCTAGGCAGATGCAGCAGTGTTGCTGACAGGGGCTGCATCTAAAGATGCGTGTCGACTCACACAGTACGCCATACACAGATGGAGAAACTGCACCTGCCATAGAACTGGAGCAAGTTTTGGTGGTCCTTCCAGTGGCGCATCTAATAACGCACTGAGATGGTTATGCACCGCTATAAGATGGTGCAAGTGGGCATCACAGTTTTTAAGAATTTGGCCACAGCATTAACATAAAGATGCGGCAACAGCAAAAGACTGCAGCAGCATGAGGCTCAAAGTGTGCACCATGGCTCATACAGGTAGTATACAGGGGTTGGCTGGCAACGTTTAGCCTGGGGGGCAAATGCGATCAAGTGGCTATGGCTTTTCTACAATGGCAAACTGGACATGGTGAAACAACTGCAGGCATGGGTATGCGGTTTAAATGTGTAATGAAATATATGAAAAATCATTATGTCTAAGAACTATAATCAAATACATCACCTACTAGCCTTGTCTGACAAACAGAGACTATTGTAGTGGCTAATATAAAATATAGGAAGCAATATACTGTACAATAACCATCTCACAACACCTCCCCGTAACCTTCAATGTCCACCTCACTGCCCCCTTCAGTGTCTACCTCACAGCACCACATACTGCCCCGTGACATATTGTTTATGTCTCACAATGCCCAACTGCCTACACCTACCTTTATTATCATTCTGTCCACACAAAGGCAGAGCCAAAGTAATGCTGGATACACACTATGCAATATATCATTCCTACAGCTGACAAACTATATATCATAAAATGCATTGGCTCGTGTGTACACACAATATATATGTGAACAACGTCGTTCACAGATAATTTGTGTCGGCTAATATATTGCAGATATATTGTGCACATCTGCTGGTGTATATAGGTGTGAGGATGCGGTTAAGATTCCGACAACCAGGATGCTGTCTGCCGGAAACCCGCCACTGGAATCTCGATCGCCGACAGAACACCAGCGACAGAATACCAACATGACTGGGGATGCCAACACCAGGATTCCAGCAGAGGGCATCCTGATCGTAAGAAGATGGGGGAAAGGTAAGTATCAGCCGGGGGGGGTTCGTTTTAGGCACACCATGGGGACATAGGGTTAGGCTGCACCAGGGGGGAGTTCAGGGTTAGGCTCTAGACAGGGGGGGTTAGGATCCAGCACCACCGGGGGGAGGTTAGGGTTAGGTACTAAGGTGAGAGGGTTAGGTTTAGGCACTTACTGGGAGGGTTAGGGTTAAGGTGCCGGGTAGGGAAGGTTAGCATGAGGGTGCAGGAAAGGAGAGTTAGGCTTAGGGGGTAAATAGGACAGGGGAACAGTACTCACCATTTCCCTGTTGGGATCTGAACCATCAGATCCCATTTCCCTGTTGGGATCTGAACCATACATCGATGTACTGACAGCCGGCATCCCATCCATCGATATTTCATACAGATTCCTGGGTGTGTATGAACGGCCCACTGACTGACCCATACACTGGCAGCAGGAATTACCAACACTGGCACAGTTGTGATGTCTGGGCATGTGCCCTGGGTGCTGTGTCAGACCTGGCAGGCCAGCCGCTGCCACCCAGGTCCAGGCCCAGCGACAGGCAGGGCCGGTTTGACATATACACTTGTTACATGGCCAAGTAGGGCGATACATAGAGAAGGACATGCAAAATGGCCTCTGGGTAGACTGTGTAACTGTGACACAGCTGCCTGTGCTGGCACACTGCAGCACTCAGGATGGCACCCACCGTCGTCACCACCAGACAAGTCCCCCACCATTAGTCCTCTGCTGCCTCTGTTAAGGACAGCCTGGAGCCAGCAGGTAAGTCTGAATGAGAGCCGGGGCTGTGATGGAGGGGACTGTGATGAAGGGGCTGTGATGAAGGAGGCTGTGAAGGAGGGGCTGTGATGGAGGGGGCTGTGGTAGAGGAGGCTGTGATGGAGGGGGCTGTGGTAGAGGGGGCTGTTGTAGAGGAGGCTGTGATGGAGGGGGCTGTGGTAGAGGAGGCTGTGATGGAGGGGGCTATGATGGAGGGGACTGTGATGGAGGGGACTGTGATAAAGGGCTGTGATGAGGAGTGTTAGAGGGGCTGTGATGGAGGGGCTGTGATGAGGGGGACATGAGGGGCTGTGATGGAGGGGGCTGTGATGTGGGTGCTGTGAGGGGCTATGATGAGGGGAATATGTGGCTGTGATGTTGAGGACTGTGATGGAGGTGGCTGTGTTGGAGGAGGCTGTGATAGAGAGGCTGTGATGGAGGAGGCTGTGATGGAGGTGGCTGTGGTGGAGGAGCCTGTGATGGAGGGGGCTGTGATGGATGGGGCTGTGATGGAGGGGCTGTGATGAGGGGGGTGAGAGGGGCTGTGATGAAGGGCTGTGATGTAGGGACTGTGATGAGGGATACATGAGGGGCTGTGATGGAGGGAGCTGTGATATGGGAGCTGTGAGGGGCTGTGATGGAGAGGGCTGTGATTAGGGGGTTGTGATGAGGGGGTGAGAGGGGCTGTGATGGAGGGGCTGTGATTAGGGGGATATGGGGGGCTGTGATGTGGGTGCTGTGAGGGGTTGTGATGAGGGGGATATGAGTGGCTGTGATGGAGGGGGCTGTGATGAGGGGTGCTGTGAAGGGTTGTGATGAGGAGGGCTGTTTATAAGGGGTGCTGTGAAGGGCTGTGATGAGGAGGGCTGTGAAGGGCTGTGAAGAGGAGGGCTGTGATGAGGGGAACTGTGATGAGGAGGGCTGTGATGACACCCTGCACATCCATCCCTGACTCCTGCACACTCTGCACCTCCATCCTTGGCTCCTGCACACCTTGCACCGCCATTTCTGACTCCTGTACACCCTGCACATCTATCCCTGACTCCTGTACACCTTTCCACCTCTATACCATATGGGGGGACACAAAGAGACACAGAATGAAAGGGGTTCAGGGAAACACAAAGTGAAGGGGGATGGTGAGAGATGCAGGTGAATGTAAAAAACTGTAAGCTGGTTCCAGAAATGTCAAAGTCCAGTAATCATTCTAGTATCTTCCATGTTTCCTAATTCAAATTGCAATAGTAGTATATAATAGTGTCTCCATTGCTTAGAACGTATGCTTTGAAGATGGGTCAGCGAATAAACAGCACAATACTTATTATTCTTATAAAGTTAGCATTTCTAAATGTTTCTAATTGTCAATGCAATACATTGTAGTTATGTGTGTATATCATAAAGTATCTTCAGGTTAGGCTAGATGCACAATTACCATAGCGGCATGTTTATTTTTTGTATACATATTTGTTGTAAACAACCTCGTTAGCTGCAGCACTATGAGTGAAAATGGAAACACTGAAGAAATAAACAAGTAGCCATAAAACAGGATATTCTTACCTCAGTAATGAAGGATTTGGCAGTGGTCGGACTCATAACGAGAATAGCTCTTCTCAGTGTGTCCCTGTAGCGATTTAGCTCTTCAATGCGCATAGTGGCGAAGAGTCCCGTGATCATCTTATTAATGTTGTTTTCTACCTTCTGCAAAGCTACATCCATTCCCTGCTGAGATACTCTATCCAAAAACTCCTGTATTCCACGGATATCTAGGAACATCAAAAGTCCATCAAAATGCTAATCAGTTAACAGAAACACATCCATTAAATGCCTAGCCTGGTTTGGAAGTGATTTTGCTCAATATCATGAAATGGAAGGTTAAGCTGCACATATGTTAAACTGCATTGCAATGCCATTTCAAGCTGGACACAGATTGCATCTGTTATAAAGTCTACAGTTGTTTTCTCTTGGTGACATTAACAACATAAAAAAAGAGAAAATAATTTATTTTATTTTACCTGTTTATGTTCATTTAATGCAGTAAATGTCCTTTCAGTTGTCTAATTACTAAAATGTCTGTTGTATTAGGAGCACAGATGACATTATAAAGCATTAGCGTACTATATATTGTTATAATGTGCTTTTGCTGATTGTGGATGAGAATTATAATAAAGCATAATAAAATAACAATATCACAGGTTAGATACTGTCTTATGTAGGATGATTTTACCCAAGTCCTCTACATATCGCTATGGAAATGATTTAAAGGCGGAAGTAATATGGGTGTAAACTAGGGATGTGCGCCAACCCCCATGTTTTGGCTCTGTATCTCCTCTGTGTTTTGGATCTGGGTTGGTTTTGCCAAAACCGCCTTTGCGTGTTTTGGTTTTGGATCTGTATTTTTTTTAAAAAATCATAAAAACAGCTGAAATCACATAATTTTGGCCTGTTTTTGTTCCTACAGTATTATTAACCTCAATAACATTTATTTCCAGTCACTTCTAGTCAATTGTAACCACAGCTCACAATATTGATTTCATCCAATTTAGACCAAAAGGTTGCATCAAGCTAGCTGGCTAACTAAGCTAAGCGACAGTAGTGGGCGGTACTAACATGTGGCAGTTCAGGTTCCAACATGGCACATCAAGAAACAAATGTTTTTTATTAATCAAGACTGAGGCCTGAGGCAGTTGGAGTATGTATGTAGCTGAAGGCAGGAAAGGAAGGGTTGATTCATAGTAAATTTAATTTAAGTTTTGGAATCCAAAGCAAATTTATGAAGGAGAAGGACAGAGCATGGGTGAACAATATTACCCATATTTTGCCCACAAAATCAACTTGGTGGTTCAGAATATTTTTTAAAACCAAAGGGGCATGCAGGAGATGCTGTCTGTGGCCATAAAAATTTCTGGACATTTCGGCATTCAGCAACCACATGTTGAAGACTTCAGCGGCTATGGCACATCTATAGTGACAGACAGGATGACACTTTAGTAAACTATAAAATTAAAAATGTCAGGCAGCAATGCCCCAAACAGCACATAATGCAGGTGCAAGATGGAATTGACCTTGGGCTCTCCCACCCACCTTTATGTTGTATATATTAAACAGGACATGCACAGTTTAACAAACCAATCACTTAATCAACAGGGACTGTCAATTGTGGCTGAAGCGATTGGTTTGTTTGAGCCCCCACAAAACAAGCTACCAATGGGCAGCTGAAATTGCTGGCAATGATCTCGACATACACTAACTGTCTTTATAACATAGGTAAGATCAGATGTCGTAATCATCATCATCATCCCCATCAGTGTGTACATCCTTTTCTTCACACAATATTAATTCTTCCCTGCTGGAATCCACCATTACAGGTGCCTCTGTATTTTTTTACTTAATTGCTGGTAAAGGTCTTCCTCGTGGAATTTATAATTCATTTTGATGAACATGCACACTGGGCCAACATCGACCCGCTTGCGTGCGCTCAGTGCTCGTGAGCGGGTCTGAATTAGGCCCTCCGTCTGTATCATCATGGCTCAGTAGCCGCATCATGGCTCACAAGGCCACATCAAACTCTGGTCCTGATTCAGAGATGCTCGCCATTTGTGAGCGCTTGCTCTGAATCAGGGTGGATTTTTTCTTTAAATCCACCTCCAGGCCAGTCGCATAGCTGTGGGTGACCACCCACAGCTTGTGCGGGCAGCCTGGCGATGGTCACGATTATCACGACCATTGGGCTTGCGACTAGACCCTTGTGGTAGGGTCTTGTCCACCGCCAGCCCCAGTGAACTTCCTGCTCTAATAGAGCAGGTAGTTCACTACTGACATCACATGTGATGTCAGTAGGGCCGCCCACAAGCGGCAGGCATTCCTTCAGGAACGCATCCATTTGTGCAGCCACCCCCCCGACCTGCCTACAAAATGGGGCGAGCAACATCGACAGCCGCCCCGTCTTGTAGCGAGCACTGGAGAGAGTGATTTCTCACTCGCTCCGGAGCTTGCGTGCGTGCACTGCCTGATCATCTACATAATTGTGAGCGATATGCACTCGCGAGCGGGTCTGAATCAGACCCTCTGTATGAACCTTGGCCGCTGAGAAAGACCCACCTCAGTTGTTACAGTCACTCTCGGCCCTCAAGGCCACGCTGTTCAAGTCTCATCTCTGGCTACTTGGCCACATCATAGTCTGCAACCATCTCAGCTCATTAGCCACACCGCAGCCTGCAAGCTGCACTATGAACCGTGTCTGAACACCTGTCAGTATTCTTGCCACATCATTGTGCTTTGTCTGTTTCTTGTTAGTCCGGTCTTGTCCGTACTCTAGTCCTGTCTGTCTTGTCTTTGCCAGTCCAGTCCTGTCTGTCTTGTCTTTGCAAGTCCAGTCTGATTTGCCTTGTCCTTGCCAAGTTCTTGCCTGTCTTGTCTTGTCTGAAATCCTGCATACCACAGTCAAGGTCTCTCCTGCCTAGCAGCTAGTAATTTATTTTTTACCACTCCTTGTCTGGTGTCCTAGTTGCTCCATAGTCCCTAGACATTCCTCAGACCATAGTGACCTGCCGCTGCTTGTGTCCCCACTGTGTTGTGCAATCTTTCTGCAGCCTCACTCCAACTAGCTCCAGTTGTGGAAGGACTGCCACTCCTCTATCCAGTCTTGTCCATTGTCAGAAGTCCTGCGGTCTCATCATTGTGTGAGATCATAACACATACTTAGCGGAATCGCTCCCTTTCAGTTCCTCCTTCAGTTTCTCCAACTGCTTTTGCAAAAGTATGATTAGGGGAATGACCTGACTCAAGCTGGCAGTGTCTGAACTAACTTCACATGTAGCAAGTCCAAAGGCTTTGATAACCTTGCACAACACAGAATTTATTATCCACTGCGCTTGACTAAGGTGTATTCCCACTCCTTTCCCTATGTCATAGGCCGTTGTGTAGCTTTGGATGGCCTTTTGCTGCTCCTTCATCTGCTGAAGCTTATAGAGGGTATAATTTTACCTAGTTACTACCTCTTGCTTCAGCTGATGGCAGGGCAAATTCAACAGTACTTGCTGGTGCTGCAATCTTTGACATGCATTTGCTGAATGTCTAAAATGTTCCGAAATTTGTGGGGCCACCGAGAGCATCTCCTGCATGCCTCTGTCATTTTTAAAAAAATGTTATGCCACCAAATTAATTGTGTGAGCAAAACATGGGACATATTTGAATTCGCCCAGATTGGTGGCATTGTCAGAAATCACAAATCCCAAGGAGAGTCCAAACGGGGTAAGCCATTTTGCAATGATTTCCCTGAGTTTTTCTAAGAGGTTCTCAGTGGTATGCTTGTTAGTGAAATTGGTGATACACAGAGTAGCCTGCCTCTGAATGAGCTGGCATTTGTTAGATGCTGCTGTGCTTTCTGTTTTCACTGTTGGAGGCCATACACCTACCCAGTGGGCTGCCACAGTCATGTAATCTTTAGTTTGTCCTGTCCTGCTTCTCCACATATCTGTGGTTAAGTGGACAGTGTGTACAACGGCATTTCTGAGGACATTAATAAGGTTTTTTTTAATGTCCTTGTACAGATTGGGAATTGCTTGTCTACTGAACTGGAATCTAGAAGGGACATGTTATCGGGGACACAGGACCTCAATTAACTGTCTAAAACCCACTGCATTAATGGTGGATACTGGACGCACATCTAATACAAGCATAGCTGTTATGGCATCAGTAATCCCTTATGTAACTGGGTGACTGCTGTCATACTTGAGCCCCCTTGCAAAGGATTGTTTGACAGGCAATTGTTTTGTTAAACTACTAACAGTAGTCTTCCTCCTGGTCCCCTTCTGGATGAAGATCCACTCACAGCAGCAGCAGCAGTAGCAACAGGCGTAGCACACAAGGATCCTTCTGAAGAATCACGGAGAGGAGTCAGTCATTCTTTTGAAATTAAATGCAGGACTACTTCCGATCATGATTGATTATGTTGATGATTATGCAGGTGTTGGTGGTTGAGATTGCAGGCACTTGGATGGGAGCAGCTAGGTGACACTGGACTGACGTTTTTAGCCAAAGTTTCTGAATTTGAAAAAATACTTTTCAATTTGATGAATGTGCTGCAAGTGACGTAACAGGGAAGAGGTTTCTAGATGGTTAAGATCCTTACAGATACTCACTCTTGCTTTGCAAACATTACAGATGGTTTGACAATTGTTGTCTGGATTTGGGTGAAAATAATTCCACACATGAGAGGTGGATTTTTTTGTCTTTTGCCCCAGCATGACAATGGGCATTTTTTCATACCATGGGAAACAACTGCTGCCTGATTTACACAAATAACATCCTCGGCATCAACGACCTCATCGTCAACATTCTCATCATCCTCATTAGCGCCAACTAAATATCTTCCTCATCCACCTGGTGCAATTGCACAGAAGCATCCTCAATTTCACATCAGCATGTTGACTAGTGCTGCTCATCCCCACATTTACAGAGAGCACAAAATGGTGGCAGGAGGATCCTCTTCAAGTACAGTATTGGAAAGGTCAGGCTCACACATGGCAACTGCGGACACACTTGGACTGTCCTCGGGGGATCTGTGACTTTTCTGAGCACACAGTTGGCTAATGTGCTTTAGCAATTTTCATTATTTTTACACTTCTACATGGAGAATGGCTTATATTAGCATAAGATGCAGAACCACCAGTCATAAATAAAGGTCTTATCCTTTGCTTGCAACTTCATGTAGTAAATGGCATATTGACAATTTTTTGTTTCTCTGCAGCTAACTTAGCTTTTGATTTGGTTTTGTTTTTCTTTAACACTGTAAAATATTGCATGTTTCATTTTACAAGCCCTGACTTAAGCCATTGGGCATTGGCCTTCATAGTTGACGTTGACAGCTTTGTATCGTCATCATGACTGCTGGCAGCATTAGTATGTGGTTCCTGCTCTCCTCTCATTTGATCATCCTCCATATCAACAAACTTACACTGCGGTTTGACCGGCAATGTCTCCGAACAGTAATAACATAACTAATAAGTAGCACACACACAAAAAAAATCAAACCAGATTGTTTTTGTGGAATGCTAATTTATTTAACTTTTATTTTTTTTTTACACTGGGGAAGAGCATCCTTGGACAAGGCAGCAGCACCTTGATGAAAAACAAACCACCCCTGTGGAGCAGTGAAGTACGCATGGACCACCTGCAATCACAAATACGTGGATGATAAACTGTGGTCTGGCCGGCAGTGTCACCAAATAATAATAGCGTAGCTACTAGCTACAGTAGCAAACACACACACACACAAAAAAAATCAAAACAGATCTTTATTTATTTTTTTAGTGGAATGATAAGTTTATTTTTTGTGGTCTGGCCGGCAGTGTCACTGAACAATAATAGCGTAACTAGTTACTAACTAGAAACTACCTAGCACACACAAAAAAAAGAAGATTTCAATTTTAACTTTTATTTTTTTTACATTGGGGAAGAGCACCCCTGGATTGACAGAGCACCCCTGGGCAACTCAGCACCCCTTTATGAACTGCAGCCCTAGCACCTTGATGAACAGGACAATACAGCAGCACCCCTTTATGTATTGCATCCCAAGCAGGGACATCTCTTCCATTGGGCTTTTTGGGCAGTTGCCCAAGGGCTAGAAGCTTGTAGGGGCCCACCAACACGTCCCCTACAGCTGCAAGTACTCACCTCAGTCCCAGTTTCACTTCATCCGCTGGCTTCAGACCAGTCAGACAGAGTCTATCTGCATGTGTGGGAGGTCTGATGGGCATGTAGGAGGGATTAATTTGATTGACCATTTACATTTTTTCCCTGTGAATGGGTGGGTAGGAGCCCCAGCCTGACAACACTGCACCCTTGAACAAATAGTGACAAGTCACTGACAACAACACACAACACTGACTGCACCCAAGAAGAACAGAGCACGTCTGCTCTGTACACTCTCCACAGCCGGAGTGAAAATGGCGCCGATCACTGGGGCCTTTATACAATCCAAAACCTGCGAGAATCCGACAGCGGTCGGATGACGTTTTGTCTCATTTTCAGATCCAAGTCATGTGGGAAACCCTGAGCCGGACACGGATCTCACCTCATATCATGAAGTTCGGGTGGGTACGGTTCTCGGAGAAGCGGACCCGCTCATCTCTGGTGTAAACTGCTCAAAATAGACATGCATAGAAAAATCGTGTATTTGTGCCCATATATAGAGTTGTATGTAGTAGCATATACAGTACATCTAGTTTGCTACAACATTACTCTTCATTAGTGTATATTTCCACCTGCCTTATAATATGTACAAATGTGAGATATTTATTTAAGAGCTAGGCTGCACATCCCATATTTACATGAATATGCCCTATCTGAACTTTGCCTATGTGAGACCACCTCTCACCCCACCAGTTCCCCTCTTCAATCATAAGAGTTGATGTGCCCAAATATGCTTTGCATAGCCACATTTGTGTATCCACATTTTCTGAACATGTGTATGACAAATGCATGCAAGATTCTTTAGCAAAAGGTTGTAAGGTCAACTCTGCCTCAGATATTATAGCATTATTATAATTACTAATTACAACACTCCATCTTCTATGGTGATAGTCATGATGCATCATCAGTATTAGTTGTGGACTGTGCAGTTTAGCAGGGTATGTGGCCACAATCTCAAAATCTTTGAGATTGTTTCGACTCACAAATAATAAGACTCTTCCACTTCCCCCTGAGGAAGACTCCTATTATTTGTGAGTCGAAACTCGTTGGTGTGTGACAGGTACCGTTGGGGGATGTTTCCTAGACTGCAGCAGGTCCACGAGTCATTCCTGGGAGATTTAGTGGAAATTTCCATCCTATGCTTGCTTGGGTGTTAGGAGACTGCACCCCAACTACACGGTACACGGCTAATATTTGCCTTTTTATCCTGTGGATTGTGTTTTTGTTTCATATATATTTTTTGCTTGGAATAAAGATTGGAAGTATTTCACTATGTGGCGCTATATCTTCTTCTCTTTCACATGATCATTTTTGATTGTCTGACCAGTAGCAGTGACAGAGTGTCAGTGACACTCTGACTGGGGTGGGTACGGTTTGCCAATTATTTAACATTTTTTTTTATATTTAAACTGATTTTGTTGAAAGTACTACTAAATCTAAGGGTTTAATTTTATTGACCATTTAATTTTTTCCCATGAATGGGTGGGTAGGGGCCACAGAGCATTGCTTTGCCCAGGGCCCACACTGCTGTTAAGACAGCCCTGATTGAGATTCAGAATACTGTTAGCTAAGTACATTATCAGAGCAGCATAAGTGCTTGTTATTGCTTTACAAACCACAGAATAAATGCAAAAGTTGGGGCATCACAAATGTGAATGAGAAGACTGTTTGTTTATACATAACTGTATATGTCAGAGTGACATGGTTGTAATCTGCGTTGAATGATGGACAGCCCTCGATAGGTTGATCATATATGAAGGCACACTGACTTAAAACACCAGGGAATTGGCAGATATCTTTACTTGTCTAGTAATTTCACCAAAGGGGCTAATTCAGCATTGTACGTAATTGCAATGCTAAACGCAGATTCCCGTTTAACAGGAATCTGCACATGCACAGGGCCCGTTCTGTGAATGTGCAGCATGGGTCCTGCGTGATCACATACAGCCCCTTCTATCCCTCTGTCTGATTGACAGAGGCATTTAAGTCGTGGTGTGGGGATGGCCAGTGGTCCCGGAAATAGAGACGTGTCGGCCCCATTTCCCGAGAGTGACAAGGCAGAGGGCTGTGTCCACAGACGCAGTTTCCTGGCCTCTCAAGCCGGCCAGCCTGCATAAGCTAAGGCTTACTCAGCTGGCTGGCACCTTCCACCTCGGTTGCAGTGCTGGGATCGCAAATTTTGCAGGGAGTGTTATACACCTTCTGTTGCATTTGCATGTTTGCAATGATGGAATTGCAATTCCATCCTCTGCTGAATTAGCCCCAAAGTTCCTTGTTATATTTTGGTACAATCTAAGATATCTTAGGGTCATTTTGCCTAAATATGGATGTGCACAGAAACCATTGCACAGTATTTATAAAAAATAAGTACAGAATATTTCCAATTGAAATAAAGGCAACCTCAATGTCACACTACTTTCAGATTTTATCTAAAAATAAATGAGGGTAAAGCAAGCAGCATATTGGATGAAATAAAAAAGCTAAAATGAATAGGGTGGAGGCAGCCAAATATAATAGGAGCCAGTATTTACTGGCAGGGTCGGACTTTGGCATGAAGGGCCCACCAGAGGAATGCAGTGATAGAGGCTCATATGAAGGGGTGTGACCAGTCTCTAAAGGGGGTGTGGTCAGTAAATACTGTTAGTGCATGCATGATAATGTACCAGATTAATAACAGCAATGCATTGTAGAAAATACACCATAGTTCTGTACAGTATAATGTAGCATATGTATAATGTATAATTCAATTGCACAGTATGGAACCTGATCCCTAGAGGAGGGGGTGGGCCCTCAGGGGGAATGGCCCACTGGGGGTTTCCCCTTGTACTCCTGTGGGCCAGTATGACCCTGCTCACTGGTGGTTCCATTTGTGCAAGACATGCACTATAGATTTCTACATTTAAAACTTCAATGTTTAGGCATAAAATGTGCAGATGTATAATGCTTGTTTACTGGGGTTGTGCACTTTAAAGTTGCATACTCAGAACAGTGAACATAATTGTGTAAATTTATATTAATATGAACCCTGCTCTATGGATGTTAAAATCAGGGAAACATTTTTCAAAATTCATTACAAATCACTTGTATTGCATTCATAATAGCCTTAAATGTACTATTAGAAACACTTATTGCACCTCAAGGTAATAGAAACAGTGATTTATTTGCCCAAATGCACGGTTATTTGCTGTTATGCAGTTATGTGTTACATTTTTTTATTGGACTACCTGTTTAAAGATTAGGGAAAATATCTAAATGGATGTGCACACTCAGGAGCTGATGCAAAGTTGAACTCAGGTCAGCCATAATTGCTCCAGCATTGTGTGCACAGAGCTAAGGTCCTGAACAAAAGATGGATGCTAATGCAATTTTTATGCAGATCGAGCAATTGTTTGCCAATGTATATGCACGTAAGCCGCACTGCGCATGTCTTGCAATTTTGCATGTACAGAGGATTCATTCACAAAGTGCGTGACAGGTAGTTAGGGTTTGGGGGAGGTAACTATAAAATGCAGGCATGTCTGACCATTTAAATACCATTAAATGGTTCTGCATAAATTAGCAGTTGCATTCCTCTACACAGCATGAGAGCTCTCTGCATGTCAGAAAAGCTGCCGAGTCATACATATATGACAAGGCATCATGGGCGTCCTTATGCTCAGGTAAGCTTTGGAACCATTAGCAATTTAAGATATGCTCTGTAAATGGACATATGTTCAAATCTTTATCAGCCCCCAGTGGAAATCTAGAGATAACTGAATTGCTGGTGGAATTCTTCCTGTGGCCTTAAACTCCCTCACAGTATTGCCATCTGCCAAAATTACTCAAACAATCCTAGATGGGAGACCAACTGCAAAACCCATCAGACAGCACTCAAGGTATCCAACTGCCCTCCCTATGACACATATAAAGGCCCATCAGGAATGGTATACTGCTGACACAGTAAGGTTGTATCAGCCTAACCCATGTATTGATGGGAAGAGCACCTAGAGAACTACAGCAAAATAGCAATTGTTACCATTCTTTACACACACCTGGAAGCTGACATTAAACAAAGAAGGGAGGGAGAAAAATGCCAGCTCACTAAAAAAACTGGAAACTTCTAGAAACCAATGGTGAAAAACCACCTATAAACTCCTTAGAATCATATAACCCAGGGCTACACCCAGGCCAAGCAACAGGATGAGACAAAGGGAACACCCATACAGTGCCGCATGGATCAGATGGGCCACGATGATCAGGAACAGTAAAAATGTAGCAGCAGCACCTATAAAAACTGCTTAAACAGCTGCTACTCGGTGCATCAATAGGGCAGGCCCTGCCTGGAAAGAGGAGCCCTGCTGCCCCAGTCTTCTTGATGAGCCGTGGCTGCACCCTGCTGTTGGTGGGATTACTGCAGCCGGTGCCTGGTGCTGACAATTGGAGGAGACCCCGTGAGCAGTGCTGTGAATAGCTGTCACTGCGGTTGCTGGGACAGAGAGGGAAGAGCCATGCTGCCTGCAGATGAAGGAGGGTGATTCCTGTACCCCACTGACCCAGAGGATGCACTCATCATGAGAATGACCCACTGAAAAGACCCCCGGCACAGAGGACCCGATGGTGCAGGCAGCTTGTGGGAAGCCCCGCTGCAGGAGGACCCAAAGAGGACCCACTGCTGAGGAGATCTGCTTTGCTGTTACAGCAGTCCTGCTAAAGCCCTGCCCACTGACAACCTTTCCCCCCTACCCTTCTCCTCCTGGGTCTCTCCTGCTTTCTTCCTGTTCCTCTCCCTTGTGTTGTTAAACTTCCCACTAGACCCCCCCTCGGGGCACCTCTGGGCCCCCCACTTGTGGCCCTTCCAGTCCCCCCACTCATGGCACCTCCAACCCCCCCTCGTGACATTCCCAAACCCCCCCAGCCCAACACTCCTCCTCCACCTCCTTAGTGGTCCAACTGAAGATTGTAGGGACCAAGTGACAAAGCCAAGACCCAGCATGAAGGTAAGTGACTGTGTTACTGTAATTTTTAACATATATAGGTGTGTGTATATATATATATATATATACTGTATATATATATATATATGTGTGTATGTATATATATATATATATATATATATATAAAAATAACTCCAGTTATGGCAGCACTCTAATTGTATAGTGTATGCCCAGCTTTAATGTTATAAAATACACGTAGTCACAGGTATCAACTTCAACATTTCGATGCTAGTATGACGGTGCATTAAAACTAGCATCGAAACATTGAAGTTGATATATGTGACTACGTGTATTTTATAACCTGAGTGCTGCCATAACTGGAGTTATATGTTTGATGTCCATTCTGGATATCTTTGGAAGGCACCTGGGACTATTATTTTTCACATGGGAGTGCCACCCATCTGGTATATATATACAGTATATCCATCCCCATACAGATCAGATCTTTAATATTAGACATACGTTGACGTGTACTTCGTCATTTATTATTTACCTTATAAGTTGCCCATGTGGCTGGAATTACATTGCCAAGACTACTAGAACGATGAGAGAACGGATGGCCCTCCATCGTTCAGCCATCAAGTCTGCTCTTTCAGGGAAGCCTTCAGACCAACCTGTTGCAAGGCATTTTGCTGCCAACAACCATCTCTTATCCTCGCTACGGCATATGGTCATCGACCATGTACCCAATACCATCAGAGGGGGAGACAGAGGAAGACGTCTTCTACAAGTGGAAGCCAAATGGATCTTCAGGCTTAATACCATCACTCCTGCAGGCCTTAAAGACAAAATTATCTGGAGTGTCTTTCATTGAATTAATATTTCAACATGCCTGGCCCGATAGGGGGCTGTTTTCAGATCTTTATATTTATATGTTTTCAGAGCATTTATATCGTCTCTCTTTTTATCATTTTTTTATTATTTCTTTATGCTTCCTGTAGTTAACATTAATATGTTTTAGCCTCATATTTGCAATATTTTGGGATGAGGCAACCCTTTGACCACCCCTGAGATGATTCACTACTGGACATTTGTTCATTTTTTTGTTTTTTATACTTGAACACTAGCTACAGTCTATTATGTAATCGGCTATTTCATGTATTTATTTAATATTGAGCACCTCTGGGAGTAGTGTGATAGCCATCAGACCCATATCCTGATGTGCCTGCATCCATACCATGTGTCGGGAGCATGACATCACCCTGCTTATTATTCATGGTTCTGATTTATGTTTATTGTCTAGACATATCCAGCTTCCTTTTTGCTTAACACTTTTCACCCTTTGTTTATTTTCACAGGGGGGACAGCAAGCCGCGTCAGCACGCTGGCATCCTGGTTGCCTCGGCAACCGGACATGCATAGCGGCATGACGTCATTACTGCGGGACTCCGGCTGAGCCGCTAGGAGACCCGGGCAGCGTCCTCCCCATTTCCTTTTTTTCTTGGTGGACTTCTTCCTTATATAAGGTAAGCAGGCTTTATTTCTTCTTCTTTTAACCTTGACAAAGGGGCCCGTGAGCCCCGAAATGTTGGTCATGTGATATTTAGTGTCACGTTAAAGCAAATTTTTCTCTAAGTCTCCTAGTGCCGCTGATTGTGTTTTCCATTACACTCATTTGCGGAGGGCACAGGAGCACGAATATATTTAGTATAGCTGAGTGCCGGTCCAGATAGCCATTTTTATATATATATACAGGGCCCGAAGTGAGCCGGTATACAGCGGTATGCCATACCACCACTTCAGCCTGTGTCTGAACTTTCGCTTAGCAGTCACGCTGGGAACTAAAAAACAGCTGCTGGAGATGTGTACTGCTGGGCAGGTCCAGCGCTTGGTGTCTCCGCACCTTGCGCCGTTCCTTGTTCCCCCCGCCCCTTCCCACACTGCGCCCTCCCCCTGTGCTTACATTTTCCACTACTACCATCAGGGAGGAGGGCGGAGCAATCCTACTGCCGGACACCGGCACCTCTGTGCGACCGCACAGCCCCCAAACATACCTGGAGCCAGCCCTGCCGCTGGGGACACATCTCTCAAGAGTGCACTGCTGGGTTGACCGAGCATCGGGAAACGGGGCCCAATGTCAGGATAGAAGCAGCCACAGTAAAAAGAATCCTGGCGCCGATCGTGAAACATTCACGGACCGGCAGCCAATCAAAACTAAACATCACTGGTGGCCCTTTTAATTTGGTGCCAGCCGCTAGCCAATCACGGCTTGCGGATGGGCAGCCAATCAGAGGCAGGTACGCGGCTGTCTCTGATTGGCTGCTGGTCCATGCTGATTGTTTCACAGCTGGTGCTATGTGTAAAGCCTGGATAGAGGATGGTGAGCCGCACGCGGAGCCCCACTGACAGCCGGAGGACAGGATGAGGAGAAACTGGACTCCGGACGTTGAATGAGAGGTAGTAGTAGTAGGGAAGTAGTGTGAGGTGCGGGGGGGTGGGTGAGGGAAGTAGTTAGTATGAGGTGCAGGGGGTGGGTGAGGGAAGTAGCCTGCAGGTAGTGTGATCATGTGCAGGGGGTGGGAGAGGGAAGCAGCCTGCAGGTAGTGTGATCATGTGCAGGGGGTGGGAGAGGGAAGCAGCCTGCAGGTAGTGTGATGTGCAGGGGGTGGGAGAGGGAAGCAGCCTGCAGGTAGTGTGATGTGCAGGAGGTGGGAGAGGGAAGCAGCCTGCAGGCAGTGTGAGGTGCAGGGGGTGGGAGAGGGAAGCAGCCTGCAGGTAGTGTGAGGTGCAGGGGTGGGAGAGGGAAGTAGCCTGCAGGTAGTGTGATTTGCAGGGGGTGGGAGAGGGAAGTAGCCTGCAGGTAGTGTGAGGTGCCGGGGGTGGGAGAGGGAAGTAGGTTGTATGAGATGCAGGGGTTGTGATGGAAGCAGAGGCCGAATCTCATTGTCAAAGTCCCTAAAACTTTTTTTTGGGGTGGGCTTCAACTAAAATTTCCATACCCCCACTTAAAAATTACCACTTCGAGCACTGTATACATATATGTGTGTGTGTGTGTGTGTGTGTGTGTGTGTGTGTGTGTACATTTCTCTATCTGTAACAATTATGTGTGTGTGGACCTGGCATGTGTGCTTGGAGGAGCAGTCAATGACGGGGGGGGGTTGGGGGTACTAGAGGTAAAAGTGTACCGGCCCCAGTTTTCTGTCGCCGGCCCTGTCTACACCTACTAACACCCTTTACCAGGGATCTCAACCCCTGCTTTGCCAGTGTGAAACAATACATCATCAGGGTTCCAATCCCTGCTATGCATATAAAATGCTTTCTGTCCTTCTAAAGGCGCCTGTCCATTAGCAGATAAATTTGAACGATGAACGATTTATCGTTCAATTTATCTGCTAATGGATAGGCTCTGAACGATAAAAATGCCCACTCCCGTGGGCCGACAAATTTGGTCTTTTGTCTCTCCAACATGTTGGCCAAATATTTTTATCGCTGAAAAGATATTAGAAATATCTGTCGCGATAAACGACGAACAATTTTTTAAATGAAAATGAATAGAAACATTAAAAAAAAAATCCACTCCCAGAATGATGTCATGTAATATCGTTCGTCGTTTGCAAAAATCTGTCATGTACATGACAGATATCTGTCACAGCAGCCCCAGGAATTTTCAAAAGATAAATCTTTTGTCTTTTGTCTTTCAGAAAGATCTGCTAATGGATAGGCCCCTTAAGTGTATCTTTCATATGAGTTGCCTATATTACAGAGAATGGGATGCACATCAATTGCTCCTTTCATGGTGTTTTTAATGCGATTGACTGTTTTAGCTTCATAATTGTGTACAATATGATTATTACTTAATTTTATTTCAGTCATAGCCATTTCAATAAGGGTGATTAATTCCCACCAAAGCATAAAATTAGCCCATCATCGAGCTAAATGAAACATCACTACAGTTTTCCATTCTAAAAAGAACACCAGCTGAAAAGTCAATTTTATAGTGGAAATTAATTAATTTGCCTTAATGTTAAATGAAACACCATGGCAGTTTAATGAGTATCCACACATTATATTCTTATAGTAATGCTCAGAAAGTTAGTGATTTATATCAGTCTGCATCTTGTTGTCCTCTCACATTATACACATGAAGTCTGTCACTTGACAGCTTACTCGTAAATGCTGTAATGCAAATAAAACAGTCCACGTAATAACCTAAATTAATAGTATGCTTATTGTGGCACATAGAAGCAAAGGAAGTTTTGTAGCTGGCATAAGTCCAAATGAGTTATTAATGGCTTTAAGGCTGTCAGGAGACATGCTTGAGGATATTGCAGTCATCAGGCGGTTGAAATCAGCCTCAAGGTAATAATGAACATTTGAAATCGATTAAGAAAAAATGTGATTATATGTATTGTAAGTCTTCTCAGGGATTAAATTAGTCTGGTTACCCTACCCAGTCATACACTAGAAATGCAGAGAGACATGGGAGCACTGCAAAGACAGTGTCAAAAGACAAAAGGTCTGCCTGGTGCCCTCTGTCTTGTAAAACTAACACAATTATGCCCATCTATGTTACTTAATTAAATTATTAAAATGCCAGGTCGGTGTTGGGAATGACATCTGTTGCACAAGATTAGTGTGTCTAACATTTTGGCATTAAGTTTTGCTACCAGGAATAGAAAAATAAATGTGAGATAGCTATCTAAACTGTTAGCTATTTGAAATTGTGCAAAAATGAACTTATGTGGTATTTACCATAGCAGACTATTTAGCAAGGATACTATGATCATAATCAGTGTAATGGAGGGCTCCCGTATTTTAGATACAGAAATTAGAAAACATGAATGACATTCATTACATCTGTGAAGATAATCACTCCAAGCTTTTATAGCCCTAAATGTTTGTGTCGTATGTGAGCTTTTTTAAAAGGATTTTTGACAACCTCATCTAAAGGCCCCACACATGGAGCGATATAGCGGCCGATCCCATGGATTGGAACGATATATCGCTGCTATATTGTTCCGTGTGTGGCTATGATATCGGCCAGTGCACGCTCCTGTGAGATTGTACACCTCTCCTCCAGATCTTACATGCTGCACAAGAGATCTGGTAATACGATGTACGATCCCATGCAGCACTATTCGGGGGGGGTACCACCATATCGGGATGTCAGGCAGCGGATCGTTCCGTGTGTGGGTAGTAGGTATTGCACGATATGTCGGCCATCGGATCGGCCGTCGCATCACAAGGTGCATATCGCACCATGTATGGGGCCCTTTAGTTTAATCCTATGCAACCCTCTCACCTGCACCTGCAATGTAGGATAACTTTTCGTGCTACTTATTTCATTACAGGGACACTGTTGACTCACTGACCACAACGCATTAATACAGTTCTATAATGTATATATGGATTGAGGGGGTGATTCAGACCCGCTCGCGAGCGCAGAATGCTCGCAAGCGGGTCGATGTTACCCCACTGCGCATGCGCACGACAGAGGGACTCTGTCGTGCGCATGCGCGAGACCCGGCTAGCGACGGGGTAGCCGTCGCTCCGGGTCTCGCACCAAAGGGGGCGTGCTGTCGATGTTGATTGACAGCACGCCCCCTTTGGTGGGCGTGCCGGGGGCGTGGGTACCAGACGGAGGCGTTCCCATGGGAACGCCTACCGCCTGAAGCCGGCCCCACTGACATCAGTAGTGATGTCAGTGGGAGTGATTTTGGCTCTGATAGAGCCAAAATCACTCCAGGGCTTGAGGCAGCGAGAACCTACCACAGGGTCTCCATCGCAAGCCCGGTGACCACCCACAGCTTATGCGAGCGTCATCGTGGACGCTCGCATAAGCTGTGGGTGGTCACCCACAGCTATGCGAGCGTCCAGGAGGACGCTCCATTTTCATGTAGGAGGGCCCTGATTCAGAGCGAGCGCTCTGGTCAGAGCGTACGGCTCTGAATCAGGCCCTAAGTCCTCCAGAACTGGGGTAAAAGCATGATCCCTTTAAGAGTTTGCATTTCATACACAAAATGCTAAGATGTGACTATATCATATATCATATTGCGCTCATAACGAAGTTTTACTTTAGAGAATACTTTTATTTCTCCTAGACAAATGCTGGCTATATAATTTTAGTCATCTGTATTATAATTTATGCTCCGCATTTAAAGAACGAAATTCCTTAATTGAAAAGAGCTAAGTGAAGGGAAACATTCCCTTTCTAGCCTGTAAGATCACATTGCTAGGTTTTTCATTTTTTTTTTTTAAATATAGAAACTGTCCAGCATTATAAATAAATGAAAACCAATGTTTTTTTTCTCAGATTGAATCCAGTGTTACTGAGTATTAGCTTAATTTTTTAGAGCTGCACTTAATAGCAAAGTTTCTGATCAACCTGTGGCACAGCATTTTTCAGAATGTAAACATAATCTTGCGAGCTTCATACATATCAGTGACCCGGTGCATTGCAGTTATTATGGGTGACACTTAAGACTTTTTACATTGTACCCTGAGGACAGGACATTAAAGGCACAATAAGCCTCCTGACTTTATTGATCTGTATGCTAGCCAGCTGAGTGCTGCCCCGTTGCACCTCATATATATATATATATATATATATATATATATATATATATACATAGATATATATATATAGATATCCATTGATTATTTAACACTGTTAATTGTAGACAAGCACTATTGGTAATTATGTATAGGATTGGACATATATCCACTAAATTATAACATTACTAATGCTGAGCATACACTATACAATTATCTGTCAGATATCTGTCCAATCTGGCTGGTTGACATGAAAACCTGGTAATGTATGGGAGCAAATGACAATCGATTATATGGTTTTAAACACTGGAAAACAGTAAAAAACGATTGTTCACATTGGTTAAATTTGTTTTATTTAACCAATTTGGCTGCTTTCCAGTGTTTGTGAACAAATGTTCGATAGTCATTTGCTCCCATACATTACCAGACTTTCATTCCAACAAGCCAGATTGGACAAATATCTGACAGATAATTGTATAGTGTATGCCCAGCTTTAATGTAAATACAGTGCATTACTGGTAATTGGAACACTAGAACTTATTGCTGTTCAGAGTTATCTTTATAAATATATTTGTGAAAAGATATACAATTGTAATGTACTTGCAACAATTAAGACATCATGCCCTGGAACGAACAAGGACTGTGTTTAATTAATTACCTCTAAAAGAAAGAGTGGTGCTCTTATTAGTTTTCTTATACCCAGGACTGCCATCAAACATTATGGGCCCGGGTTGACAAACAAGGCAGGGCCCCCCTCACATGCCACGGCTCCTCTCTAATTCAGCGGCGTACAGGGGCAAGTGCAGGAGGGGTTTCTATATTCACCCTTCAATTTTATATATATATATATATATATATATAACTATACTGTATGTATACATGTATATATATGTATATATATATATATATATATATATATGCATGCTCTCTGGTTGCATGCTGAACGGATGTCTCCCATGAAATCGTCTTGACAAAGACCCTCTGGGGCCGAAATGTCGACTATATTCCTTGAATATTGGATTAATAAAAAGTGGATTTTTCAACATACACAAGCAGTGAGTGCCCTGACTTTGGCTGGTGTGCCAATTTTTGGACTAATGTATATAAATAAATATACTGTATATCATATATATATATATATATATATATATATACACACACACACACATACCCTTACTCCATTAGGAATCACACCCCAAATTGGAGTCTTCTCCCTTATTAGAAATTATACCATAGATCTGCCTCCCCACTCACTCATAAACATCATACCCATAATCTTCAATTTGCCAACTATCTTTGAAAAACATGTCCCAAATCTGCAATGCCTCCACTCACATGAAAAACCCAGCACATTCTCCCCCCTCCTCTTGTTAAATATCAGAATATCTATTCTAATCCTCACCTGGCTGCCTTTGCTTGGTCCTGCCATCTCATATTCCTCCTGATCCTGAATACAGTACCACAGCCTCCTGAGCTCTGATTGGTGGATAGTTCCAGCCATCCACCAATCAGTGCATGAATACATCCAACCACTGTGATTGGTGGATGGCTGGAGCTATTAACCAATCAGCATTGCACAGTGGCACCCCACTGACTGCACTGCAGCTAAACAGAGCTGCTGGCCGCCAGATGCTGCGTGCAGTCACAGAGTACTAGTAGTGGTTAGTGACACTCAGTTTGACTGTGACAGCCAGAAGTATGCTGTCCGACCACTCTCATTGTATTTACAAGCACAATTGGAGTGGCCGGGGAGCATCCTCTGTCTGCATGCCCCCAGCACAGTCTGTCCTGGCTGTCTGTGTGGTCCACAAGGATGGGAATCTGAGCGCTACTGGGGTAGGAGCGGGCAGGCCCCCAACTATCCAGGCCCTGGACTCCAGTCCCAGCAGTCCCCCCTGATGGCAGCCTTGATTATACCTGATATAATTTATAATACATCTAGGTGGCAAGTGGTAAAGTTAAAAGGTGTAAGATCCTTTTCTCTGTCATTACATTGGACAGGGTCAAGTTGCAATCACACCTATATAGAGGTATGTAATTAACATCTTATATAAAATACATTTTGCAATATATTGTAGATGTACTGATTTTGGTGACTATGAGCTTGTATATGTAAGTCAAATCCAATATACATGAATGCTTTGTATATGAGATTGATGTAAATTCTATTAACCCTGATCCACTTTATTGGTAACATTAAGAATATTTTGCTTGATGTCCAATAGGTGGGAATGTTTCTGCTATTCTTGTATTGAAAAACACTCTAATCTATGGACAATCATTGGTGATTATAACATGCTATTTCAATAATGTACTGAGCATTGAGGTATGTTAATGCCTGTATGTAATTAGGTACTTTTGTTGCTATGCCTAGTTTTACTGTTGTCATTTTAGATTGTGTCTTTTTATGAACATTATGTATGTGATATTGGAATATTTGTATTTTTATTTATGTAATACTGAAACACCTTTTTCTTTTCCATTAAGTTAACCCCTGATGAAGACTTGTAAGGAGACATATGATATCCACTATAAGGATAAGGAATCGAATTGTGAATCTTAGAATAAGGGTGGAAAAGTCTTATACTGTAGCTTGATAGAGGAACATCTGCAAATAATTGTGATGTAATATGTATTGTAAAAAGTGTGTTTTATACAAATTCATTTTAAAAATATATATTTCAAATTGTAGTATTGCATTCACAGACCTATGGTATTATCTACCAAGTTTGGGTATAGCATCATAAATATTCATGTTTGTTGGGCCAAGTTTGTTACCTTCAGACACTGGATGTACCTCTTAACAATGTAGTCCTTGTCAGTCACCAAAAAATCTTCAGATAATCAGCAAGGAAACAGAGAATACCAGTGTTAGTTTATTTTATATGCGCCCTCTAGTGGTTTGTTTTTGGATATATAGGGGTGTATTTACAAAGCTGTGTTAGGAGATAAAGTGAACGGTGATAAGGTGCCAACCAATTAGCTCCTAACTTCCATTTTTCAAACACAGCCTGTGACATGGCAGTTAGGAGCTGATTGGCTGGTATCTCATCACCGTTCACTTTATCTCCTAACACAGCTTAGTAAATAGACCCCATAACCAGGTAAGGTCTGTCCCATCTCCATCATGCTTATGCAATGTCTCCTATTGCTAGATTGAAGTGATAGATATTACCAACCCAGAGGGTAGTGGTAAGTATGCAGCTGCAGGGGGAGTGGAGAGGTGGAGTGGGGCAAGTAAGAAGAGATCAGCGGACAGAAAGAGGCATGGTGTGGGACAGAGTGGGGGATTTGCAGAGCAGTGTGCACAGGGAGGGGGCATGGTCAGACAGTGTCAAAGACAGAACAATGGGCAGACTGAGGTTTACATTTAATACTATATATGTGTGAGTGTGTCTGTGTATTTATGTTTATATATAAATTTGTGTAAATATATTGTGGCAAGATCAGGGCAAGTGTGCAGTCTCCTGGGGTAAACAGTTGCACTTGTTATGCAGCAGCCAAGTAGTAGTTCACCAGTCCAGGGCCTTGGTACAAGTATAAACAGCTAGTTTTATGCGAAGCACAACAAACACTATAAAATTAAATCCTGGCCTTTATAGCTCTAACTAAACAGGATTATTTCCTCTCTCAGCGTGGAAGGACCTAACATCCCTCTCACAAAACAGATGTCATTAACACATCACTTAGGGGTATGTTTACTAAAGTTCTGTGTTTTAGAAGTGGAATTGTTGCCCACAGTAACCAATCAGATTCTACTTATTTATCTAGCACCTTCTAGAAGATAATAGGCTAGATTCTGATTGGTTGCTATGGGCAACAACTCCACTTCTAAAAACCTGCACTTTAGTAAATACACCTCTTACAATCAGCGTCTCTCAATGGTTTGCTGGTCTGTTCCTCAGGCAGCGAGAGGCTGACTAGATAGACTGAAACATCCTTTGCCAGCCTCTCTTAGGTGGTCTGGCAATCAAACCTGTTATTCAGGTTCTGTCTTCTGGTAGGAGCTAGAAACCTGAGGCACATATCTCCCCTTGACAGCATTTTCAGAATTTTTGTCACATATTCCCGCCTCATTTTATGAACTGTGTTGTAGAACCCCTGTAGCCCCCAAGCAAAAAGTACAGGACAAAGCACCTGCACTGTCTATTTGGCTTTCCAGCCTATGCTATACTGAAAACCTAACATTTTGAAATGACAAGAGCAATCTAGTTATTCTGCCACCAAAATAAGCAATCTTTTTCCAGGAGCAAAGGTACATAATTGCTTTACACTGGTGGCTTCCTGCTTCACCAATGCAGCCTTAATTATGTCCTCCTTGATATCTCTTGGTACTAATGAGAAGCAAAAACTGGATTCCCTAAGCATCCGCTGAGGACACCACCAAGAAGTTCACAATATATCAGTCTTTAAACAAAAAAAAGGGTCTGTCACTTTAGATTTTTCACATAGATTTTTATGGCTGTCATTTAGGTGCAATGCACACATGCCCCACCAAGTCTGGCAAGACCAGGGTAAGGGCGCAGTCTCCTGGGGTACAGGGTTGCACTTGTCATGCAACAGTGAAATTAGTAGTACCACAGTCGAGGGCACTGATATAAGTATCCACAGCTTATTAGCAGCACAAAAGATAAATATTTAGCACAGTACTTACATTCAGTAATTACAGTGTCTCTCAACAGGCCTCTTACCTGTTCCCCAGGCAGTGAGAGACAGACACCCCCTTTATCAACCTCTCACTGGTGGTCTGCCAATCAAGGCTTCTAATCAGTTTTTTGTCTACCAAATAAGAGCTAAAAACCTGGGGCACATATATCTCCCCTTGACAACCTTTCCAGTGTTTTGTCACAATATCTATCTATCTATCTATCTATCTATCTATCTATCTATCTATCTATCTATCTATCTATCTATCTATACACACATACATACACACTTAGGGGGGCATTCTGCATATTTATTTAAGTTGTTTAATTAGTGCAGATTAGAATAAAGCTTCAAGAGGACACAGAGATGAGTACTTTGAGCATTAGGAAAAAAGTCTATTCAAGCAAGTTAATTTTCAATGATAAATTGAATTTACGTTAAGATCCATAGCTTACATATGCAGATCAATGTAATTAAAAATGAACACCCTCTGATAAAATCATAATTGTGATGGTGAGCTTTATTTTAAATGATGCTTTTGCTAGAATTTAAATGCCATTGGAATAACAAAGGGAAGACAATGATGTGCAAGTTCTGTCGCAGAGGACTTTGCCTGTCTAATTATTACTGCAGACCTTTGTTGTTGACCCCTTTTTATTCCTACCTATCACTGTCATTTTCTGTAGGAAAAGTTGGCAGCTTTGACATTAATGATTAATATTTTAGCAAAGTTAAATGATGCAAAAGAAAGTAATTTTCCTGTTTTGAAATAATATCATATTTATCAAGTTGGAGTCAGGATTACTTTAGCTGAGTGCACTGTAAGAATAGGAATTAAAATGAAAGGGTAGAAGAAATGCAATTGATCTCTATTTTATACTGGATCCCTAAATGAAGTAAATTACATAGTATATATCAGATATGAAGTTGTTTGAAAGAAAGATGATTCATACCCATGCATATAAGTGTGTATGTGTTATATATATATATGTATATATATATATATACACAGTAATTGAATGGAATTATATTGTATACATTATAAAATAAGGATAATATACATACAATTTAACTACAGTGAGTAGATGTGTAGCACTCAATCACCGAGCCCCATAGCAAAATACTGGGGCAAAGGCAAAGGTTTGTGGTGATCAGCACTGAACATGTGCAGTGAAGCTGGATATGGGCTTCCAGTTCTGAAATAGTTGCATGGGCTGCACTGGTGGTACTGTAGTTCCAGTTCTACTGCTGACTGTAGGGCTCAATAGATCTAGGAAGATTAATATAAATTCAGTGTAAAAGTTATAGTGGACGGAAAATTTTTCTGGGTGCCAAAGTATCTGTATCAAGAAAATCAAATAATTTAAATGTAGCAATGACTGAAGCCCACCTAGAGATGAGGCCCTCCAATAAATATATATTATGTAGGAGGTATGTGAGATATGCCCATATATGTTTATAATAATTCCCAAGAACAATAGCATCATAGAAAAAACTTTATAATTTACAACTTCTGTTATTGTATATAGGTAGGCAATCTTTTTTTACAATACTCTGTATAAACTATATTTCTATATATGGAATTGGTATGTTATACTGCTGGACCTAAGCCCAGCGAATGAAATATCAATGCCGGAAGGCCGGCAGATGGAGATCATGACAGGGTAAGTATTAACCCTATCCCCACCCCTCTCCCCCCCTAACCCTAACCCTCCCTTAGTGGTGCCAAACCCTAACCTACCCCCCTAGTGCCTAAGCCTAACCTCTACCCAGGGGTGCCTCCCCGCACCCTACACCTAACCCACCATGGGGGTGCCTAACCCTAACCTCCCCTGGGGTTGCCTGACGCTAACCCCCCTTCAACTGTCCAACCCTAACCCTCCTGGGGGGGTGCCTAACCCTAAGTCCCCCCAGGCGTCACAAAACCTAACCCTCCCCCCACCCGCAGCTAGCAGCTCCAGACGCCCGGCTTACCTGAATTCGGTATGCCGGGCATCGGGATTTCGGCATGGGATTAATGATAGGTGTCGGTATTTAGACGCCTATCATTAGTCCCATGCCGGGCTTTCACTGTCGGAAGCAGGCGATCGGCATTTCGACCACCGGCTTCCTGACTACATCCCCTATATACTGGTACAATATGTATAAATTGTACCATATCACATATAAAAATGGCTCCTGTTTTTCCCCACAGAGCTCTTAATATTCCCTTCCTCAATATCTTGTATAGCATTGCTCCTCACAGTCACTACAAGGACAAGTCCAGCGATGTTATTTACTGTATGCATGACATGATGGCAATAATGTGTCTTAATTTAGTCTCTGGATTTTTGGAGCTCTCTCAATATTAGGGGTGTGGGTAAAAGAATGATGTCTTTATATGATTTTTTTAATGTTTTTCTGTATTGCACTATACCTTATAGAAAAAAGTAATGTTTAGTAGCAAGAATATTTTGGATCACAGCAGTATAATATGTATCAGAATTGTTAATATATAAGGATGCTTGGCTCTTGAAAATTTCCATTTTTATATAGATATGTCTCTGGAAGACTAAAATATAACATGCAAATATTTTGCTTCTTCAAGCAAACTTATTTTATACCTATTCTTAAAAAAACTGATGGACATGGAAATTCAGAAACATTCCTAGATTTTATGCAAAATGTGGAAAAATTACCATAGTTGTTGTCATAAAAGATAATAAATTTCTGCCAGCCATATTCCGTGATGACTCTTAAGATAACATCATTCAGATAGACTGGAGGGCGGACAGACAATGTATAATCATCAATCCTGCTTTTCCTGTTGAGCCCACAACTACTTCTTGGCGTCCTCGCTGTGGATCGTTGCATGAAAAGATGAGGAATATGCATAGCATCTGCCAGAGCTTGCAAGGACCCCGCTGATGCACATCCGATAGAGCTGACAAGGGCCAATATGCCTTGGTTCATAAGGTCACAAGCTGAAAGAAACAAAATTATATTTAAGATGACATTGACACATGTTTGCAATGTTACTGTTGCTTAAAGTGGCTGACACATACATGCTAAATGTAATAATGTGTACAGTCTACAGATATTGAAAGATTGATGTTTTCAAGTTGGTATACACATTTCACTTATTTAATGGACAATTTAAAATGTGTAAACACTACTGTTAAATGTATTATGCTGGGCATACACTACCAGATAAAATGTCTGTCAGACCGACAGACATTTTATCTGACCGGCTGCCAGCCGCAGAAGTCGCCGGCATACACTGTGAGATTTCTCTCACAGTGTATTCGGCAGACATCTGCGCTCCGCCCCCGGGGGAGGAGACATTTCCCTGTTCCTTCCGTAGGAAGGAACACAGGAAATGTCTATCTGTCGGCTGCGCTGGGCATACACTGCCCGATGCGGCCGACAGTTTACCAGGAAATATCGCATCGGACGGGCATGCTGGACAATCCAGCATGCCTGACCGAGCAATATTTAACCCTCGGTCACCCCCCCCACACGCTACAATTATCGCGGTGATCCACCGATATCGGGCGGATCGTCCCAATAATTGTAGATTGTATGGCCAGCATTAGTCATTTTCATTTAAATGTTAGTAGTAGAGTTTTGTTTTTTGCAAAAACACTTACTGCTAATATTCTCTACATAACACAAATTGCAAGATTATCTTATACGTTATTCTAATATTTTGCCTATTACAATTGCCCTAGTCATTTCCTATTCTTAGCAACCTTTACAGTTCTTGTCTTTTCATGTTTTACAGTGGAGGAATCTTTAGGTTTATCTGAAAGAGGAGCTGATGGGAGGGGTATGCTTGAGAATGAGTACAGTCTGATGTCCCTGTCGGTGACATATAGAGTTGCCCTACAGTAACCGCATTTTGGAAGTATCCATTAAGCCAATGTGCTGTTGGAGAGTAGTGTGGCACTATCTCCCCTGTTGTACACTCAGGACACTAGGACCCAGGGCCAGCTGGAGGTGCATCCAAGACCTAATGATGTCATGGCAACCGGATGCTCACCACTGTGTAGAGTGCCATAGTGCTGTGCGGAAACACAGCACTTAGCTCCACCAGGTAAGACCCTAAACCACTGTGATAGCCACTGTAGTGACCACCGCTGTTCACCCCTGCATTACCGCTGCATTACTACTACTGCCTGTTTGTTTACCTGCTATTACTAATAAACCAGCAAGCCTGGTTAATGACATTCTGTGTGGCCTAACATCCACTTTCACATTCCGCTGACACTTGTGATCACCCAGGTTCCACCAATAGGTCATATTATCAATATGTGGAATACTTAAAAGTTTATTTATTTTTTTGCAATATATCTTGTTTGTCTTGGTCATCTAACATCAATAGTCTTTGGAGAACAGGGTATTAGTGCAAGGTAAACAGAAAAAATAAGATAATGTAAAATGTTTTAGGAAATTAGAACATTGTATTTTAAGAGGGCTAGTTATATTTGTTAGACATTGTATTGAGGCATTTCATTAGAGTAGGAAATGAAGTGTAAATAATATATGTTAACTTATTGTTCATGTTAGGCAGTAATTCAGTAGAAAATATTGTAGTTCTCTCACAAAAGAAATATATTCATCCTTTGGATTAAAATGCTGATCGTTGAATCTTGATAATGCACAACACTGAACAAGAGGCAGGTTTTCTTGCTGAAAATGTCATGATTTAAACAGTGTGAAAGTGCATGCATTTATTTCAGCCAGTTTTGCATTAACAAATTCATTTTGGCTAGATATCTTTCATTGAAGTTAGATCGGCTGTCTCCATGCATCAATGATTTCAGATATTTTGCTACAATATTTGCTAAATGCGTGCCAAGCCGCTATTTTATGAATATAAAAAGGAATTGCTAACCATTACAATACTGTATATCTAAATCTCAGAGGAAAGTGAGCATTTCTTCACTCTCTGAAAGCAATTTCCCGTTTCCTTTGTGCTGAAATAATTTGACGTATGTGAGAAGATCTAAACAGAGGCAGCAAATTGTGCCATGTAAAATAATAGGTGTCTTATATATATTTTATTGATACAACCAGGAAAGTCTGATAAAATCGATGAGTTTCTTGCATGATATATTTTTGATTAAATTTTGTACAGCAAATATTAATTTGACAACAATGATCAATATTCCAGGCTTATGAAATAATATATAAAAACAATGAGTTATCCTCTAGTGTGAGAAGATGGAGTATGAATAAAAGGGAGATATTTCTCATATATGTGTACAGTTACAGTACTTAAGCACAAACAGTTCTTTGTGAGAAGTGATCTGCAGTACAGCATCTATATAATAAAATTGTCTGCTGATAAAAATGGCGTTATCAGGTTGTAATGTAATAACAGTTGGTATGACCTCTGACCCTCTCTCAGCAGTGTCAGTGATGCAGAGGAGAGAGTGAGGGGTTGTAATAGAGAAAGACAATGTGGGAAGGACAAGCAGAGGTGGGGTGAAAGTGTTGGGCTGGAGAAAAAAAATGGGGCGGGGGACTGGAGAAGAGAGAGTAGGGGGAGAAGTGAAGGAGAGAGATGGACAGACAGGGCGGAATTCAATTCTTTCCAGCCCCTATCGCGCCCGACGGAGCTATTCTATTCTTGCTCCTGTCGGGCGCGATCAGCTGCCAAGCGCTACATTTCAGCTTGTAGCCCCTGGGGGATGAGAGCTGAAATGTGCGAAAAGTGACGTTTGGGCGCCCAAACATCACTTTTCGCGATCGCGCCCAGCACTTTGGTTGGGTTTAGCTGCTTTACGCGGCTAAACCTGACCTCTATGGGCGCGATCAGCGTGACAAGCTGGCACAATTGAATAGTGGCCCGTGATCTCCTGTCACTTTAGACGGGAGATGCGGGCCGCGAAATCAATTGAATTCCACCCACAGAGAGAGTAGTGGAGGTGGTGGGGACAGAGAGAAAATAAATAAATAAAAACCAATGCAACACCAAGCATTACAAGCTAGTATTTTTATAGTCTACATTTATAGCACTAGCCTTTGTGTTGTCCAGAGAAGAGGAATAGAGACAAGCACAGTAAAGGATGTATAAATGGTTAGACAAAAAGCAAATAATGTCCTGGCAATGCAGGATGCAGAAACATCCATGAGAGGTCAGTGATCATTGGGTACTAATCAAAATAAAGAAAATCTGTCACCGGATACTACATTGCTAATTTATTTTTTGTAGTACATAGTCACTCGTACACTGATGCCGAGTGAGCACTACAACAGTTTGAATAGCATAAATCATGTAATTGTGTTCTGCACATAACCAAAACAGTAAACACATGCACCTATGCAGATTTCTTTGATTCTGCCACTTCTGCCTGCTTCTATCTGGATAGGCTGGACAGGTTGAGATGGGAGTATTCTAAAGTAGTCTGAGTTCAGTTGGGGCATGTTCGTGCCACTGTGACCCATGCAGATGAGGACCAAGACACATGGACTCCTGTCAAAAATATTTTATTTGCATATGATCGGGGGCAGGTGAAAATAGTGGATGATAACTGTCCCCAGAACTAGTAAACAGCTTGCGATTGGTTGTTTGTGAATGCTCTTCCTGCACCATTTTGTGATTTTTTTACATTGCATAGGCATATACATACATACAGTAATGCTTTTGTGAAAGTGTGTTAGCAACACATTTTGTCTTCCATATAAAATGTGGGGAGTTTTTTTTTCTGTTGTATTAGAGAGGTTTTTGCTGTTAGCTGTCTAATATTGAAAGCATTGGTGTACTGTAAGTAAAATAAAAGGTTAAAAACATGGGTTCAAGTGGTATGAGAATGTATGTGACATGTGTCTGACATAAAACTAATGCATAAGTTACTATTGCCTACTGGCAAACATCTTAAGATACACAAATTGCACCTGCAATTTGGGGTCAACTCTGCATCAGCCCCTATGTATCTACCAGAAAAGGGGGGTTATCTATGTCTCTATTTGACTTTTTGAGTTAAGCTTCAGATAGCAATATGCTCATTTTAAGGTGGCTTCCCTCATACTTCACAGCACTTCCACTGGTGTATTGAGATCAGATGTGTTATATATTGGAATCTGGCTTTGCCAGATTCATATTGTTGTTTAATTCCTGCAACACCATGTCTCACCACTGTGTTATTTAACTGTATTGCTTGACAGCTGCTGCAAAATGTGGTGCTTTATGTTTGTCCTCAGTTCAGTAAAGATGTTGAAAGCATGCTGACTACAGCTCCTGATCTCCATGTACGTCTGTATGAATGAACACATACACAGACACTACAATTGGCGATGAGTGGCTTATGAACCCAGGCCACATCTCCCAGACCAGAAGGGAAGTGGAGTGGCAGCATTTGTTAGAGAATCACCTTGCACTCTGTTCAGCTGCAAGCTCTGGTAAGGACCTGCTGTGATGGCTATGACATTAAGTGACTTAGACATTGAAAAGGATGAATGGCTCCTACATACAGAAAGACTGGAACAGTATTTTGTGTCAAATAATGTTGCTGAAGAGAAACAAGTGCCAGTCCTATTAAGTGCTTTGGGGGGAAAAGCCTACGGTCTGCTACGCAGTTTTCCAACCCCTGAGAAACTTGCTGCACAGTCTTTTACAGATATTGTTAAGACTTTACAAGAACATCTGTCCCCTAAGACAGTGGCTGCAAATGTGGCAGAACTTAAAAGACTGTTGGAGCACTGTCAGTTTGGAGATGGCCTGAACGATGCCCTGAGAGATTGTCTGGTGTGTGAGATTTCTAGCGAGAGTGTACAAAAACTTTTACTAACAGAGACAGATCTTACTTTCAAACATGCAGTACAGGTGGCACTGTCCATAGAAACAGCAGCTAAAGATGTTATGGAACTTCAGATAGGAGGCAAGTCCGCATCTCAAGTTTACAAAATGGTGGTGACAACAACACCAAAAACACCTTTGCATGCACATAATGCCCCGTTAAATGTATGCTACCACTGTGGTGCAGGTACACATTCACCCAGAAACTGTAGGTTTAAACACAAACTGTTTAGGAAATGCAACAAAAAAGGGCATATTAAACGGGTTTGCCAGTTGCAGGCATATCCCTCTGAGGGCCTGATTCAGCAAGGATCGCAATTGCAAAGCTGCACACAGGCATCTTTACCATTGCGATCCTTGCAATAATACAAATGCAGCAGTAGGTGTATGACACCCCCTACTGCATTTGCGATCCCAGCACTGCAATGGAGGTTGCAGGCTGGAATCACCATCGCGACCACTGGTGATCGATGGTGGACAGCACTGGGTGGCCGGCCAGCTGAGTAAGCCTCAGCTTACCCAGGCTGGCCAGCTTGCAAGTCCAGCAGACTGCATACGTCAACGCAGTCTCTGGACATGCCCCGTTTCAGGAAACGCCGGCTCCCCTGCTCCACCCCTTAATTGCCTCTGCCTGCACACTCACAGAATTGGTCCTGCGCACGTGTAGATTCCCGATAATCGGGAATCTGCGTTCAGCAGTGCACTTGTGTGCACTGCTGAATTAGCCCCTGAGACCACTGGTGGGAGACCAAATTGCACTAAAGTGCAGAATACATATGCTTTGGAGGATTAGAAGCTGGTACTTTTAAAGTGTTTGCAGTAAACGGTGGTAACAAACAAGCAATTTGGGTCACTCCACGATTATATGGCCAACCTGTACCGGGATATACTTTATTTAGGAAGGACAGAATGGGAAAAATAGCAGGAGGAGTAGCAATTTACAATATGCCAAGGAAAACATAAATACTACGTTAATACATAGTTTTGAAGAAAAACCGAGTCCCTTTGGGTGACTCTAGAAACAGGGGAGAAAGTAATTCTTCATATTGGGGTGATCTACAGACCACCAGGTCAGGAAGAGGAACTGGACAATAAACTATTGCAGGACATCACTAAAATGGCATTAAAAGGAGAGGTTATAATCATGGGAGATTTTAATCTACCTGATATAAACTGGGAGGTGTCTGTGGCAAGTTCCATTAGAAGTAGGGACATCCTGAACTCATTGCAGGGAGTCTCACTCCAGCAATTGGTGAGGGAGCCAACTCTGAAAGATGCAGTATTAGACTTAATACTTACAAATGGAGACAGAATATCTGATGTAAAAGTGTGTGAAAACCTGGGATCCAGTGATCATCAAGCAGTATGGTTCAGAATAAAGACAGATACTGACTCATCTCATACAAAAACAGAGGTGTTAGATTTTAGGAAGGCTAATTTTGCTGGGATGGGAAGATGTGTAAGCAAATCTTTGGCAGAATGGAGGAACTTGAAAGGAGTGCAGGAGAGGTGGGAACATTTAAAAAATGCAATATTAAAGGCAACAGACCTTTGTATCAAAAAGGTTAAGAAAACCACAAGGACAAGGAAGCCAGTGTTGTTTGGTAAAGAGGTGGCAAGTATTGTGAAAGCAAAAAAGAGGCCTTTAGGAAATACAAGCAGATGCAAAATAATGAAGACAAATAGGTGTATCTTGTTAAACAGAAGTAGGCTAAAGTAATCAGATGTGCAAAGGCAAAAACTGAGGAGAAAAGGGCACATTCAGTGGGTAAAGGGGGCAAAACCTTTTTTAAGTATATACGTGAAAGGAGAAAAACAAAAGGTGGAATAAAAAGACTAAAGATATAAAGAGGGAGTCTTGTTGAGGGAGAAAATGTAATAGCTGATCATATTAATAATTATTTTTGTTCAGTATTCACTACTGAAAGAGAGGGCAAGGGGTCACAATTAAGTTGCAGGTGTAATCAGAAAAATTAGGTAGGAACAAGCACATTTACAGAGGAGAAGAGCCCAACAGAACTCTCAAAACTGAAAGTGGATAAATCAATGGGGCCAGATGGGATACATCCAAGGATACTAAAAGAGCTTAAAGGGGTGCTGGTAACACCATTAACAGAATTATTCAACCAGTCACTAGCTACTGGAGTAATTCCAGAGGACTGGAAAAGAGCAAATGTTGTCCCACTGCACAAAAGTGGAAGCAAGGAAGAGGCAAGCAACTACCGACCAGTGAGCCTTACATCAGTAGTAGGGAAATTGATGGAAACACTCTTAAAAGAAAGAGTCATAGATTATCTCAATCCAGGAATTTGCAGGATCCCAAACAGCATGGATTTACTGGTGGGAGATCATGTCAAACAAATCTTATTGACTTTCTTGACTGGGTAACTAAGGAAATAGATAATAGATATAGCTTAGATATAGCTTATCTAGACTTTAGTAAGGCTTTTTACACTGTTCCACATCGCAGACTGTTAAATAAACTGGAAAGCATGGGATTGGATACAAAGATAGTTGAATGGATAAGATCATGGCTGCAGGATAGGAAACAGAGAGTTGTAGTAAATGGAGTGCAGTCTCAAAAGGGAAATGTTACCAGTGGAGTACCTCAGGGATCTGTACTTAGACCAGTGCTTTTTAATATCTTTATTTGTGACATTGTAAATGGTATTGAAGGGACACTATGCCTTTTTGCAGATGACACAAAGGTATGCAACAGGGTAGACACTCCAGGAGGGGTAAAACAAATGATTGATGATCTAGGTAGACTAGAGAAATGGTCAAGAACGTGGCAACTACAGTTTAATGCCAAAAAATGCAAGATCATGCACTTGGGTCTCAAAAATCCAAAAGCTAAATATAGTTCTAATGGCACTAAACTGGAAACTACTGAAGAGGAAAGGGATTTAGGAGTCACTATTTCAGGTGACTTAAAGGCAAGCAAACATTGTAACAAAGCAATGAGGAAGGCAAGTCAGATGATTGGTTGCATAGGGAGAGGAATAAGTAGCAGAAAGAAAGAAGTGATAATACCACTATATAGGTCATTGGTACGTCGTCATCTTGAATACTGTGTTCAGTTCTGGAGGCCATATCTCCGGAAGGATATTAATACATTAGAGAATGTACAAAGAAGGGCAACTAAAATGCTGCAATGTCTACACCACAAAATGTACCAGGAAAGACTAAAAGATCTTAATATGCATAGTTTGGAGCAGAGAAGGGACAGGGTTTTAACAAGGTAAAGGAAGGAGACATTCTTCAAGAAAGAGAAGTATTAGAACAAGAGGACATGTTCTGAAAGTGGAGGGTGGTATATTTAGGGGAAATGTTAGGAAAAATTATTTCACAGAAAGGGTAGTGGACAAGTGGAACAGCCTCCCATCAGAGGTAGTAGAGGCTAAGACAGTAGAGCAATGTAAACATGCATAGGATAGACATAAGGATATTCTTCAGAAGAAGTAAGGATCAATAAGGGTTGAGGTAACAATATGTTTAAAAATGGGCCAGATTAGAAGTGGTTCTTATCTGCCGTCAAATTCTATGCTTATTAAAATGAAACTGGACAAATGATTAGCAGTACTAATGTCATTTTAAAAATGTCAAATTAAGCAAAAATTCAATGCTGTTTAAAACATATATTGGGGAGAAAGTCATTCCATGCAGGGTGTTGTCTGTATTGTACAATATAATGGGCAGCAGGAGACTCTGGACTTACACATCATACAAAAGGGTGGTACTGTATTGTGGGTCCTGGAATGGTTGCAAAAAATTCAGTTAGACTGATCGGCCATCAAAAGTCTAAGCATCACACATGCTCCACTTTTGTCCCTTAAGACAGTCCTAAACCAAACTACTATAGTTGTTTTCCAACCAGGCATTGGGACTCTGCAACACATAAAAGGAAAGCTAGTGCTAACAGCTGGAGCTGTTCCCCAGTTGCATAAGGCTCGCCCGGTACCATACCCAATTCGGTGGAAGGTGGAGCTGGAGTTGGACAGGCTTGGAAGTGAGAAAATCTTATCCAAGGTGGACTGAAGCCCTTGGGCAACTCCTGTCATCCCAATAGTAAAGAAAAATGGCATGGTATGGCTATGCAGGGATTTTAAGTTCACCATAAATCCAATACTGCAGACAGATCTCTACCTGTTATCAAGAATTGAAGATATCTTTGCAAATCTGTCAGGAGGGCAAAAGTTTAGTAAGATTGATCTAGCTGATGCGTACCTACAAATGGAGATAGAGGATGATTCAAAGGTGTTCCTCACCATTAACACACATAAAGGACTTTACAGGTACAATCGTTTGGTGTTCAATATTGCTTCTGCCCCTGCCCTTTGGCAAGAAGCCATGGACCAAGTGTTACAAGGGCTTCCTGGTACCAAATGCTATCTAAATGACATTATCCTGACAGGTTCATCTGATGCAGAACACCTTCAAAACCTGAAGCTGGTGTTGCAGTGGCTTGAACAATATGGGCTCAGAGCCAAAAGAAACAAGTGTGAGTTTTTCATAGCCTATGTTACATACTGTGGGCACACTATTGATGCCGATGGACTGCAGAAATGTCAGGAAAAAGTGGAAGCTGTGTTAAAGGCCAAAAGATGTGCCCCAACTTCCTGGGAGCTCATTCACTATTACCACAGATTATTGCCTAATTTAGCAACAGTTCTGTATCCATTTCATCAGTTAATCCAGAAAGGTCAAAAATGGCTATGGTCAAGAGACTGTGATCATGCTTTAACACAGGCAAAGGACTTGATTACATCAAACCCAGTATTAACCCACTACAATCTCTCACTTCCTGTTAGAGTGGCTTGTGATGCCTCAGCTTACGGCATTGGAGCTGTTATGTCACATACTATGCTGTATGACAAGGAACGCCCAATTGGCTTCGCACCTCGGGCATTATCCAAGGCTGAACCTAACCATGCA
This sequence comes from Taudactylus pleione, assembly GCA_031769625.1. Classification (NCBI taxonomy): domain Eukaryota; kingdom Metazoa; phylum Chordata; class Amphibia; order Anura; family Myobatrachidae; genus Taudactylus; species Taudactylus pleione. Next base: position 7,979,833 of record JAUIMM010000054.1, read on the forward strand.
CAGATTGACATGGAGGCCTTAAGCTTGGTTTGGGGTGTAAAACGGTTCAATCAGTAATTATATGACAAGAAATTCATGCTTATAACTGACCACCTACCACTTTTGTCATTTTTAACCCTCGGAAAGGTATTCCTGTCACTGGGTCCTGTTCTTCAGTGTACATTGCTATACTATAGAATTTAAGTGGACTGCACAACATGCTAATGTAGATGGTTTGTCATGATTGCCTTTACAGACTGCCTCATTTACACAGAAAACTGAGGAGTCTTGGGATGTTTTCACAACGACGCAAGTGGAATGTCTTCCCATAATTGCCAAATTGATCAGAAGTGAGACTGCTCGAGTCCCCATCCTGGAACATGTACTCACAGAGACAAAAAAGGGTGGGTTGTGCCACTGTGATGGCAGCTGGCCCCTTACTTTCATCGGAGGCGTGCATTAACAGTTGATTCTGGCTGCCTCCTCTGGGGGTTGCAGATCAATGTGCCTGTTAAACTGCAAAAGAGAGTCTTGGAGAAACTACATGTGGGCCACTTAGGTGTAGTCAAAACTAAGGCACTGGCAAGGAGTTTTGTATAGTGGCCAGGGTTAGATCAGCAATTGGAGAATCTGGCCAGAGATTTTTCCAGGGGTAAATCTGTCCAAGATATGCCCACACCAGCACCGTTGCACCCTTGGATTGGCCATCTACTCTGTGGCAGCAGATTCACATGGACATTGTGGGACCATTTCTGGTGTCCATGTTTCTGGTGGTGGTGGTGGATGCCTGTTCCAAATGGCTTGAAAATTTTACAGTCACTTCTACTACAGCGGCACACACAGTGGAAGTGTTGAGGAGTCTTTTTTCCAGAACAGGGGGACTGGAGCAGGGGGTATAAGCTGCTGGTGGGAGAGGAGACACAGGGGCATGTAGCTGCTGGTGGGAGTCACGGGGCAGGGAACTGATGGTGGGGGATGCAGGGGCAGGGAGCTGCAGGAAGGACACAAGTGGGTAAATTGAAGAGACAAAGCAGGATGCTATTGGAGTGAATACAAGGGAATAAAACTGGTGAGATGCAGGGGGTGCTGATGCTTGTGAAACATAGGAAGATGGTGCTGAAGAGACGGTGGGGGGATGGCATTGGATAGATGCAGGAGAAAATTAAGCTAGTGAGACACAGGGGAGATGAAGATGAAGCTGGAGAGATGCAAGGGGGATGAAGCTGGTGAGACACGGTGGGTGGCACTGTAGAGGTGCAAGGGGATGATGCTGGAGAGATATAGGATAATGTTGTCTCTCCAGTATGTTTAATCAGGGAAGTTCACATTTTTTCCTACCCCAAAATGTATATTACTATGTATTATCTGGTTGAACCTCTTGTATAAAGATGAAATATTATTCCTACCCAAACAGGTGGCTACTGTACCACGTGATCTCCTATATGCCACTGTCTGCTTAGGGAGGCTCAATTTCTTCAGAGGTCCCTCATCGCAGAGAAACTAGCATATAGGTAAGAAAAAACCCTGTGAAGACAATACATAGGGGTTGCAGAAAAAAATGGGGCACCCAAGAGACATAGACTTGTTTGTGGGGACTCCATAAAAAAACTCAGAGGCTCGGCAGAAAAATGCACTCATGATATAGAACTTTTTTTTTCTTTTTAAGTGACCTAACATTGTAGTCTCAGCTGATGACAAGAGTGCTAAAAATCATCTAAAATGTATTTCACACTGTCATAGCTCCCAGGCCTCCAGCAATTCACTTTAAAGTGTTCTATACAAAACAGTGTGTGTGAGTAAGGACAGTTTTCACAGTTGTTCTGGCCTCTCACAGTAGCTCCGTCTAGCATGTGTGTGGGGTGGAGTAGGCGATGGGGGAAGTTAGTTCCACCACTTCTCCAGGACCACTTTAAGCCCTGCTTCCCATCATCCTCTGAACTGAACCACTATTTCTATCCTAGCTGAGAAAACAGAATCTCTTATTTGCATTGGTTATTAACTCTTGTTGACAAGTATATTTGAAACATGTTTATATAGCAGGAAATCAGTTTATGTACAATTAAATTTAATAAAATTTATATAAAAAATAAAAAATATTCCAAAAGAGGTCAATACAAATTTTCAAAAGAGTTTCACAACTCATTTATATTCTTAAACATTTTTTTGCCAGGATGATTTCCAGGCAACATAAGCAAATTATTTGGCAAATATGTCTCTTATTTAGAGATTTAGAGTGTATGTCCTTGACCCCTAAAGCTGTCTATACTATGTTTCCCAATTCATGGAATGGGAGTGTTCACAGTTGTAGCTCTCTCATTGGCACCCAAAGTTATGTACAAAACATCAAGGAAGAGAAGGAGATAATTTAAAAATATGCCCCACAGGCACACTACACCAGATGAATCTTAAAATGAGCAAGAAAACAAAAAAATATTTGCTGTACTACTATAACTATCTCTCAACACATTGCCAGCAAAGCACGTCTTGATTCCCACAATTCCACGTCCTGTGTTTGTAAGGAGATATGTTTCTAACAGGGAGCATCCATAGAGTGTCAAAACTTCAGGATAAAACCATAACAAAACCGCCGTAAGACGAATGGACATTAAAGGTGATTTAAAGAAAAACAAAACATCAAAACCACTTAAAAAGTAAATTCAGTTGTTTGGTTCTTCAATCTGCCAAGGATATGCAGGGGTTTCAAAACCCCAGAAAAACATCTGCTTAGTAATTTTACCCTCTAGGCTGTTAAATACAAGTATTGCCAGTTAACACCTGGGAGGTAGTCCAATATCTTAAATTGAACATGATGATGCAATAAAAGTTATAGGGTTGCTTGCAAAAATTAGTAATGTACATTTATTTGTGCTTGAAAATGAAGCAAGGATGTTACATGAATAAATTGCAAAGCCATGTAATCCCTGCAGAAAATGAAAGGGTTAAAATTTAACGTCAGTGCTACATGGCCAGTCATTGTAAGATCAGATCTCCCAAGCATAATAGAAAGGTAGAATAAGATTGGGGTGGAAGGGCAGTGATAACTATTAGATGAGCAGGGAGGCTTGTTGCATTACTGCATTGGAGGGCCATTTATCATTGCCAGAGAATGGAGACACAAAGTAATCAGCTCTATAAATAATGAGCTCTCTTTAAGTTGCACAAAGTATAATCTAATAAGTATGCTTTAAAGTAGGTTTGAAAAATAGCAAAACAGTTTTCTTTTAATGTACTAATTTTTTATAGAGATTTAAGTTTTTTATTTTGTTCACATTGTGAAAAATCTTTTATTTCATGATTATTTTCTTCCTTTACCAAATTAATTTCCTTAATCTGTCATTCTTTTAAATCTATCTTCTATACCGTCTGGAAAAATAAAGACTTTTGTTATCTTGGTAAATGATAATAATTTTGGTTGAAAATAAATACATAAAAGGAATCACTATAAATGTTCCCAAAGGAGGGCACTGCTTGCTATTTTATTATAGTATACACTAGTAGCCTGCATCAGCTGGAGTACTCCAGTGCTCTTTAGAAGGATGTACAGTAAAGGTGGGTACACACTACAGTGATATGTCTGTAGATGATGGTCGTTTATATACACTGAACGACCATCAACTGCATGCTGCAGCGGATCGGGCTGGACTGGGGGCAGGTAGGGGGCATGGCCTAATCGCGGAAGGCATGGCCACGCCCCCTTTGAAAAAAAAACATTTGTTACACGGCGCTGCGTGCTGGGGAGGGGGGCGCTGTGTGCCCCTCAGCCCGGTGCACAGCCAATGAGGGGTGTGATCAGCGTGATCGCTCCCCCCCTTTGGCATAGGAGACTGCTCAGGCTGCTGCTGTAACAGCTTTGGACAGTCTCCCAGTGCAGCCCAGCACACAGCAGCATGTGCTGGGTTGCTGTGGATGGGGAGCTGTGCCAGACTCGGGTAAGTAGTACCCGCTCGCGGCTCCCCCCCCTCTCGGTGCCCCTGTGTACGGGCGATCGGCTGATCATCCGTACACACTTGCCGGTGGAAAGATATGTCTGCAGACATATCTATTCATTGGCTGTGCAGCACAGCCAATGCGATATGTCTGTGGATGATGTTGGTTGTTCACAGACATAACGCCTGTACACACTGGCCGACGGGGGCACGATATATTGGCCGATCAATTGATCGGCCAATATATCGTCCAGTGTGTACCCAGCATAAGTGTACAGTAAATCGGCACACATACAATGCAAAACTTAGTGATATAAGATGACTTTCATGTCTTGGTATATTTTACATAAGCTGAGCAATATATATTTTTATTATGCAACATACAACACATGGTCGGTACCTGTATCTTAGGTTCAACTGTCTGAAAATGATGACAAAGGTGTTCATGCATAAATATATGTAATCCGTAAAAAGTACAGTGAAGAGACATTTTTCAATTCTATGAACCCAATTAAATTGAAAGTAATAATATTGAGAAATTACCTTCAAATCGTGCAAAGACAAGGTAGTCTAGGTTATACAGATAAGTAAACTGGATTGTTTTGGTAATTTATAAATGTTAGAACAATTCACTGGAAACTGTCAAATGCTGTGAAAGTCTCTCACTAGCTTATATAAACTGGCCACGCATGCTGCAATACTTTAACTGAGGTCAGGCAGATGCCTCATATTGCAGTGTGTGTGGTCTCAAACAACTGTGATGCTTGGTCATTTACCAATGTAGTAGTAACAAGCTTCAGCAGGAGTAGTATCAAACAGGTTTATCTCATCCAATGATGCCTCAAACATACTTTTCATTTAACATCCTTCACCCGTCTTTATATCAACTTTTAAAATTAGAGCAAAACATTAGCATTATCATACATAATTTTGTATGATCATTGTGTATAGCACAACAACCACACCTCTAAGTCTGAGGTGGCAATGAATATTATACACTCATTTATCCCATTCACATGTATTAGTATATGCCATATACATGGAGCCTACAACAAGTGTTTTGCTATTTTTGAGGTTTCAGGAATGAGGTGTATGAAAAATTAGGTTTTGCGGGTGAGAGAAAAATTGATGTTTCAAAGGATGGCGACTGAACACTTTTGGGCACATTCACAGTTTAGTGGGTGGCTGCAGTGAAATTGGCTCCATGCAAAATAAACTGATTTGCACTTGCCCTCTGAGGTGGCAAGGATACTTGCAAGGGGACACCAGTCAGATGTGCTTTTGTTATGATACCTGATGAACTCCTGCACTGTCAAAACCTAAACAAAGTGCCCTTCGCCAATAATAACCCCCTTTCCAGGAACACACACTTGTTCGTAGGTACTAAGCTGCTGCCTGGACTTCGCATATAAAGTAATAACAGTGCAGGAAGCACAGGTATCAAAATGTAGATAAAGGAACGTGACACTCTAACACTCTGTACACACGGAGTGATCAGACAACGATAAAGATATCATTGTCTGATCGTCCTGCATGTGCTGGATTTTTTAATGTCGAACATCCAGCACATGCACCAACCCCCAAACAACTATAATGACCTGCAATCGATGATCACTGGTCACTATAGTAACCTGGCTAACGTGGTCGATATCAACCAGGTTGGCCTGCATGCACGGGCGTTGGTCGATATCGATATCGACCATCAGTGCCCATGCATCGGCTGTCATTTGGGGGTTGGAAAACAGGACGATATGAATGATATTGTTCTGTTTAATTATACCGTGTGTACGCACCTTAAGAACTCATACAAGGAAATACAGCTAGATTCTAGGGGGGTCTCCCATTCATGATTAAACCCAAGTCCTTTCTGCTTACCTTCTCAAACTAGACAGAAGAAGTCTGTCTAAAGCTAATTGATGTAGTAATACAAATAGCACTTCTAATCATTGATTACCAGAATACCATCCTGCAGTTAATGTCACTGCAAGCTAGTAACAAACAAGGGTTCAATTTAGCTAATTAAAATGAAGCAACTAACAAAAGGGTATGCAGTTATATTTTCACTACATTAATAATATATACATTCTTATGCAGTAATTATAATAATAGAGTGATAATTCAATAAAAATGAGAGGAATTGCAAAACTCTAATTTCTTACATATAGATATACATAGATATACAGCAAACTGCAGGATAAGACATTTCAAAATACATGGACCGTCCAGAGTGGTATACTAGACAGGTGTATATCTGCTAGCAATAATATGTAATATAATGTATCCAGAATACTTAGCAGATGAATAATCCAGCAATCCTTCCTAGGCAGCTTGCAAACATCTAGAACCACTGACCAGACAAGACATGGAATCATGTGGAAGACTCAGCCAGAACAGAACAATCCACACGGGAGCCAGCACCTGATTAAAACTGCTAGAAAACCAATCACAGTTGACAAGGCCAACACCCAGGCTGACATCATCATAACAGGTGAACAAGTCAACAACCATTCCAATGACTCAGTCCAGACTCGACCAGCCAAATACAGATATAACAGCTTTACATTAGAGATGGACATCTCGGCACTGATGTCCATGAAAGATGACATTTTGCCCTATTCTGAGATCCGATATTGGCAGGAAGATCCAAGCCAAAACTGAACCACTCATTTCTACTTTATATAAGAAACTGAATGTATAGGTGCAGTTCTACAATGTAAAACTAAATAAAAATGTTTTTTCCAATCATTTTTTTTTAAACATAAATGATTCTCGAATTAGCAGTCAATGATTAAGGTATAGCAAAAAGGTTAAGGAGGATTTTGGCAAATATCCAAATAAGAGCTGCATTTCCCAGAAGTTGTCACTGTTTTGGTCTATTTTTCAAAGAGATAACACTGAAGAAATCAGAGACTGCTGATAACTCCCTTACCATCAAATGCTGCCGCCACCCTCCTTAGACCTTATGGGAGATGCGGCTTAACTATACTTATTAAACATGGAATATACTAATGTTCCACCACTAGGTAACTCCATCCATATATGCATTATTGATAAAGCAAAGACTTTACACACTGGGTTAAACAGCTATGCACATGATAAGCCGGTTAAAGTAAATGCGCATTACACATTGGCCCTTTGTGGTATAATTGTAAGTAGTACTGTGAGCATCAACAATACTGAACAGTATATAGCACTAGTAACTATTTTTATTGATAAATAAATAGAGGCACAAATTTGTAAAAAGGGATTCAGGGCAAGACTAGTAGTCTGGCAGTTTACTTAAGGGCTAGTAGTGTGGACTCTGGAAAGCCAAATGCTAATTAAAAAGGGCTGCTATATCTTGCCATGTTTTAATAGAGTAGCTGTTGCTACAGGCAGAGATTGCATTGTACTCATCACTGTGCTGACAATAAATTGCATCTCATTGATAATTAACACTCTTCCCAGCAAGGCAGTATACACAGCATAACATTCTGGACATTCTGGAAGTGCATGAGGAAATCACCAGGTAAGTTGCTCTATGTAATCTACTAATGCAATGCAGTACACTTCTATGGTCTACAAGTGACACAATTAAAGCAATATATTATTTTTCTAGAAACTGCTGGTGACTGTTTTTATCCTTATGGATGTGAGTTGTTTTTTGTAAAAAATAGCAATTAAAGGCCATTGCAGACAGAATTTTCTAAATAATACTATTTAACGGGATTAGTCAACACTGCTAGACGGTAGGTCTGGCTACCACACCTACACCAGGGATTTCTTGAGGTTCAGAGTTTATAGACCAGTTTAATCTTTCTCCCGTGAATGTGTGAAAAGCTGCCTATAAATCATCACAGTCTGAAGTTCCTGCTGACAAGCATGCTTCCTAATTTGGGACCAGTCAAATAATTACATTTAGAGGTAATCTGGAATGTTATGATCTGAATCCTATCTGTCACTAAATTTAAAACAGGATAACATTTCAAAATTACTAATGGAGCTGCCACACTCTCATCGTCTTCTTTACACATGAGTTTGGAATTTAAAATTTTACTTGAGGCTAATTTATATGGTAAAACAATTCCAATTATTCCCCTCTGAGAAGGTATGTGCTATCACACCACGTATGTGGACTTCAAATTTAACAAGGAATATAAAAGAAAATGAAAGTGTATAGTACAATATTCCCTTAATAAACTTTAAATAGATTTCTTGCTATATTATACCATTAAAGGACAAATTTAGGCTGAGGGATTGCATATCAATATTGGGAAATGCCTTCCATTTATTATGACTTACTACAGAATCACATTGATTAGCATCCAGATGATATAAACAATAGAATCTTGGAATATAATCTATAGCAATTAAAAAGAGGAAGTATTACTTTTTTATAGGACACTGAAAAATAATTGAATGTCCAATAACCTTACTAGTTATTTGGCTACATCCTGGAGCACAACAGCATCATTCTTTTTGAGATCATAATTTTATTTTATTTACACTAATGGACACTAACCAAACATAAAATATATTCATATTCTTATGTTAGATATATACTGTAGTAGTTATTATTATTATTATTATTATTATTATTATTATTATTATTATTATTATTATTATTATTATTATTAGTGGAACTAGACCCTTTTTACTGCATTTATTTTAGGGATGTCCGATAAAGTATAAAATATAATACAAACAAGCAATAATGTTTTGCTTTACCACAGAATACATTTATGTAAACATACAAATACTGACTACTTTTACTATTATTCTGTGAGGAATAAATTTCTATTTCAGAAAATGTTTTAGTGAATATACAGCTGGATTTTTTCTGCTTTTTTGTCTTTGTCGAGGTCACGTGAAAATGCTTAAAAGCCAAATGCTTCTAGCTACCTATCTGATTGCTATCGGCCATTTCACATTCCACTTGTCAAGAATTTAGTCTTTGTTGTATGTTTAAACAGTGACTTCAGGTGAAAAGATAGTAAGTACAGAGTTTATACCCATGGGTCCACAACCTAGACTTTCCAATTCAAGGTAGTATTCTTACTTCTGAGCACTTCTAATACCAATTTGATTGGCATTGTCATCTGACTGGTCTTGCCATATAGAAATTATGCCTTTTCGTGACAGATTATAGTATAGAAACAAAGTTTTAAAGTTGCAAAATGTAGAAATAGAAGAAATGATCATTCATCATGGTTACAAAACACAATAAACAAAAAATGTATGTACAGATGTCAAAGGATATTCATGTTAATCTATTCATAATAAATAGCCCATTCTGGTTGATCCTCTGGAGGGAGGACCCTGTTTCATTTTTAGGGTCCCCACTTTCTGAGGATTTCCAGCCCTGGGCTGACCAGTTTGGGGCCATAATGGCCATAAAACCATAATGAAGTAGAGCAGCCTTGTTAGACTAAAGGAAGTCAGAGAAATTAATACCATCATGTTTACTCAGGATTGTGGGGTCTAAAGTCTTGGAGAGATATAAAGTGGATGGAGATAAAGTAACAACCAATCAGCTCCTGTCAATTTTCAAACAGCCTGTAAAGTGACAGTTAGGAGCTGATTGGTTGGTACATTATATCCATCCACTTTATCTCTCTCCAAGGCTTAGTACATATACCCATAATTTTGGCTTTTAATTCCACTAGATAAACTGTGTGAATAGTCTCATAGCAGCCATAAGACTATTCACATTGTGGTAACGATTAAATGTTGTAAGTCAAATTGGTAAGAATTACACTTTTCAGTACAGATTTCTACCCTAAGAATGAAAGGCTTACACAATACTGGTTTAAAGAGATTTTTTACTAAAAGATTAAAAAGGGGAAGCTTAGAATGAAACCAGCTCCTGTAAGGAGCTTCAAAGTCAGATTTTTTTAGATTGATTTTGTAGCCGCCAGGGTTCCTAAAGCATCAATGATGTCAAGAATGGTTAGAGTTGAAAGATCAGTATTGATTCCATGAGGAGCATGTAATCTATAAAAAACACAAATTTATTCTCACAATAGCCAACCCAGATACCATGATAATGCAGGTTTTTTCACAGGTCGCAGTGCTATCACCAGAGCTTCAAAGGCTACAGCAAAGAGGAGAGGAGAGTGCGGACAACCATGCCTTGCACTTTGGTTGACAACAAAAGGAGAGGATAAATATCTATTTGTTAAGATTGGGGGATTATAAAGGTTTGGAGTGTCTAGATATGAGTGGAAAACCAAATTTCCAGTTTGGTCTGAAATAGGTGGTCCCAAGTTACACAATAAGTAGTTGTATTTTATGTACTATATTGACTTAATTTTTTATGTCTGTATAAAAATTTTCACATGTTCAACTAATTATTTATTGTCATACATTATAGTTAGGGTATTTGACAGAATATTGCATCCTATCCAGTAGTTGTTAGATATGGGTGATCAATTTAATACAATGGTATCTAAACAAAGCCACAGCAAGACCTACAGTATTGAAATAACTATTATATAGGAGAATGTGTTCTTAAGATATTTACATCTCTCTATAGTGACTATATAATATTATCATTCCTTATTTCCACTTAAGCAACATTTTTTTGCAGCTAGTCATCAATCAACTTGCACTGGGATAAAAACGCCAATAATAGGTTTTCTTGGTGAACTGTTTACCTGTGAAGTGACAGCTATGACTGTCACATCACTGCAACTTCTGACACAGTGCATGCATGGTCATTTTGGGAAAATTACCACATCAGTGAAAGGAGGTGTAAGGGAGAGATCACAAGATGTGCCCATAGGGACATAGTGGCTAATGCCATTTTCAGAGCTCGATAAATAGAGCCAAACTACAGAGTCCATTCAGAATAGTTTTGATTGCCAATTGACCCATTAGTTAACATAATGCCGGGATAGCTTTCATATCTCCTGCTTTGGGCTCTTGTTAAATAACACTGATACCTAAATCATGTGGACACAGCAGTTGCTATTGAGTTTATTGCTCAATACTATCTGTCTACCTTGTGCCTCCTCAGAGACTAATTTTAACATTATACTGTAGATTTGTCAGTGCCGGCATGACAAAAAAAGATCTCTGTTAGTTGCAATGGGAGGACTACCTGACGGAGTTATGGGACAACTAGAAATGAGTGGATATAAAGACAATACAGCAGAGTGTTCAATATGTTTCAGACTACAACTTTCATACTGTACATAATGCTATATAGATATATAATACACTGTATTTTATTCACCACAATGGGTTCTCAGCTCCTTTTTCCAACCTTAACCTAACTAGATGAACTTTTTTGCAAACTATTTTATACTAAAAATAGTATTAGTTTGTCCCACTTTCTTTGTCTAAGAACTTGGTCCTCAGGACCCCAAACAGTGCATGTTTTCCAGGTCTCCTCACGTGTGAAATAATTAGCTCCACCTGTGGATCTTTTATAATGTGTTAGTGAGTAATGACTACACCTGTGCACCTGCTATGTGACCTGGAAAACGTGACCTGTGTGGGGTCCTGAGGTCCGAGTTTGAGAACCTCTGGTCTAAGACATAAATCAATAAAAATAATATATATTGTTCCAATAATATTTAATAAAATCTTTCATCTTTGCTTACATATTACAATTTAAAAAGGCAATATAAAAAGATCAAATGACTTCCATATCATAGCATGCTCTGTGTGTACCGCTAAATACTGAACCTACCTTGTAACATGTTCACAAGTATTACTAGGTACAGCATATACAGGTTTTAAATTAGGTGATGTAATGTGTTTATTTTCTTTCTTTTTCATTTGGAAGTATACACACTATTTTGAGCAGTTATCTTTTGTTTGTCACCTTGTATTCTCTTCTAGCTAGCACCCTCTCTTACTGTCCGTGCTGATGACCTACAGTAACAGTATTTCAGCAATAATCTCATTAAGGCAAGTATGGTTAAAACTGCACCAGCTGCAGGTTGGAAGATTGATATTTAAATTTCCAAAGATCACACTGATCCAGGTTATATTGGCTAAATCCATATTCATCAGTTCAAATTAGCAAACGGAGTATATTTTTTGTGCACAAATGGAGCAACAGGGAAACTCCTGAAGCAAGATCGGCTTGCAGGATTAATCCAAATCATTTTATTGCATGGTACTGTAGATAGATCACACTATAATTATGCATATATCTGTATTCATTTTTGTATCAAATTCATACTAATTTGGTAAAATAGCATCACAGACTCCACCAATGTTGGCTGTATTTTATCTTTCAAACCCCACTTGTCCGTTTAGAAAATAAGTCTGTCTTTTGGATGCCCTGTTTTTCTTTTTGTATAGGATTTTGTAGTTTATTTTGATGTGTGGGGTTGCCAATAGTTAACAGAAATTCTAGTGTTGCTGTAAATAGTGCCCTTTGCTTTCTCAGATGTGATACCTTTTCTCAGAGGCAACCCTCCTGCCCATCATCACCATTTAGCACCATAGTAGTTAGGAAGTGGTGGTGGTAGTGGGTAATATCTCCTGTTTTCTTCTATATGGGAGTGTGGGACCAGACAGTAACCTCATAGCTCAGTGTTATTTTCCTAGTACATCACTGACATAGTGGAGTAGCACAAGTAATAGACTGCTAGCTGCTTCTCCTCCATGTCAGTGGTCAACACTCCATGTGGGGGTGTTGCAGAGACAGGGAAATCTCTAGCTGAATGACATTATGTAATACAGTATATTGAATGTTTTAGGCAACTTCAAGGCATTGGTACCATTGATGAATGCCTAGGTTCGCTTAACGGTAATGTCAGTCCTTGGCTTGCCTGGAAACCCCCCAAGCCAAGACTTAATAATGTCCAAAGCTGCTAGAGAGAAAGAAAATAGTTAATGTAACAGGGCCTGATTCAGAGATGAATGCAATGCCAATGTTTGCAAAGTTGAGTGATTATTTTTGCACTGTTCATGCATCTGAGTCGCACTGTACATGAATCCTGATGGATTACCGATGGCGGTTGCAGTGAGTAGATGGATGTAGTATAATTGGCACCCAGTGACCATTTGTGGGAGGTTACGGGTGTGGCAAGTAAAACACAGGCTTCTAGCATGTCTCAGCCTTCTACTGCATCTGTGTACACAGTTGCAGAGGCTCTGGTGGCTTACATACATACCGGCCCTGATTCAGAGCCGGACGCTCTGACCAGAGCGCTCACTCTGAATCAGGGCCCTCCTCCATTAATATGGAGCGTCCTCCTGGACGCTCGTATAGCTGTGGGTCTTGACCATCGCGACCATTGGACTTGCGAGCGAAACCCTGCGGTCGGGTTTCCCAGCCGCAAGGCCAGGAGTGATTTTGGCTCTATCAGAGCCAAAATCACTCCCACTGACATCACTAGTGATGTCTGTGGGGCCGGCTTCAGACGGTAGGCGTTCCCATGGGAACGCCTCCGTCTGGCAGGCACGCCCCCGACACGCCCACTAAAGGGGGCGTGCTGTCAATCAACATCGACAGCACGCCCCCTTTGGTGCGAGACCCGGAGCGATGGAAAGTCCTTCGCTCGCCGGGTCTCGCGCATGCGCACGACGGAGCTCCCTCCGTCGTGCGCATGCGCAGTGGGGACCATCGACCCACTTGCGAGCGTACTGCCGCTCGCGAGTGGGTCTGAATGACCCCCACAGTACCTTAGGGTTGATTAAAGGATAAATGGTGCAACTCATTGTGCATCTTTGTACGCAAGCAGTGGATTAGAGACATAGTTGGTAGTCCTTGCTGTACAAATGCTAACAGCTGTACCGCTTGCATATTTCACATAACTGCTGCTTACAGAATCACAGTTGCTGTAAGATTTTCATGCACCTCTGATTCAAGGCCTAAGTGAGTTCTTCCTTTCAAACTATTTATAGTACCAAGTTGTTTGCCATTTTTATTATGGAGGATTTATATACAGAATATACCACACTTGTTAGTTGGTATTTATGGATCTTACAGTACAAACCTTTGTAAATAATATATGTGTGATATGCATATACACTACAAAACTGTATACACAACCGAACATCCCACCAATATGTGCATGTAGAATATCACATTCCAATACTATGGGCATTTACATTTATTTAATCCCTCCACTTTTTGAAAATACATCCATTCAGCCACAAGAGTATTAGTAAGGACTGGTACGATATCCACATGCTTTTGAAAATGCAGTTAACTTTAAATAGAGATGAATGAAACATAGTAGAAATAATAGAACAAACCAACTAAAAAAATCAAAGATAGAAATTGAACAAATATATACATTTTTAACCTTAAAAGGGTTATCCTCAGAGAGTTACAATTGAAATAATTAATTCCCTTGGTCAATAAATAGTAAGAATATCCTAGTTTACAATTTCAGCTGTCCCAAATGTATTTTTAAAAGGCAGCTCCTCTCAGCACTTGTAGAGGCATTTTATCACCTGTTTGCAATGTCCATATGCTCCAAGCAGTGCCTACCTCCCCAACTTTTACCAGAGGTACCATCTTCTGTGTTATATTTTCATAAGTTGGCACATGCGCAGAAGATAGCAAAGGCTCTGGCACAGTGTCACAGTCTTTACAGCACATATATCACAATATATCACATGGTAGATGGAGCTGCTGGTCGATCGAATAGGAGGCACTGCAGGTCTATTGTAGGGTCATTCTGGGTGCAGTGTGCACCACTCACCTTGCACTAATTACTCGTAGATACACTACTGACCCTGTGTTCTCTCTACACAGCACTGTGTGAAAGCAAGGTAGTGCAAGATGCAATTTGAACTACAATATGTTCTTCCACTTGTATATATACACAATTTAGACTTTTCATGGCATGTATAGAAAACCATATTTATAATCTTGAGATGCAGAAAGAACAAACTAATTGTGAGTGCTGAGAGTTACTCCAGTTTAAGCAGTCATGTCAGGAAGCTGAAGTTCAGTACTATCACTTTATTATTTACTGCTTCATAAATATTAACTTTTTGTGGGTAAATAACATTAAAACATATATATGTTTTCTTGTACATTAATAAAAGAAATGGAAATCAATTTTCTGTAAACATGGCTAATGGCCCAAAATCACAAATTGGCCCTACTAACACATTTTCTTAATTTTAAATTTACTAAAATTTGAAGGATTTGTGTCCACAAAATGCCAATATTTCAAAACACCAACATCCTCCTTTCCAATAAAGAATAACCATATTTTCTAATTCCCTTCATTAACTTGTCTTTACTGAAAAAAAGGGAAAATCAAGCTTTCCCCTACAAGTTGTATAAGGAGAGCGCCATATTGTGACCCATGTCTCACCTAGGTAAAGGCCAATTGTGCAGAGTGACCAATGCGCTTCATAAGACAATGGTCTACTCCTTTTTTCTAATTGAAATAACTTGTACTGTATTACTGTAAGTACTTAGCACTGCTTTAGGGTAGTGCAACAAAATGCTGCTGTTTCAATCTCTGCCTTTAATCACTGCATTTTCCTTCCCTGTTATTCTATGTGGGTCCACCCACATTACAGCTCCACTTGAACTTTAAGGAGCTATTCTTATAAAATAATAGGGAAGGAAAGACAGAGAGAGAGAGCAAAATTGGCTGCCTTTTTGTATGCCTGTGTAACATTTCCCTTAATGCGGTATGTTTTATTTATTCCTACTGTATGTAATTTAGGTAGGACAGGCCAATGTTTTACAGTAAAATGGCTAATCTGAAAGGTACATTATAATGTACAATAAAAAGCAATGTATTTTACCCATATATTTTGGCAACCTTGGTACAGTATAGTAAAAAAGAGAATAACAAAATAGGCTTTGAAACATTTTCTAACAATCAAACTTTTTAAACATGCTTTTAAGCTTATTTACTAACATACCACATTTTATTTTTTCAATTACAATTTTTACTTTACACTTATTATCATATTATTATCATATTTATTTTCTTGTTCCTTTTCTTATGTGTCATGCAAACATATTCCAGGGCTACTTTGCTGCCAGGGAACCATTACATTGCCCACCACACTTCATCTCCTAACAGGACCTGCCCAGAAAGAATTAATATAATAAAGACTGTTATATTTAAAACAAGATATATTATGTTTTGCTGAGTGACCAGGCAACAGAGTACTGTAGGTGATAATAAAAAATCACAATAGAGCATCTGATCAACTTTTATCCAGCAATATCTGAGACCCCTTTTTCAAGTATGCCCCTACTGCCAGTCCTTCTTAGCCAACTATAAAATATTCCATTGTGGCCAGGAGTTTCTATAATAGATGTAACATTTTGTTAATCGAATGACTGAAGCCAAATGAGTAGAAGAAACAATGAAAATCAAAATTGTAGTTAATTGTTGCTCAGTGTCATCCATAAAGTACAACCAGACTATCTTCTAAACCTGCATCACATCCTAGCTGAATAAAAATGTCTGAACATGAATAACCACAGGACTAAGGCCATATGCAGGTAACTACAGTATATAAATAGATGCTGGTTCAGTACACATGGCCATCATAGCAAAGGAAATCAAGGATAAAATACACCATGTACTACTCACCACTGTCCCTTTTCCATCATCAGCTTTATATGATGCACAAAAAATTGTAATTGCACAAGTTTTAAATTAAAATAGGCAAGTAAAATAATTGATAGAAAGTGTTATTATATATTACATGGTTTAATACTTTGACACCTGCTTATCATATTAGTTGCAGGCAAAATAATACTGCTGCAATGATTATTGTGTCTCGGAATATAACATGTTCAGAATCTATGTTATTATGTTATATTATGGATATTGAAAGGCCAAAAGAAATGAAAAAGAAAACAAAATAACATCTTTGCAGAGAGCCGTAACAATTAGATTTACCGTAATTAGCCCCACATTGGCACTTCTATGTTAAATAATATTTTTACACCCAATTCACTGAAGTGAAGTCATGCATATTATAACAATAACAGTTGGAACCTCTCAAAATGAACACCAATTAATCAAAAGATTACCCATGGAATGATTTTAGTCAGTATACTTTGATTTTATTGGACCACTCCTTGCAATATAGTGGTCTCATACTTAAGTAGCTGAAATTAGCATAAGAACATAATAGAATATGATTTAAAATTGTAGATTATATATCTACTTGTATAATTTTAAATATTTTGCTATTTAATTAAGTATTTGCATTTAAATAGTTCTAAACCACATTGCTAATAAAAACTAAAGGACATTGATGGAACATTAAGTGTCAAGTATGATTCTATAGTCTAGCAGGTCATACATGAAAAAAAAAAGAAACTTTAAATGAAAACAATAATATGACACAGTATACTATACCAGGCCAGTATCAAAAAGGGCACTTATGGCTTGATGTATTAAGCAGTAAAAAGATTGTAGAAGAGGACCAATGGAGACGCTTCCCATAGCAACCAATCAGCTTCTACCTATCATTTTATAGAATGTACTGAGTAAATGCTACCTAATTGGTTGCTAAGGGCAGCTTCTCCACTGATCCTCTTCTCCACTCTTTTCACTACTTGATACTGTACATTAACCCCATGGTGTGTTAGCCAATGTTTAATCCAGACAGTGCAACCACCTTTAGCCTTCCTAGGAACATGGGTCATATAGCAAAATAGATTAGCATTAGAATTTATTTCAGAATCAAAGTGTCTAGGGAAATTGAGAGGCACCTCAATTAAAACATATGAGTCTTCTTTCTCATTCAAACTTAACCTATATACTTCTGGGACACATACATGTACACTCTGAGAATTCAATGTGTGATGAACTGAAAAAAAAAATACTCACTCATTATAGTATCCCCATTTTGGTTACCCATATCTATCAGTCACAGCTCCTTGAAAGGCATCAGATCAAGTGGTGGCCACAGAAGGGTCTTGCCTGCAATAACTTCCAAAGCTATTTACCACACATTTACGAAGGTCAGCAGCGGTAACTGGCTGGCCTCCTATGCTACTGCCATCTCAGGATGCAATAGCAGAGGCAGTTATCAAGAAAAAAACTATATTAGAATGAATTTTTATTTACTTTTTAGTTATTTTAAATTTTTAATGAATGTCTGTTTGTTTGTTTATTCATCTAATCTACCTATATATCTAGAGTAGGGTGGAAAAGTTTTTGTCCCCTTTTGGATTTCTTTTGTTTTTGCATATTTTTTACACTTAATTGTTTCGGCTCTTCAAACACAATTGAATATAAGACAAAGACAACCTGAGTAAATGCAAAGTAGAGTTTTTACATTATTTTATTTATTGAAGGAAAAAAGCTATCCAACACCTATGTCACCCATGTGAAAAATGAATTGTCCCCCTAAAATTAATAACTAGTTATGCCACCTTTAGAAGTAACAACTGCAACCAATCACTTCCAAAACTTGAGATCACTCTTTCACATCATTGTGGTGGAATTTTAGGCCCACCCTTTGCAGAATTGCTTTAATCCAGCCACACGGGAGATTTTTTAAGCATTAACTGTCCATTTAAGGTCCTTCCACAGCATCTCAATTAGATTCAAGTCATGACTTCATCTAGGTCCATCCAAATTCTTAAGTTTTTATCTTTTGAGACATTCAGTGATGGACTTGCTGTTGAGCTTCACATCATTGCTTTGCTGCATAACCGAATTGAACTTGAGCTTCAGATCACAGCTCAATTACCTGAAATTCTTCCTTAGACTTTTTCTGGTAGAGAGAAGAATTCATGATTCTATTAGTTATGGCAAGTCACTCAGGTCCTGAAAGAGCAAAACATCTCTACTACATCACATTTACTGTTGGTATGATGTTCTTATTGTGGAAGGTTAGCTTTATGCCAGATGTCATACAAAATGGTTTATTTTTGACTCATCAGTCCACAGAACATTAGCCCAAAAGGCTTGGGGATATGTGAAATGAGCCTTTATGTTCCTCTTCATTAGCAGTGCTTTTGTTCTTGTCACTCTCCAATAGATACTATTTTTCTTATGGTGGAATCATAAACACTGACATTAAATAAAGCAAGCTAGACCAGCAGCTTTATAGATGTTTATCTGAGTTCTTTAGTGACTTCTGAATGAGTCATTGATCCACTCTTGGAGGAATTTTGGTAGGTTGGCCACTCCTGGGAAGAGTCACCACTGTTCCAAGTTTTCTCCATTTGGAGACAATAGCTCTCACTGTTGTTCACTGAAGTTTCAGCATGGCTTTCTAACTCATCCAAGACTGATATATTTCAATAACTTATTTTCTCATCCTTTCTGGAATTTCTTTTGATGGAGGCATACTATGCTGCTTGTTGAGGCCTTCACATTACTGGAAAATTATTTAAGTTATGTTTAGTTTCAACAGGTCTAGGTGTAATTAAGCTTGATTGTGTCTTGTCTATTTGAACCCAGTTATCAATTCAATTTGGTTTATTGGTTGAATGACTAACTAAGGGGGCAATTACTATTTCACTGAAGTCCAGTTGGTGTTAGATAATTTTTTACTCGATTAAATGAAACTACAATTTATAAACTGTATTTTGTGTTTACTCAGGGTGTTTTTGTCCTCTATTCATTTTCGTGTTAAAATCTGAAATTAAGTATGACAAATATGCAAAAATAGAAGAAATCAGGAAGGGACAAAAACAATTTCACACCACTGTATCTATTTATCTATCTATCTATCTATCTATCTATCTATCTATCTATCTATCTATCTATCTATCTATTATATAAATATGGTATATTAAATACACACATTTACATATAATTAATTATTGAAATTATGCTCTTGTGCTTCTGTTCTACTCCAAATTCTAGTATTACATATTTTATTTCCAGAATTTATAAAAATAAATATGCTGCTAGCTGTTAATAGAAGAGTGAGGGTTCTCATATCAGTGATGACTCTTCCTAAGAAGCATGTAAGCAACTAATGAGCTTTGCCAGGATCTGTCCAAAATCCAGATGTCTTTACAAAACCAACTGTTCCTCATTAATGAGCTAGTATAAAGAAACACCTGCTCTAGATTTGTTCTTTACAATTATGACTATATTATGCTGCACTATACAAGTGGACAATTAGCACAGGAAACGTTATTAAAATAATAAGTAATACTTAAAGGGGGTTCTCCCCTTTGGACAACCCCCACTATATGTAGTAGGAAGGGCAAAGTAGGAAGGTGTTGCCCAAACATTTTCAAGTCCTTTAGTTACTGCCCTTTCACTATTATATAATTAACTAATATCTACACAGTAGACTAATACACTGATAATAATGAAGCCTTTATACCAGAGGTTCCCAAACACAGTCCCCAAGGCTCCCCAACAGTTCCGGTTTTAGAGATATCCATGGTTGAGTGCAGGTGGTTAAATCAAATTGACTGAGGTACTAATGAAGTCACCTGTGGTCAAGCATAAATATATTCATAAAACCTGGACAGTCAGGGTGCCTTGAGGACCCAGTTTGGGAACCTCTGGTTAATACTAATACTGAAATGAAATAATATAGAAATGGATGATTTTCACTATGAGGAGACTAGTTTACAACAATGCCCAATATACAAATCAAAGATTTGCAAAAGCTTATTGCGTGAAGTAAAAATCTCAGTTTCTATTGTCTTCTTATTGATATCATAGTATTATGGTGCTAGCTCTACAAAAAAGAGGGAAACATATTTTTTTAACTGCACTCACAAGAGTTCATTGATACCAAATTATATAAAAATATATTTTATATATCATCACATTTCACAGTAAACTAATATCAAAAACAAGTAAATTGTTCAGTAAAAATCTTTGGTAATATTATGGGCTAGATGAAGTTCACCTAATAAGCAAAATATATATAAAAAAAATGGTTATTGTCCACCCACTGTACAAAAAAAAAATATATAAAATAATAGTTTATATCAGAGCATGAAAAAAAATGTTGAATCATTAATGTTCATAATTTTATGATAGCTCTAACAAAAAAAAAGAAATAAGCATAAGTGAAATAACAAACAAAGTGAAATAAAGAACCCCAAAAGTGATCTGGGTATGTTCGGTTTTCAGGAGAATTGAACTGCTGATCTTTAATTTAAAGAATTGTATTTTATTTATTAATGCCGGTAGCCCTATATTTTTTATTACTAGGAATAACTATAATTGAAGAGTTGCATGCAAAAATAGCGTATTTCCACCCATATGCAGAGCTGAAGATGCTTTCTGGTCAGCAACAGAATCATATGCACAGGGTTCGATGGGCAATATTCCCTACCCAGACTTTTCCCAGTGGGCAAATGCCTAATGGCCAACTGACCTGGAGGCAGTCGATTGCCTATAAGTGGTACCTAACCTTTGTGCCTCAGATCAGCCCTCGACTGAGCCATCTCCTTCACCCTTCCCTTCACGGTTTGCTCCCTGCCACTAGCAGTTTATATACTGCTATGAGATGTGCAATTTACTGTAGCCTTATACTTAGTTACTTTTAAGGTCCAATCACTAACACTGTACTGTTTGGTGTTAATGAGATGGGACCTTTAATTTGATTAGTCTTCTCTAGCACCTGTAGACATTGACATAAGGGAAAGAAATAGACTGAGACACCATTTTTAGTCCAACAGGATTCAGATGTGGAACTTATAATTGGATTAATTATTGTCAAGCTAACAGTGATCACAAAATATTACATCTTTTAGTGATGTGTGCACACATAAGGAAATATTTATAATTATTACCATCATTATGTGTATGTAGGTTCCAATATCCTCTTGGTTTTACTATAGTCTTACCATTTTTTTTCTTATTACAATTTTTATTGAATATACATTTGCATATTTCATTTGGTATTTGTATAAAAGTTGTATTATTTATTGTGAATAAATTATTTGATATAATGGAGTTTGTGATTGCTGTATTCAATTTTCTGCCATCTCATAAGTGTTGAAGAAAATGAGCGCAGTCCCCTCAGTTCTAAATAATTTCTCTTTATAGGTTAACTTATGGGTATTCACAAGACCCTGTATTGAGGACATGCAGCTTAAAATTTAATATATAATGTACATTAAATATTTATATATTATATATATATATATCTTTTTAATTGTTACTATAGATTTTCAATTGATATAAAAGATAAGCGCCTGGAAAATTAATTTTGTTTTTAATATTTACATCTTTTAACTGGTTTTCATCTATTCAGAATTGTGCAAACATGTACTGACATTAGAATGCTCACGATCTAGGTGCAGACAGGAGTAAGTGCTAGATTCATGCAAACAATGTGTGCATATGGGTGCAACCACTGTTCAGTATGTGCACAATGTGGATTCATGCAAGATACACCATGCTAACTGGTATAGTACTCACTCTGCCACAGCCATAAGGTCTTATTTCAAGTGTAGTCACATACTGTATGTCTACATTGTAAACAACTGCTAATATCAGTACTTTAGCACAATCACTTTGCCTGTGACACGTAAATCTCATATGACAAATTAGTTGAACTACTTAGGGAAATAAAATACAGAGCAAGCTCATAGCTCTGAGTGTAATATTTAAGACAGCATGGTAATTTGTAAACATGCATTTTGCATACTTTCATTTATTTTTAATTTTGGCTGCTTGACTGAAAGCTTGTTACAGTGCATAATGAATTGATAGATGTTTACAACTGCTTAGTTTTTCTTTTGTTTATGAGAAGAAGGCATTTCTCTCGGATTTCAGTTTTATAGAGACATCATCATATTGGCACTTTATCTAGGTAACTAAAATATCATCAAGATCCCAGAGAGCCATATCTACCTTAGAGACTGCTCGACTACACTGGGGAATGCTATCCAGAATGAATGTAAAATATATGCCTGAAATTTGGAGAGGATTGATACCCTACACAAACTAGCTAAATACTATAATCAAATATTGAACAGAACAGAAGATGCTACTATTACATTTGTGAGAAGACAGAGTAGCCAAGTAGAGTCACCTCGAGGTAGCAGCCAAGAGTTCCTGGTTAAGGAATAAATTATATATGCTGCTGGAGCTGAAAAATATTTGCAGTTTCCTGGATCCCAAATTCATCTTTATCTTGGTCCCTCTAGGGTCAGATTGAAGCATAGTAGGACCCTGAACCCTAGATCCTGAATCCTGAACCCTTTCACAGACATATTAAGGAAACAAGATATAAAGTTAACTTGACACTATGTAGCTGATATAAGGTGCATGAGTAGACACTCACCTCCTCGCTGACACTTTCCCTAGTTAGCTCATGAGTGGGCAATTAGTGTTTAAGGGTCCCCACTCATGCAGGCTTTACAGCAGTTTTTTCTTGTGTGAACACAGGTGACACTATGTGGTTGTTGTACAGTGCAAATACAAAATATAGGGCATCAAACCATCTCTATTACAAGGTATGTTCACTCAAACAACTCCTCCAGCACATTACTTGGCTGCAAAATGATAAAAGAAAATATCTACATCCCTCTCTCAGCCCCTGGGCAGTGCTTTGGTTTTGACAACAACATTTAAAAAATATCCATCTCCTTGCCAATGACTGTCATTCCAAACATATATCCCTTCTTTTATCAGTCTCTCATGGATTTACAGGCACTAGGCATAGACTCAGCTCATTGCAGATACTCCATTCCACAAGTGTTACTCGTAGCTGCTTCTCACTAGACTCAGCTCATTGCAGATACTACATTCCACAAGTGTTACTCATACCTGCTTCTCATTCTCACACAGCAGCTCTACTCAGAAGGCTCTATATGTCTGCCTCTCATTTTTTATAACAACTCATCTTCTGTGTACTATGGGGTCTTATTAATTCCGCTGCTGTGGATGTCACAATGTGTATTTCAAATCTAAAAGAGCAGGGAAGTTGAATACTTCCCTGCTCTCTGCCCATCACATGGAACTTGCTCAGCCCCCTTTGTTGACCATTGCTCTTTGCAGCAGGTCTGATGTGACCAGCTAGCCTCAAATGCCAGCGCAAGTGCACACAGGACCATATGTAACACGCCGGCGATAAGAAGAAAGGACCTGCTAACAGACACCAGTGCATGTGCAGACATCGCCTCCATTCTGACACCGTGGAAGATCAGAGAACCGCAGGAGAAGACAGGATCGCTAGATGCCGCTTTATAATTTCACTTCACCCAAAAGGTAAGTAAGTGCACTGATGCAATATATATAGAAATATAACACACAAGAACCACTAATGTACATTAATAGACCCCTATTAATGTACATTATAGACCCCTGCATGTCTTATTTTATCACTGATCTCACTCAGCCATCACAGCTCTGCAGCACTTTTTCTCATACTTTGGAGCTCCTGCTCCTCAGCCCCACCTCATTTTGGGCTTCACCTCATATTTTTTCTATTATGGGGCTATCAACATCTTACTTAGATTAGCCACGCTTCCGCTGCAGTTACTGATCCCCTTTACTGGCTACTGGGAGATTTTGTATATGAGGACTCTCCCCCTCTAAATCAAAATGGAGTTATAACTCCTTCTCTCCATAACTGGGCTTATATCCCCTTTTCACTCTCCCCGGGGCCAGGCTTTACACTGACTGTGGGTGCCATTTATATTTTCACCTGCAACTTGCTGGGAAGCAGTGGCTTACAAAAGCCACTGCTTCATAAATAAAGCCCCTTGGAGTTAAAACTGACTGCAGCTTTTGTATTATAGGATCACAAAACTGAACACTGCATAAACCCTTTGTTAAAATGTTTTACAAATAACAAAGAGGCTACAAACTGATGGACCGCAGCTTCAATCACAGACAAGTGAATATGACAGCAAACATTTCCAATTATAAGTAAAACAGACAATTATCTACACATCAGAAAGCCAAATGAGTTCATTATCTAAATATCATGAAAAGAACATTTGTTTTCTTTGAAGATTTTTCATTTTTTCCCCAGAAAATGTATGTAAATGAAACTTTGTACATTCTTTACAGAATCAATCAGTATACAAATTAAAGCCTGAAGATGTCAGAGTATAGATTCATTTCAGCTTGTTATGCCAAATAATCAACCAGCAATGCAGTTTTTAAATACTTGTCAGAATTCTCAAACAGCCTCACGTAATGCTTCAATAAATGGAAGAAAACTGTGAACACTGCTGTGTGAGTAAACGACTGCTTTTTCGTGACTCAAAATATACACACTCTACTAAGTCCACCTGCTGTGTGATACTCTGTTATAGTCAACAAGTCACAAAGTGCCAATAATATGAGGGATGGAGTAAATATTCCAATATGGTCATCTGGCATGATTGCAGCATAAATAAATCTGTGTGCAAATTGTCTGCACATGTCTATGCCAGACTGCACAGATGTGGGATGTTCAGGTGCCCGATTAAATTACCACATGGAATTTTAACAAAGAGAATTTAGTACATCCAGATCACCGGTGACTTGCACAAACCAAGGCAATTGGTTACATCATTTTTCATTTTGATCATGAGATAAGGTTTTGATAAGGTTTTGATTGTTTAGAAATATTATTTTATAGGCAACACATGAAACATCATTCATCATCATTCAGTCAAAAATGTGTGTGGACATCTCGAATTGCATATACATGTACAGTAGAGTTCCTTAGGATTGGCATATGTAGACAGTTGTAATTGTTTATTTGTTGCATTGTACTGTAGCTACTGGTAGCCAACCACTCTCTATCTGTTTTAATGGTTAAGTACTTGGTTTGAGAAAAGGAAAAGATATGAAATGGTTGTTGCAGAAAATTCACCATGATCTATTAACTTCTACCATTATTGGGTATTTTTTTTACTTTTTTTGTGATATTGTTTTGTTAAATTGAGTAACAGTGAAGGTGGCAATAATTATTTCAGTTGTCTGGCCCACTAGTACATGCAGCCTTTAATTTGGACAAAACTTTAACAAATATAAAAAATACAATGTTGCTGTTTTGACAAGAATGCTAAAAGCCTACAAAGAAATGCTAAAAGAAATTCAATACAATGAAAATATTAAAGTAGTATAATATTAAATAATATGAATAATGCTTTGCATTAAATTTACCCTAAGCATGCCACTAGCAAAAATAATGAAGCACACATTATTTTATGTTATATATTTTAAAATATTTTAATTATATTTTTAAATGCTATGCTAATTGCTACTTTTCATTTGGCATTTGTGATTAGAGTTTAAGGTCAGTCAAGCCTGCAGCAAACACTGCTCTTGAATTAATTTACAGTGTAGCACATTTTTCCTGCTAGTATTCAATATATTCTCATTTACCTCCATGTTATATAAAATTTATGTATAAAATAAATGAATCTCAAGAAGAATGAATTAGTTTACAAACAACAAGTTCAATAAATGAATAGGTAATTTGAATTGTACTGTAGTGGTTAAAACATAATACAAACACCTTCATAATGGTTGATATTTGCATTTGCAAATTTATGTAAATTAGCTATTTGCATTTTATTAATAATTTAGAAGGTTAGCAGCTGGTAAACTTTGTTTGCAATTTAACCCCTCCACTGCTAAGAGTTAAGGTGGCTCATCTTGCATATACATGCTCAGACCTCATCTGCGCAAAGGGTTACAGGGGTTAAGAAAATACTCACTAAACACAAAGTATTAAATACTCATCACAAAGTATCAGATCAACAAGTATTTCCTTCCTCCTCTATAGTAGGAAGTGGGTGAGACAATAACATCATAACATAAATGCATGGGCTACTCAGAGCATCCTTCATGGCCTTAGCAAAAGGAGGTAAGAGCTTGATTGTCCTCATAATGGCTGCTGTTGGCATATAGTAACATTTGTTGGAATATTAATGTTTCCTGTAGTTTTCTGCAGGTTTCCTGTAGTGATGTTTCTTAGTAGATATTTGGGGGAGATGTATCAAACCTAATAAATATGATAAGTGGATAAGTTGTCCGTAATCTCCATTAAGCTTCTACATTATCTATCATTTATCAAGTACATATTATAAAATGATAGCTGGAAAATGATTGGTTGCTAAGGCTAGCTTCTTCACCTGTCCTCAATAGAAGGTTTGATTCATCTTCCCTATCGTGTGTTGATTATTGTAGTCTCACAGTAATATAGCCAGTACAGTACACCAAATATATTAAAGTTTACACAGAAATGTAAAGACAAAAAAATCAGAGAGAAAACAAAATAAGTGTTGTAGCATTTTTTCAGAGGTTTTCGGTAATCCATGTTGTGTAAAAATTTTGCAAGCTTTTATTTAGTACTGTAGATGCATGAAAAGCTATTTAGAAACTATTGATCATTCAAGTTTAGGCTTATAAAGAAGTCAATGGAATATTTGGAAAATACAACCTGATATGAAAACA
Organism: Taudactylus pleione; assembly: GCA_031769625.1. Taxonomy (NCBI): domain Eukaryota; kingdom Metazoa; phylum Chordata; class Amphibia; order Anura; family Myobatrachidae; genus Taudactylus; species Taudactylus pleione. The sequence continues at coordinate 8,007,017 of JAUIMM010000054.1, forward strand.
ACAAGCTATCATTTGTATAAGAACTGCACAGACCAAAGACTAATATTGATGTTGGAATGTAACTATCTAAATGCTGTCAATATTGGCACATTATGGGGTAAAAAAAGCATTGGCTGCCAATGGGTTAAAATACATGAATACACATTACTTTTAAGGGCCCTCTCATTGTACAGCTATGGCCATCTTATTAGTGGAAGTATAAGACTATTCTCTGTATTTTCCTGTTAGATTGAATTTATGAACACCACCTTTAGGATATGACATGAGGTAAAATGACTATGTTAAAACAGTTAATGATAGCACCGTTGACTTTCAAATACCTCATTAAAAAAAATAAGCCATTTTCTCTAGCAATCAGAATATCTAGTAAAAGTTCTCTACATTTAATCTATGTTGCCCCACATGCATTATAGTACAGCCATGGCCAAAAGTTTTGAGAATGACACAAGTATTGGTTTATACAAAGTTTGCTGCTTCAGTGTTTTTAGACCTTTTTGTCAGATGTTACTATGGTATACTGAAGTAAAATTACAAGCATGTCATAAGTGTCAAAGGCTTTTATTTACAATTACATTAAGTTTATGCAAAGAGTCAATATTTTCAGTGTTGATCCTTCTTTTTCAAGACCTCTGCAATTCGCCCTGGCATGCTGTCAATCAACTTCTTGGCCACATACTGACTGATGGACGCCCATTCTTGCCTAATCAATGCTTGGAGATTGTCAGAAATTGTGGGTTTTTGTTTGAAGAGATCTTGAAAAAGAAGGGTCTACACTGCAAATATTGACTCTTTGCATAAACTTAATCTAATTGTCAATAAAGCCTTTGACGCTTTATGAAATGCTTGTAATTTTACTTCAGTATACCATAGTAACATCTGACAAAAAGGTCTAAAAACACTGAAGGAGCAAACTTTGTGAAAACCAATACTTGTGTAATTTTCAAAACTTTTGGCCATCGCTGTACACATGAAAAATATTCTGATAATTACTTAATCCTGTTTAAATGGTATATGAATATTACTTTACAGTAGGTACTTCTCATGCAAAGCCCCATAACAAACCCGAAGTCTGCCTTTTTCAATAGCCATGCATGCAATTTAATTGCTTTGATTTATGAATTGTGATCTTCTGGGCAAATAATACATCTGGCCCCGAGGTTGTCCCTGATGACTTATCTCGGAAAACTATTTTGAAATTCAGCTGCTCGGTCTTCACCTTATGCTATTTTACAAAGATATTGCAAATCCCAACTATGTTAACATTCATACATTCAATTTGCTTGATTTGATCGACCAATTACAAACTTTTAGGTATAGAGCTACATCTGGCATCTTAAACATCAAGTAATGACTGCACTCAGAATCAGCACTATGAAATCTGTCTTCCATTATTGATTCACTCTTTGATTTTACTTAAGCTCGAATACAGAAGAATCTATATTAATTTAAAGAATAATAAAACAACATATTTCTAAATGTGACATAGAGAAGCTATGTTTCCATCATTGTTGTGCAGCCGATTGCATTGAGTAGATGGCTAAGACTAGGGGGTATATTTACTAAAGTGAGAGTTTTTAGAAATGGAGCTGTTGCCCATAGCAACCAATAAAATTGTACTTAACATTTAACTATCACCTTATAGAAGATAATAGCTATAATCTGATTGGTTGCTACGGGCAACATCTCCTCTTCTAAAAACTCTCACTGTAGTAAATTTACCCCTAGTAGTGACTTTGCCAGTGAATACCAGAACCGTAGCTAGACATTTTTGTGCCCTCTGCGAGAAAGTTCATTGGTGCCCCCCCTTACTGTCTATTTATAGCAAATATCGCTTGCAAAATCACGCACGATCACAAGTAAAGAGGATGTATATATATATATATATATATATTATATACATTTATTTATTTGATTAATAATTTCAGCACATTTGTAATGGGGGAGGCTGCTGGGCTGGCCACTGCTTTTAATACTGCCAGTCACGATCAGACCTCACCTGGCAATGGCAGGTCCTCAGTCCTGTATCATCCAGGATCCTGCCCTGTGTACTCTCTGCTGTGTCCACACTCCACCATGCCACTCCTTGCCAGCCAGCCTCCAGCACACAGCAGCCAGCAGCTCCTCTTTTTCCTCTGGGAGCCTTTGGCGGGGATACGTCATGATGTCATCAATTCTGCCCTAATACTGTAGGATGCCGGAGTCGGGATGTCGTAAGGAGGTGGGGAGGCTGCGTCTGTCTGCCCTGCCTCCTCTGTGCTGTGCGCCCTGGACATGCAGCAGTGGCCGCCCAGCACTATATTACAAAGAACAACAGAGAGAGAGATGGTGGGTGGTCGGTGTTCCACCCTCAGCAATGTTGCGCTCTGTGCTGAGGCACTGACTGCACCACCCTAGCTACGACCCTGGTGAATACATATCACTGCAAGAGACTATTCATCATGAACATTATTGCATTATACAGGCCAGGATACTAGTTACCAAATACAATATTAACAACTATATATATATTATTTCATCTGAAAAGTTATTTGCAAATCAGATACTTCAATTCTATTTTGGAGGAAATGCTAATGGCCAAATGAAGTGGACACATTTTATGTCCTGAACTTCATGAGCCGTCTCCATGTGTTTACATTATATTATTCAGACAATTTACTTTCAATTAAATTCCTGCACAGCCAGGTTTAGCTGCATTTTGTTGGTAAATGTTCTAGTCAATGCCACGCATTAAAATACAGTCCCAATCTGTAAACTCATAAATCAAAAATGCTTTTTTTAACATCTTTTCATGAATAGATTACATAATGTTCTACCTATAGATAAAACAGAATAATTTGAACAATGACAAAACAGAATAAGAACTGTCACAAAATAGAACACAAAGTAAGACAGGCTGCTCAATTCCGGACAGATGGTAGTGATTTAACATAATTCTGTTACCTTTAAATATTTAAGTGCAACAAAAAGGAAATATACTGTATAGTACATACATTCTAAGAAGGATTTCAGTGTGTCCCATTTTTTTTCTACTAAAACCATGTTATTTGTGACACTTGACACTAATTTGGTGTGAATCAATTTGTGTATTTTTGTTAAAACAATTTAATGAAAGCTTACTTAAAAGATCACTGAAAATAAAAAAATTAGAAAGCATAATAACTATTTGGAGTGTTTTACTTATTTTATAATGCATATATAAATAATGAGGTTTTTATCCATAACTAACTCTGCACTTGGTTCATGAACCAATTTTACACTTTCTCCCATTATGATACTTTCTTTTATTTAATTAGCTGTGATACTAGTTGTGACAGCACTGTCTCCAAGCTCTGAATACAACTTTGCTTCCAACTCACAACAATATGGAAATTATCTAATCTCTTAGGTTTTCAGACCTAAGCTTATATATTAAGATCCTGTGACTTTGTGCTGATTTACAATGAGCTGTAAGCAAAACATCTTGTAATGTGTGACTCCACTATAAAGAATGTAAAAGAAATGGGAAACAGAGAAGCCATTGGAGCTGTCTTAAAATGGCTGTAAGCCTGTTTCCTGCTGTAGAGTATAGTAGCCTGAATGATATGAAAAGCTTGGAAACAGCATGGTCATCATTACAGTGGTGGCTCCAGAGGTGGGTCTGCAGCACAGTCCAAAATTCAAATAGGGGAGCCACACCAACTGCCAGTGAGTCCTGCTTGGCAGTGTTTGGAAGAGCAATTGAGGTGGCTCCCCTGTTTGAATTTTGGACTGAGCTGCAGCCCAACCTCTGAAGCCTCCACTGTCATCAACAATGCTCCTTGCTACAGTACGTAAGTCTAGTTAATAAAATAAATACCATAATGGAGGCAGTGATGTCAAAGTTACTTGTAAAACTGAGAAATCCTGTAAATAACTAAGCAAAGCAATAATATAGGGAAAATTATAGTTGTTACTCTTATGTTTCAGAGCATTGTGGGAGGAGCTATGTGTCAGTATGGGCAAGGATGTAGATGTAGACTACATGTGTCCGTGGTACAGTGAGAATGAGCTTGTAGGGGACGGCACTCATTGGCCTAAGTCAGAGGTGCACATTATTTCATGTACAGTTGCGATTTCATTCACATCCGACTTGCAAAAATATGCTAATGAGCTAGCCAGTGTCTTGTTCATTGCGAAGCCTACTGGTGGCAAAAAGATGATACAACAGGACAATTGTGGAGCATGTTTGTATTTTTATGTTTCATAAATGTGCTTAATTGTTTTTAGTTCATGTGGATATGCTACTTGTTCCCATATACCATTATGATACCTTCTGCAGTAACTAATAGTATTTGATGTATAAATATGTGACATACTTAAGCTTAATCTAATTTTAATTAATTCTGTGGATATATGGATAATTTCAATTTCCCTTCAAGGAGTACTTGCAACAGTGCAAATAAGAAGGAAGACATTATGGGCATATATTTCTCTTAACTACTAGGGTGTACATTAAATTCCACCTTTGATGTTATATAACTATATATTTTATTAGATTAATTTAGTTATATAACTGTATACAGTAGGTACAGTATTCTCAAAATGAGGTTAGAAACATTCTACACATTTTCAAACAAGTTAAAAAACACCAAGTAGGAACTAACTTTGGATGACAAAAGCTTATAGGAAGCTAACTTTTATTCCCAAGACAAAAATCTTCTGTCTCCACTGGATATTTGATATGTAAATGAACTTTATCTAGCTTTGTTTATGTGTAATTGTATATTATTATCCATGGAAGCATTGTATATTAGGGTGTAGTAGGTATTGGCCGGTGGTTCAAATCCCGACAGCGGCAGCCCGGCAAGGGTGAAAATCCCGATCGTCAAAAAGTAAGTATCGCTAACATAATTCTAACCCCTAACCGTAACCTTCCCTTAGAGGTGCCTAACCCTAACCTCCCCCCAAGTGCCTAAACCTAACCCTCCCTTCCCCTAGCCTAAACCTAACGCTCCGGGGGGTGTGCCTAGCCCTAAGTCCCCCGGGAGCCCTAAAACCTAACCCTCCCCCCCATGGCTGTCTGCACCCGGTGCCCGGTTTACCTTAATTCAGTATGCCGGGCGTTGGTCTTCGGGTGTATGGATAATGACAGGCGTCGTGTCATTAGTACCATGCCGGGATTAGAGAGTCGGGAAGCTGGCGGTCGGTATTTAGACCGTCGGCTTGCTGACTACATCCCGTATATTATACTGGTTATGCTTGTGCCTTTGCACAATAGGACTAGATATAGGTGCAAGAAGAACAGTTAACTGTTTTGGCAAAGAAATTAGAAAAACTGTCACAAAACTTTACATACAGTAAGTGGATTTTTTAAGGCGGAACAACAGCTAACAAATTCTCGTGTGTTGTGTTTGTGGTAGGACCAGAAATATGTAAGTCTGGATTCTGCTGGTCAAAAGTAGAAGAAAGATGTGAATATTCTTTGTAATAGTTTTTAAATGTTTTCTCTTTTGTAATTTGGGGCCAGTGATGATTACAACAGAATTATTTTTATTTGTTATCAGTACATAATCACAATGTTACCCTTGCCTAACAGATTCTTTAAAATACGTATAAAGTCAATTTGTTTCTCTTTTCACCTAAATTGTCATTTTATTGGGTCTCATGTAAATATGTGTGAGTAAATTTATTATTTGACTCTGAAATATATTTATTAGCATTCACCCTATTTATTATTATCATCAACATTATTATCATTATTATTTTAGTTTTCTGTATTATATTTAATAATTGGTATTTGTTCCACAAAGTCTGCTAATTATATTCAGGTGTAAAACCACAAAAAGCTGGATTATTTGCGCATTACTTTTGGCGATCTTATTGTTTAAAAGTATGCCAACATGAAGTTGGCAGGATAGTTTCCTGCTTTGCCCTGCCATATAAACAGAAACACTAACATTTCTGCTTCAAGGCATAACTAAGCAAATGCTTTCATATGGAATGGGGGTGCAATATGACACTTTTACCAATATTGTCACAGTGTTGGTTCAGTAACATCTGGAGAAGCAGCTGTTGCTATACATTCATATTTTTCTATAGATAATAACATTCTTCACAAACATTGTTATCAGTGTTTTTGTTCAGAAACACAGGAAAAGGGTGTCCTGCTCACCTAAAATTACATATTGATACAATATTTATAAAACAGTAGCTTCCACATTCTAGAAAAGCAATAAGCTGCTTGTTTTATTCATTTATGAAATGATTTCACTGATTTCTTCTTGTTTTTGAACTAGTTTTAAGAAGTAAAAATGACACTCACACAAAAAGGTGCCAGTAATGTGCACCGCTGAGCACCCCCACAAAAAGCCCATGATTGTATTGCTTTGTGTGTTCCCTTACAGCTGAAAACAATACATTAAGTAATCAGTTTCTCTGCAACACTATAGGGTCAACAGCATATTTCCATTGACAACATATCAAATGTGATTGTCTGTCACTGGAAATCACTGAACCACATGGTAAGTTTTAATAGCATTACATACAAAAAAAGTGTTCTACACCATATTCAATTGCCGTCAAGACAAGCTGGAGTGATCGAGAACAGTGTGCAGGGCTTCCACATGGTTATGGCCATCTCTGCAGAGAAATAAGAGAATAATGTGCTGGGTTTCACAGAGGCAACTATTAGATTACCTACAAGGGAGTTCATATGGAGAATTAAGGGCCTATGTATCAAAGCTGGGAGAGAGATCAAATTGAAAGACATAAAGTACTAACCAATCAGCTTCCAATTTACATTTAGCTTGCTGTGTTTAAAAAATAACAGTTACTGTAGGAGCTGATTGGTTGCTAATTTATTTGATACAATTTTATCTCTCTCCCAGCTCTGAAACATAGGCCCCTTAGGGTATGGGTGTCAAACTTGGGTCCTTCAGTTGCTGTGGGACTACATATCCCAGAATGCCCTGCCACATTTTTAGCATGCCCTAAGAGCAAAACTGTGGCAGTGCATGCTGGGATGTGTAGTTCCACTGCAGCTGGATGGCCCGAGTTTGACACCACTGCCTTAGAGCATACCTGCAGAGGCTGCTGTGGTGGACAGCTGGAAATATACATAGCAGTGAAAAAGTTTAAACACATCCTGTTTATATGTATTTATTTTAAATGTATCTATATACTTTTTTCAGAATGCTCCAAGTCTTGAATTAAAATCTGCATGATTTAATGATACTTACGGAGTACATATGGTTTCTAGTAACAATCTGTCAAATTTCCTAAAAGTTACTAGTTTTCCAAATTCATTAACAACAATAATACAAAAACAAATAAAGGATTTTCCTTCATTTTAATTAATTGACTATCAAAATAATAATTCTAAGCAACAGCTAATGGTAGTAGACATTACTGTCAGCTACTAATAATGGATAAAATTATACTTGGGGGTGGGAAGGAAGGAAAGTGACATCTGCTTTTGAAATGCTACCTGAAGTGGATCTGCACCTACAGACTAGAATTTGTCAGGCAATATAAACACCTTGATATTATTAGAATTGATTTGCTAAGATAACCACATATAATCATATTTACTATCACATATTATTTGCCTGTTGTTTTTAGTTTGAAGTTATATTTTGTATATTTGTGTGTCTAGAATACCATGTCACATTTTAATACATATCAATAAATGTTGTTTTATATAATAATAGGGTGAGTGTTTTTTTGTTTTTCCCAGTATTCTGACTCCTATTGCTCTAATGGGTGTAGCTCCACAACTCATTATTTGTATATCTACTGTATATAGATAAGATTGTCCTCCTGTGTGGATTTCCCTACACTACATTTCTACTCAGTGTTGGTATCAGTGCTCAGATCCCCCTTCCCCCAATTCCCTTGGTATATTACATGGTATTCTAGAAGTTAAACTGTCAGTAAGCATTTTTATCTTTCTCTCTACTACACTGTTGAGAGTGGGTGCATGTATAAAGTACCCTTACCTGGCTTACTCTACCCTGCTAAGCAGGTGATGCTGCATGCAAAGAGGGCCTGGTATTCCTAATGGTGTGGTGGCTCCAGAGATAGGGCTGCAGCGCAGTCCAAAATTCAAATAGGGGAGCCACACCAACTGTCCTACCAAACACTGCTATTCATCACTGGCCGGGACTCTGTGGCATTTGGTGTGGCTCCCCTATTTGAATTTTGGACTGTGCTGCAGCTCCACCCCTGGACCCGCCACTGGACGTGACCATATCCCACAATATTATTACCAGAGCTTGACCAAGCATGTGGCCATGGCCATGCTTCTCTCTACTAAGTATTGGTGTGTAATATTATCTCCTCATATACAATCCATTATATAAATGAGAAAAGATGCATCAAATATAGACATTAAAAAATATGGCTTTCAAACAGCAGTGGATAGAATTAGGAGTTGTACAATGATAAATTGGAGTATTTGAATAACAATGATATTGAGTAAAAAATAGATTAGTGCAAATTCCAATCTTAAATTGGTGTGATGTTGCAAAAGTTCAAGGTGTAAGTGTGTGCAGTGTTGTGTAAGAATAAATTGACTATGCCAAAAAAAATCTATAAAAAAAAATCAGAGAAGATGATTATATTCCTACTACTGTATGTCATTATTTTTTAATTCTACTTACTACAGTACCACCAACGTGGCATTTAATCTACTGGAAAAAAAATTGTGCATACAAAATATTGTTTCTAATGGACCCATAACATAAAGGGACTATATGAAAACTGGATATAGTCTCATTTGAATGCACAGAAATACTGTTTGCTCTTAGATTTGGCCTGCCCAACCCCCTCACCTGCAGCCAAAAACAGATTGCCAAGGTGCAAATATGCACCCTCAATCTGGTATTTTCCTAATGCTAACTGAAGCCCATACAGTACAGATACCCACAATTTTTTTTCAATGTGGTGAAATGCTCATTGGAGGAGTGCACCTCGTAAGCCTGACCATTATCCATCATTGATTCCTTGTTAGAGTAAGATGATGCATGTTGTGCTGTCTTGTTTTCATGCTGAGAGACATTTTACACCCATTAGTAAATAGGCCTCATAGAATAGCATGCAATGCTCAATAATGATACTTTATGATCTTGTAATGGCTAAATGTAATGTCACTCTAATACTTTTAAACTTTTTTTTGTTCACAGTTCCTCCAACAGCTTTAACTAAATGCACTGTACTCTGGCTGCTTGATTGTAGTAAATGAGTTTTTGTCTCATGCTAAATAATTATTGCATTAAGACAGCTACTAAAGCATGATGATAATGTAATTATTACAGAGCAATTCATTTAATATAACCGGAAAACAGACATTATCTACCTGTTAGATTCTAAAATGACACATAATGTTGCAATTGGCAGGCAATCCTACTGAAACTAGCTAATGCACCAAATGAGAAATGTGCAGTTTTCAACGTTTTATTTTCACTTAATGCTTCTTCATAGCAATGATTGATTATGTCTTTTCCAAACTTCCATTTTCTGCAATTCATTATCATAGAATAATTTCATACCCCTCGTTAATTGTTGATGCAAATGTGGTTCATGCTGTAATTAGAAGCTGCCTAAGCTTAGTTATGGGTTGGCATGGAAACAGTCAACACGGTTCTTATCCTAGAAAATATAACAGGTTATGTTTCCGACTTACAAATAAATTCATGAATAGAAATAGAAAGTTGAGATATAAATAAGAGAAGCAGATTTTTTATTTATATAAGACGCATAGTCACATCATTCACAGTGATGACACATTATAAATGTCCTTTTAACTAGTACCAACTGACAAATTGTTACAAATTAGCTATACATAAATTATAAGAGTCTTAATTTAGAATAAACGTAGTGTTGGCTAAAGTAGATAACCTTTGTTACATCATTTGCTTATTTAAGACTGGGAGTGCTTTACATAATGGTGGTTGATGTAGAAAGGGAGAAGGTGGGTTGTAGTAAAACAAAAAAATAACAGGTCTTCCCAATCAAACACTGTTATTGGTATTAGGACCAAGCCCAACAGGTCCCTTTTATCTCAGACTTTAAACGTTTGTTTTAAATTACTAATACCTTTCTGCTGCAGTTCTTTCTGGGGGGAAGAAAAACATAAAGTAATTTCCAACCTATCTAGTATGTAGAGAGGCATATATTGTAAGTGACATGTACTGTATCATCTGAAGAATTAAAATCCGCCCCCAACCTTATTTTTTTATACATATATGGAAAAATTGCGGCATTGTTTTTTATCTCTGTCACCAATATCTATTTGTAGTAATTGTCTACTGACTCTTCTTAATTTGTTAAACATTGGTTTTCATTATTTGTTTACTTCTCTAGTGATGTAACTGCTATGGTGCCTTCAATAAACAAACTTGGGAAAAAAAACTTGACTCTCATTCCCCCCCCTTTTGACATTCAAAACTGCTTAGTAGACTGCATAAAGAGGTATAAATTTGCATTACCACTGCAATCAGATATTTATTGCTCTCAATCAATGAGCATTGACATTCACAAAAGAGAACAACTTTTGAATGATCTTGTACTCTAAGTACACAGATAATTTTTAAGACCAAAGGAAGAAAGTATAAATTAATTATTAAATATACTGTATCTGCTGTTTTTACTCTTAATGTCTGCTTTGCTCTATCCCCATACTCCTTATACAAGAGCAACTTAAATTCTGACAACTGCTCCTGATTTGATGCTAGCCTCTGCTCTGTAGTATCCCCATACCCCATCACAACATGAAACTTCATTTCTGGTGATCTTTCTATGACACTATAGCACAGTACATAACGGTTTCTTATCTTTCCAAAAAATGGTATGCATACTCTAGCCATATCTAATTTCCTCTTGCATACATTTTAATTTGGGTGTGGTAAAACTTGACATTCATGGTTGTAACGTTGACGTTAACGATGTCAACATTCAATTCATCATGTCGATTGATGTAAAGTTTAAATTGTTGAAATGTCAACAATGTGCTGTTAGGCTAATTCTTCCCCTAACCCTAATTCTAACCCTAATGCTAACACTAACCCTAATGATAACATATCCAATGTTGATATTTTGTCAATGTTGAAATTTTGCAGGTGTCAGCATTATTTATGCTGACATGTTAACCATGTTGACTACATTAATATTGACCTTCTGCAGCTGACATTGTGCATTTCAACACAAATACTGACTGCATATCCTTAACTGAACTTGTCACAGTTCTATTGCTATTAATAGCATATGTCATTTTGTCTCTTTATCCCCTATCCTCTCTAATACAGTACATATTTAATGGTAATGTATAAACTGCAATTGATAACCAAGTTACTGCTTGGTGCCATACCACCCACAGTGCAGATCCTAGGGGTGGCACCATTGCTTCCCTGTGACACCTGCATTTGGCTTGCAGGATGCCTTGAATTGCATCCATCAGCTTAAAAAACTGTTGCAGAGCTAGGTCGGCCACTTGCTCGCAGAACCACCCAGAGTGTCCTGGGGACTCTTTGAGCAGTCATCTAGTTTCTTGCCTTGGCAGCCCAGCACCCTCTGCATGACATCATGATGTCACATATTTGGGTGTGGGGCCGACACAGGGTTAATTGCCCTACTATGGCCCTGCTGTATTCTCTTTATAAATACCTTATCTATTAATCACTGCAGTCTTTCTCTTACATCTACCAGTTTTCAGGATATTATATCTGCAATTGATACAAGTTGTTTATAACTTATTGTTGGTCTGTAGGTCACATTTGTACTGTGACCAACCAATTGTACAGAGACAGATTTTATCATAAAAGTCATACTCATAACCTTGTTATAGGCACAGGTCAATAGGGCTTACTGATAAATCAAAGTTCATATAACTTAAAAATATAAAATAAAAATAAGTTAAAATAATGTAAAAGTAAATTGCATGTGACTGCCAGGTAAGTTCACTCAACTATACTACATAATTCATTACATTTTCCTACTGCAATCCAACCACTGATAACATTTTGTCTATTGAAAATTATACACTTGAAGGGGAAAGAGGCCTACAGCACTTTATGATAAGAAATATATCCTGTGGGACAGTGTCACTAAGACATTTTTTGAATAGCCGCTAATCTCCTCTTTATAATGAACGTAACAGAATTGTCAAAGATGTTTGACGTTTTTTCTAGGACAAGTGCCATCAGTCATACACTGCACTGAACACACTGCATAACTGGAGCAACTGAATGAACGTGCAACTTGTAAAAATCTATATCTGCATCGAGATGATTCCCGGGCATTAGTCCATGGGCCTACTTCAAATTGTCATAATGTCACTTACTTGTTCTGTAGAACGATTTAACAGATTACTTTGAATGAAAATGGATTTGTAACTTATTTTGGCAAGCATCCACACACAATATCAATGAAAGGACAGTAGTTAAAATATCATCAAAGTAACTATTAGCATGTTATATGGGACTAAAGGGGAACGGGGAATAAATATACAATAACAATTAAAGAAGCATAACTAAATTATATTTGAATAAAGATGTATGACAATGTTGCCAGTGATTTATAAAAACACCTTTGTAACCACATGGACTTACATTTATCTAAGTACAGTGGGCCTGATTCAGAGTTGGGAATAGAGAGAGAGATAGCACTTAACTGTGAACCTGGGCAAACCATGTTGCAATGCAAGTGGTTGAAATACATAATTTTTTTTCTTGCATGTAGGGTAAATACTGGCTGCTTTTACATGTTTCCCACAAGTACTGCACAGCTTTATTATTACACTGCACTTTAGATGTCAGTTTGGACACCTCCCTCCCAAATCTAAATCTCTCTGCACATTTTAAATCTGCCCCACCAGCAGTGCAGCATTGTTTCACCAAGATGATCAGTTGAGAGAGATATCTCACTCTATTCCCAAGTCTGAATCAGGCCCAGTGTTAGAATTGTTTTATTTATGTTTTGTTTCTATGAATGTAATTGTATCTATTTCAAAAGCATTTTGCCCTTAAATGGAGCAATACTATGCACAAGAGTAACTTTTAGGAAGATGCATATTACCTCGTGTATCATTCTAGTTGCTGGCAACAATTTTTAAAGCACAAGATTGACAGAGTAAAAATGTTTAATTTCAGCTTTTCAATAAGAATAGCAAGTCACACCTGGACATCTGATATAGCAGCTGTTTGAACAACTATCCTATAATGTTAAGCCACTTTAAGAAAAAAAAACAATCACTTTTTATAACCTTAAGTGATCAGTAACTGATATAGCATAATATTTGTTTCCATCTATCCATCTATCTATCTATCTATCTATCTATCTATCTATCTATCTATCTATCTATCTATCTATCTATCTATCTATCTATCTATCTATCTATCTATCACATGAACGGCGGCACTCAGGGACAAAAAACTGACATAAACACCAACTCCTTTAACAAATACATATTATTGAAGAAAGGTAAACATGTAAATTAAAACTGTTATGTCCCCAAAAGCTTAATTAACACAAATGGAAATTACTGTTTTTAGGTGACAAAATAGGTCATATCAAGAATGCTTTGTTCAAAATAGGTTACATTTCAATAAAATGCTTTTACGAAGGGTATCATGTATATGTTCATGTAATGCAGCATTTTATAAATATACTACCTCAAGCTGGAAACAAGTATGGATGTTCTACTATTACACTATCCAAGTGTAACTACCCATTACACATATCTGCAGAGATCAAACTCAAGAAATATGATTAATTAAAGTGCACATCTTGCTTACTATGGGGTATAACCATTACTCGCTAGAATGCAGCATCAGTGATATCACTGGTTTTTAGTGAACTGTAATAAACTGTTTTAAGCTATGTGTATACATCCGATGTACTTTTAAAGCTGCCATGTTGAGGATGGGCGGTGATACCACCACTTTTTTTAAGTTCTTTTTGTTTCCAAGAATACTCATGTATTTTGTTACATGTTTTTGGGATGTGGAGAAGATATAGATTGGATAAACAGCATCATTAAAATTAACTCAATATAATAAAGTGTCTAAAATGTCTCAGGGAAAATATCTTTGCTGTCCTACCATTAAGTGAATAATGATCCAAGGAGCAGAAAATGTGAACTAATTAAAATCATCTTAAGCTTTCAGCATTACATTGTTTACTTTGTGTTGTTATTTTTTGTAGTATTACCTATAAAGCATGTTCCAGTTTCTCTAATTTGTGCTCTTATTATTTTTATTGGTGAATGTTAGAACGTTTCCCTGCATTACATAAAGTGCTAATTTAAAAATAATATAACCAAGCTGTAAAATGCCAAAGTCATTTATTTGTTGTTGTTGGCGAAGTTGTCATCTTGCTACAATGCCGTGGAGCTGAACGTGTACTACAATGTTATTTTTTGATGAACTGACAATTAAATCAATGTAATGTGAATTTAAGAAGAGCAGCTATCCCATCTCTCTGTAAAACACATAGAGGCATGTCACTCAGATCCTTTATCTAACCAAGTGGGTGGCCATCCGTTCTTTTCTTATGAACAATAACTGTGTTTCTCTCTGAGTGACAGAATGAGGCAGGAGTTCTCATGCCTGCTCCTGTACTGCAATGTGAAATGGATTTTTATTAGGGGATTATTCTCAAACTCATTAGGTTGCTACATTATTTTAAAGGACCAGTCCTAAAATACAAATGAATCCACTACAAAAATATGCAACATTCACAAAATTCTAAATGTTGACATAATGATTGCATCCCATATATTCTAATCCTTTACACACTAACAGGTTGCAGATGTGCAACATAAATCCTACAGGGATTATTAATGCCCGATGGGGTCCATGTGCATCAGGTCCCCTCTTTTGAGTAGCAGCCCCCCCTTCCAACCCTGCATATTACCTTGCTATGGCAAGTAAGTCCCTCCTCCTACATGGCACCATCTTCCCAGTGATATTCGGAAAGATGGCACATGTGCACAAGAGAGCAAAGGCTCTGGTATAGTGCTAGAGACTTTGTTATCGCTGCACAGCACCATAATCCTGAAGATGTCACTGGGAATCTGGTGCCGTAGAGGAGGAAGGACCCACTTGCAAGTGCAAGGTAAGTATACTTTGGGTGCAGAGTGTGGGGTGTGAGGGCCCCTTGACTCAGGGGACTGTGTGCACTGCTCACCCTGCACCCATTATAAATATTGATATCCTTAATTGCCCAACTGTGGCATATTTTAATATTTTTCTTACCAAAGGTAAGTTCAGCTAAAATCAAGATGATTTGATGCAAAAACTAAATTGTGCTTACTGTGAATGCATCATTTGCATCATCTGCCTGAGACCCTGATAGCAGTAATGGTCCCATCAATACCCTTCTTTCCACTTTTCAATCAATTTCTTTAAAACAGGTCCATGACCCTCTCCTGTGAGCCTTCAATTCATACAATGGAGAGTACATATGAGCAGGGAAACACCAACATCACAGTTTGCTTGAATAGGGCTGAGTGGTAAGAAGCGAGTTGAGTGTGGCATGGAACTTCTACACCCATTGGCAACTGCAGTAGATCCATTGCATCTATTGTAAATTCAGGATTTTTATGCAAACTCATTGCATTCCAACTCCACTTCCATCAATGTAAAATGTAATAAGTTTTTGCTGAATTAGAATTATTGCTTAAATGCCAGTTTAGAGCCCATTATTATTTAAGAAAAAAAGGTATACTTTCACATATCAGTTAAAAACGATATACTTAGAAGGTATAAATATATGTATAAAATATATGTGCAAAGTTACATTATTGCAATTGTATGGAACTTGAATACCTAGATAATATATTAAGCTGTTTCAGACATTTTGAGAAATTGAGGCCCTTGAACTATTTAGTAGATTTAAGGGCAATTCGGGTACAAGGAGCCTGATTCAGAGTTGGGAATAGAGAGAGATATCTCTTTCAACTGTGAACCTGAGCAAACCATATTGCAATGCAAGGTGTGTAAATACATATATTTATTTTACATGTGGTGTAAATACTGGCTGATTTTGCATGTAGCCCACAAATACTGTACAGCTTTATTATTACTCTACAAATTAGATGTCAGTTTGGAAACACTCCTCCCAAATCTAAATCTCTCTGCACATTTTAAATCTGCCCCACCTGCAGTGCAGCATGGTTTCACCAAGATGATCAGTTGAGAGAGATATCTCTCTCTATTCCCAACTCTGAATGAGGCCCACTGTTTGCTGATGGTCTCCAATTTTGGTGCAGAGATTTAATACAGTATAAGTATGTAATGTAGTTTGAAAGGCCCTCCAGTCAGAAAAAACATCTCTTTTCTAAACTATGGGCACTATTTGTCAACAAACCTTAACACCAGTGGCATATTTAATTTATTATCGCAGTGATACAAACTAATATGCCACTGGTATTTATCATTACTTACCTCGTAGTTGAGGTCCAGCATCACCCCTCTTCTTGGATGTGTTCTCCGCTTAGCTACTGGCAGCCTATCTCTGCCAGAAATGGGCTTATAAGTCATGCGCATGCGCACAGGTCAGTGTGTGGTGGGACATGACAGTGTCTGAAAGGCTTAGCTGAAACCGGAAAGTCTGGTGCCAAGTCCCCATTGTCTTCTGATAACAGCTGTCCTTTGCAGCGTGAGAACTTCTGGTTTTATGACTCGGGAGTCATAATGCGCATGCAAGTCCTTCAGCCAATGCTTTGAGAGCTGCAGGGGTTACTGGAAGGGGTCTTATTTGATATCTCTCTGGGAATTATCCAAAATAGAAGCCCATGGGATTCTATTAGGCAATGCCACCTATAAAGCTTGATACATATGGGAAATGCAGTCAAACCTCTGAAAGTTTTTGGCTGTATGACTGCATTTTAGTGTTAGTACCTCAATGTTAATGTATGAGGCTGAGGGTTACTAAGAAGCTTATACTGTATATAATGAAAGTTGTCTTCATCATAGCATATATTTGCACCAGCCTCCTTCACCCACAATGAATAAGTCTTCTGACAGAAAGAGCAAGTTCTTGGCCTATGCTGGAAGGCCCATTGGCTCACCTGTACTCCATTTCCAGGTACAAGGAGTCATATGTTAAAGATATGTAAAAAACTTCATACAGATGTATTCTTTTGTGCTCTTGCAAAGTGAAAGATTCAATTTTATGAGGATCCAGGACAACTAACGTGTGGCCTCTGACAATAAATTGCCTCAAACCAAACACAGTTGTGGCTCCCAGGTCCATTGCCAGGGGTGAAGTTGACTCTCCTCTTCTGCAGCTTCCAGAGAAAGGATTTACAGTTTTCAGTACATTTGATAAGTTTTTGTTCAGGTTCTGGAGTTGCAGTAACACTGATACACCCTGCTGCATCAACATCTTGGAGTTCGCAGCAGTATTAATACTGAATGGAATATATGTGTCTGCACTAACATAGTAAAGAAACATCTTTATCTTGTTAATTAGCAGGGTGAATTTGTGGGGGGGCCTAATATGTGATGATCTGGGGGTGACCATGCTAGTTGCACCACCCACAATGATTTTATAGTTGTGGTAAAGTAAAATAAAATAATTACGAGTCTACTGCCTTTATAATATACCAAATTACATTTACAGAAGAGAATGTCATTTCCACTTCATATTATGCCATTATATTCTGAAAAATGTAATTATAAACATTGATAGGCCTGGTAGTGTTAAATAAATAAACATGACCATTGTAAGTTCTATCTGAAAGTTGGATGCCAAAATGAAATAAGTAGACCAGCACTTTAAGCCAAAGTAATAGTCATTCCCTTCAGAGTGTTAAATCCTACAACATAAATAATAAAGTCCCAAATATACAGAAGGCTTCTGGAATATTTCAATGCAGGGCATCATCCTAGAAATGAAACATACAAAATGCTGAATAATATTACATTTGGATTGCAAAGAGATTTCCAGCTTGTAAAATCCTTCACCAAAATACTACTTCCAATCCTTGATTAATTTAGATGCTTGTACTAAGGATGTGATAAACAACACAGCAGTGGAATAGTAACTGTTATATGAAAACATGAGACTTTGCAAAGCTATACTGATCGGATTCTAACATCTTATGAAAAGCTGTCCACCTCCTCAAGTCAAAACCACGCTACTGAATATAGGGAGTATTATGTAGCAGTGCTAGCAAATCAGGAAGTCATTTTCTTTTTTTATATATATATTCCCTGGAGCGATGACAGAACTCAACTGTATTTTCAGAATTTGAATAATTTCTCCTACATGTGCCCCTAATTTGCATATTTTGTAATGTTGTATTTGTTTCAGTCAGGGAAAAAAAATGTTCTTTCACTTTATGTGAACTGCTCTCTTGTTCCTGAACAGCAGGATACATTTTCATCTTCTGCATATATCTACAAAACAAATGCAGATTTGGAGAGACTGTGAGACGATAGAGATGGTCTATAACTGAAAAAATAGGGTGCATGGTGATATTTTCAGGTAATATTGTGCACAGTGCATCCTCAATACTCTCCCTTTCCACATTTTCATGGTCCATTCGGGCACTTTACATCATGCTTTGATAATTTTTGGTGAGTAAAAACACTTACTGATATTTCAGAATCTACTGTGACATTCTATTCCACCCATTTAATGAATTCAATAAAAACTTATTTATTTAAAAACATAAATAAATAAATTCTGTCTGATTATTTAAGCTTAATTTATCCATCATTTGTGCATTATATAACTCAGGTGAGTAAAGGCTTGCCTTTAATTCAAATTATAAAATGTTTACTTTCTGTATGCCATTATACTGCTTCCTGTTTAAAATGTGCCAAGATGCGGTAGTAAACGTTGAGGCCATTTACAATGGATACACAGGCTGTGTGGGCTAACACTAAATCCACAATAGTCAAAAATGTACAATTTACACACCTTTATGTAATTATACTATCCAATCTTATAAAATTATGTTTCATTTTTGTATGTAAGTTCCCATACTGTGCAAAATGAAGTCCTCTTTATAAATGTAATAGCCTGCGACTTGCAGACATCGGCGAGCTTCCAGTCAGTCTAGCCAATATTTTAAAGTGGCAATCATTTAAACAGCCTGTTTTTGCTTTTGAAATGATGCCTCTTTAAAACATTGGCCAGACTCGCTGGGATGCTGCTGATACCTGCAAGTTGCAGGCTATTACATTTAGCCCCTCATCTGCTATTCTCCATAAGGACTGCAATGATCTGCACACACTCTAATATCACCCTGAGCAGACTTTTGCAGAAATGATAATTCCCACAAGAGATGCCAACTTCGTAGACAGATGTTTGTGCCATTTCTAAATCTGGCAAAATTGCAGAAAAAGTTGTGGAAAAACATTTAGTGGTATGTGATCATTTTTTTTCTGAATTATAAATTATTCCTAATACTTTAAAATCTGCTCTGCTTAATACAGCTCCCAAAGGTAGTGGGAAAGCCCAATTCTTCTCTCATAATTTATACCATTTTTAGCTGATCAGTTGCCATATTCTGAGATGTCATGTGCAATTCTAAAGTTTGTGGTACATTCAGTAGCTCTCTGTGACTGTATTTTGCCTGGTGCTATAACTTAATCTATAGTGGTTAAGTACAGAAAGCCCTCAATTATCCAGACTCTGATCACCGTTATTCTATGCATATAGTCTGGATGGGGAAATTAGCCTATACTAATCATGTGTATCAATTATCCAGCAGCAGGTTAATGTCATTAACATAGATAATGAAATTCTGTAGTCAATTAGTTGAGGTGTATGGTTTAAATGAAGGTCCTAAGTTCAGATGACATTTCCATATATATACTGCATTTTCTTTTTTTTAAATGAAAATATTCAGTTGAAGAATGAGTCTAGAGTTTAATTTTAATTTCTTTTAGGAATCAGACAGGCAGACAGTTTGAAGTACAGTATGTTCTAATTAGTTCAATGGTAAAGCATTGTGACAGAATTTATATTCTAATATGCATTTTATATTTGCTTTTTATTCCTTATGCTTATAATTTTCTAGAGTTTACATTTCCATGTATATATTCTAGAGCTACAAAAATTATACTAACATTTGCTAACCAAAATGTCCCTTGAGATGGGGGGATTATCAAGTAAAAACAAACAATAAAATATATTGGTATCTTGTGTGTTGTTTTTTACTGTATCCCATTCAATTTGATTGGCTTTTGTACAGCCAATATGGCTTTATTGTACTTGCAGCCATTAGCAATCTGTTCTTTCTGTTGGACCAGCCACCCCTCTGTGGATGTTTATTACAAAACCAAGAGTCTTGTAGTAGAGTCAACCTAACTTTTCTTTTTCACCTAGTGTGTTTTGACTGGAAGTTTAGTAGTTAAAATCAGACAAATCTGGACTATTCCATAAACTTTGAAACCTTAATGGCAATTACAATACAAATATAATACATTTCTAATGGATACAAACTCACAGTCTTATACGCCAATAATGTTTGGATGACTGAATTTATTCTCCTAATCAGAGTTTACAAGTGACTCATCCACTCAAAGAAATCATTTAAATACTAAATCATCTAAACCTAATAAAATAAGAACAAAGGCGTATATTTGTAAAGATTATTCCCATTTAGTTTATGTAATTGTGTGATTTTAGAAACAGTGTAATGAGAGCAGAGGAGAATTTTTTGCTCTCTGAGTTACCTGTTATGATTTATTTAAGCATATATAGACAAAGTGCGTGACTTTAGAAAAACTTGTTCTCATTACTGTAACAGTGAACCAGTGTGCAAAATTCACCTGCACCTCTTTCTAAGGTTCAATAAAGCACTACCTTTACAATTATAAACATGTTGGCAAGTTATAGCTGTATAAAATGGACGATAGTAAATTTTTTCACTTATTTTAAGTTTTACCTGGACATTTTTAACACACAATCATGAACATAAAGTTATATTTCATTATCATGCTTAAGCTATATTATTTTATTAATGATTTTTGGAGGCTATACACATTTAAACAGGGTTGCCAAGTGCATGTGTGTGTGGAAGGGAAAAGTAGGCTTGGCCATTGACCATCAATGGCTAGCAACAATTGATGCTCTGATGGTGAGTGGTTTTATCATTGATAGGAATCCATTGGTGGCTGATTCCCGATGTTGAGTGCTGGCCCACTATGTGCATGCGCTTACAGGCATACCAATGATGGCTCACCATCGATGGTTTCTTACCGAAGGTGGAAACCATCAACCATCAATGTCAGAGCTATAGATGGTCATCCTTACACTTGTCCTCTTTAGAAGGTTTGATATGCATTTTAAACAGGTGATCCACAGCAAGAGACCTGCTGCAAAAATACAATAATCCAATATCGTTTCACACTCATTCTACAATTTGAAGGTTTAACCAATTAGATACATGGTTAAAGTTTTACAAACGTTCCAATCATACTTAATAGTTTATAGGATGTACCATCAAAGGAGGAACTGCACTATAAATAATATATATGGGGCACTTGGCTCACCACAGAACTTAAATCCAGCAAGGGAATGTCAATGAAGTTTCAGTCTAAGGGAAATTTACACCCTTTTCATGGTACATGTTCTACTGTATTGTTTCAAAAAACCACATTATCATGCAAAGACATGGATAGTTCTCAGGATCCATCATGGCTTGCCATTAATGTAGAAGCACCATGCTGTTTATAATCTTTGTAGACTTTCATTATGAATTGTTCCTAATTATATTATAGGAAAAGATGCTAGAGCTCACCAGTAGTGCTGAAATAAGTAGAATTCAAGACATAAGTTTTATTATATGTTTTTTTAATGCAGATTGTTACTTCAAAATATCAAGAAACAGATGCCAATTTTGATCCACGCCAATATAAATTGAAAACTATTTTAATCAGAAATATATATATTTTTATTTAAACCAGCTATACAGTTCTTTCTAAAACTCAAAAGGTGGGATGTAGATTTGGCGACATAAAGCATGGAAAAGAGAAAGCGTTGCACAACAAAGCTATCACACTGCCTTTCAGAAATAGATAACTTAAAGATGATTGCCAACTGACTGACTAAACAACAGGAAGCTTTTCATGATACTTGAAGATTTTTATGATTAAAGGGATTATCTAATGGCATAAATTCCCATGAGGTTTTACACTTCATTACATTGCAATGGACACAGCAGACCTTAAGTATGTCCAATATTTAAGCTTTCTTTCTGTATTGTATATCATAGCGCCTTCAAAATAAAGCTTCCTCTTAATTTCTGTAATATTTCTATCTATCAGAATGCTATATAAAACTATATATTTTCCAATATATCATAATATCAATGCCCCATCATATAATTTCAAATGAGGAAAGAATAAACCGTATTTATCTTTGTAAGGCATTTACTATTAGGCTCACAGTTAGTATCACAAAATAAGTGGTTCTCAAACTCGGTCCTCAGGACCCCACACAGTTCACATTTTCCAGGTCACCCAGCAGGTGCACAGGTGTATTTATTATTCACTGACACATTTTAAAAGATCCACAAGTGAAGTTAATTATTTCACTTGTGATTCTGTGAGGAGACATGGAAAACATGCACTGTTTGGGGCCTGAGGACCGAGTTTGAGAACCTGTGCACTAAATAATCCATTTATTCACCTGCTCACAAAGAAAAAGTGATATGGGCCATTGATAGTCATATTACACTAGGCACTATGGCTAAACATGAAAGTAAATTACAATGAAGCTCTTATGATATGATCAGTTACAATCAAAATGTTGTTCTCTAACCTGCATATGTATATTTTCCATTTGCCAGGCTCAAATTGCATCACACATTCATCTGCTTTGAACACAAGAAGTTCTCATAGACATAATCAAAGTCACCTACCACCGTAATGTCTGCCAATAGGATGCACCTCAAGATGCTTACAGCCAAAAACAGTAGTGTTTTGTCAAGATGCTTACAGCCAAAAACAGTAGTACCAAAAACAACCTCAAGATGCTTACAGCCAAAAACAGTAGTACCAAAAACAACCTCAAGATGCTTACAACCAAAAACAGTAGAACCAAAAACAACCTCAAGATGCTTACAGCCAAAAACAGTAGTATAATGTCTGCCAATAGGATGCATCTCAAGATGCTTACAGCCAAAAACAGTAGTATTTTTGCCAGACGTATGTTATCCATAACAAGTGTGCAAGCTTATGGCAGAGTAAATGTTAAAGTTGCCTAATCTTCATTGTACACACAATAATAATGTAATTAAGTGGCATATACACAAGACAGAATAGTATCTTGACAGTTATTAAAATGAGAGACTCACATTTTAAATATAAATTATAATATAATTCAAACACCTCTACATCTGCTTTGAAAAGCAAATGTATTCTTCTTTCCTGCAGTACTCCAAATGGAAATGTCAGTTGACTAATACGATAGCCAGGACCTGATAAAATATAGTCGCAATGCTAGAAAGGGGTGAATATACTATCAGCCAATCAGAAGCAATGAGATAGTTCGGTGATAGTCATAATCATTGTGTATCACTGCTCCAGACCTCTAGAACCTGTAAGGTGGTATCCATGTCACAGTTATGTGGACGTGTCCATATTATTCTCAGCCTTTGCTTTTCTACCTATGTCCTCCCCCTCCTCACCTTCAAGAGGACCAATGTCATCAATACAAAATTATTTTGAACTATTTATGGATTTATGGCAACAAAATCAAACAACTTATCATCTATTATCTATTTTATGTAATATATTTCATACATTTTATACTGGGGAGTTTGACTGGGGCGGTACACCTGTCAAACTGTAATGCAGGTGTCCTAAGGTGAGCTCAGGGAGGACAGAAACTTCCCGTGGAGCAGAAGGGCTATATACTGTATATTGAAAACCCTTGAACTTACCCAATTGATTGTTGAATAAGTGTATAATCTACATTCTCATATTTTCAATTGAATTTAAGCTTGGTTAATTAATGTAGAATTGATCATTCATTTGTAAAGACTTGTAGCTAAAGATGGAGATTCATATTTTGATCAGCCTAATTAGGTGCCCATTGCTGAGCTCTGCATTCCCGCAAGGTACCTAGGACCATTCTTCATTCATATAGAAAATACAAAAGATAATGTGGTTGGGCAGATGCAATAGACAAACTCTGAATCATATAATTTCCCTAATACAAATGAACTCCAGTGGTACAGATAAAGAACCATTACTGGAGATTATGGGCCTGATTCAGACCCACTCGCGAGCGGCTGTCCGCTCGCAAGTGGGTCGATGTTATGCACTGAGCATGCGCACGACGGAGGGAGCTCCGTCGTGCGCATGCGCCAGACGCGACGAGCGAAGGAAAGTCCTTAGCTCGTTGTGTCCGATCAAAGGGGGCGTGCTGTCAATGTTGATTGACAGCACGCCCCCTTTGGTGGGCGTGCCGGGGGCGTGCCTCCCTGACGGGGGCGTTCCCACGGGAACGCCTCCCGTCAGAAGCCGGCCCACTGACATCACTAGTGATGTCAGTGGGAGTGATTTTGGCTCTGATAGAGCCAAAATCACTCCGGAGCTTGCGGTTGAAAACCTCAACCGCAGGCTCCGGCTCGCAATTTCGATGGTCGCGATGGTCTCGACCATCGCGGCCATCAAAAAGCACGCTCGTATAGCCTGTGGGTGGTGACCCACAGCTATACGAGCGTCCAGGAGGACGCTCCATGAAAATGGAGCCCGGCCCTCATTCAGAGCGTGCGCTCTGCTCAGAGCGTACGGCTCTGAATGAGGGCCTATGTTCTGACTAGAGAATAAAAGTAATGGACTGTGCAGAGCGAAAGCATATAAACAGGGACATAGTTAGGGATAAAAAATGTTTTTTCAAAAATGTATTTGTTAGGAATCATTGAACGTTAGAAACATTGCGGTAATAGTGTATTACATTTTTATTGTATTGATTTTAAATTTGAGTAAACATGTATTACACCAGGAACAGAAACAATTTAGAAAATATCTTCTCAGAAGCATCTGAAGAAATGGACCCATCTCTCGATTTGGCATACGGTCAGAATTATTTGTCTGAATCAGAAAATATGATGTGCACAATGAATCCAATGTCGCAAGTAACTGTGTAGGGTTTCGTGTATGGAGACTAGCATCAAGTAGGCATTTCTAAGTGGTGAGTAGCTATGTCTGATGTGAGTGTCATGGGCATGTAGTGCAATTTCCATGCTTGATTTACTGTAGGTGTGTGTACACAGTCGGGACGTCTGTTTCAGGTGGATCTCTTGTATCCATCATGGGTGTGGTGAAGGTGCAGAAATCAGTGATGATGACTGAAGCATGGACACAAAAAAACAATGCAACAAAGACTCAAGAAAGCACACTAATATGCATGTAGATGGGCAGATAGCTATATTAGCATATCTTAATCCATAGGCTGCAGTAACAGATACAAATTTGGACATGACTCTGTATAATTCAGAATCAGCCCCAATGTGAGCATATCAGAGGCTGATGCTGGGCATACACTATACAATTATCTGTCAGGCATCTTTCTAATCTTGTTGGTTGGAATGAAAACCTGGCAATGTATCGGAGCAAATGATATTCAACCACATGGTCCCAAACACTAGAAAATGGATGAAAATTCTTGTTCAAATTTGTTTTTTATTAACCAATTTGTTTGAATGACCATTTTTTTTCTGTTTCCAGTGTTTGTGAATAATGGTCGATAGTCATTTGCTCCCATATACTACCAGATTTTCACTCCAAGTAGCCAGATTGGACAGATGTCTGAAAGATAATTGTATAGTGTATGCCCAACATTTTTCAGAGGACATAAAATGAAGGACCACATCAGGAATTACCCTGTGGGGTTAAATAATCTACAGCCTTGTACTTAAACCACAGCAAAATTGTAATAACTTTATATCATATAACAATCTATAATTCATATTTTTAAAATTAATATTTTGTTTAAGAATACGTGAGATTTATTTATTTTTTTACTGTGCAAGAAGCTTCTAGTCATATTCAGAAATACATTTTTTTACTATCTGATGGAATTTACACCCCCATATTTAAAATACATAAATTTAAATGTGTGAACACATCACATTAACTGCCAACTTTCCTTTCTTAAGTATGACATAATTACACCACTAAACACTACTAAACACCTGAATTAGCATAATAGTAGGAGTGAGGATTATTTTTATAGCTATGTAGATTTTCTTTCAGGATTAGAGCACACTTAATCATATTATTTAAAATATATTATTCACTTGGTTGATTTATACACTGATAGGCGTTTCATTTTCCTAATTCAAATTCCTAAGTAATGGTAGCATTGCTCTCATTACTGTTTCCTAAATCACATACATAAATAATTAATTTGAAAACTATATGGGTGTAAATTGGAACATGCAGATGCAAACTGATTCTTTCAGTCTCCTGATTAACTGGAATGTTTTTTTTTATAAATCTAAGCTATGTGTATTTTGCACACTCATTACTACATAAAGTGAGTTAATTCAACATGTACTTTCCATTTCTTTGGTAAAATGGAAGTAATATTTAGGGACCTATTTATTTTCAATAATTAAGTATCCAATTTGCAGTGAGTTGCAGAGGTGAATGCTAAAACACTGCAGTAATTCAATATTGCTCTGGTGCATGGATGGCTGCTCCGAAAGCAGCTGTCCCTATACCACTGCTCATTCCACCGTTAATTTGCAGCGATGGGATTTACACTGCTGGAGTGTACAGTGGGTCAGTGGGGGTCAGAGGAATCTGCTCAGATCCTTCTTTACAACCTGGACCTCCTTTCTATAGAAAGGAGTGAGGCTCTAGGAACCAACGCCATCTGAAGACTGTGTAGGTTCCATTAGTCAAACAATGAAATCTTTCCGTTTTCAGAGTTTGCTGAAAACGGGGAGGCCACATCAGTTCCCCAAAAATGTTTGTTTGACATAACTACCAATTACAACCACATGCAGGAGAATCAGCACATCTCAATTCCACCTAACCCAATATTCAAGTCTAATATTCACAAAATAGACACTTCCCACAGCTACATTTCGTGAGTAATAATAACACAGAATTAACAATACTTGACACGCCCCCCTACCAATGCCAGTTACTATAGTAACACATGGAGGGCCAATCATGTGGTAGGATGATGTCGGGACCAACAAATATTTATACCCAGAACAAAGATGGCCACTATTCATCTACTACCTGAGCCGAGCAGGATGACATGCATTGGAAATCACTTCAATACTACAGACAACTTCCAGGATGCAGCGTTACATCAAGTCTCCTCACCATGTGGTCACCCGGCAGAGCCGAGCGCACAGGCTACTTCCGGAACCCCCTTCATCCCAACCGCCAGGCGCACACTCGGGTTACACGGGCACCGAAGGTAAGTTTTTTCTGTGTGGACCAAGCTGGTGAGCATTAACACACACTCACCAGAATGCGGTCCAGATCAACAAGGCGATCAGAAGAATGAAGAGGACAACGAGACAGGTGAGGCCTCACCCAGACGATTCAGTTAATTTCAGACTGTATATTTACTGAGACTGTCTGCATTTAATACTACCACTGTGGGCCACCGGATGTAAGGGATGTCCACCTACTGGCACTTTAACATTACTCCATATCACTTGGGTATCAATCACCCGGTGGCACTAAGTACCACAGACCCTTTCTTTTAACTCATATACAACTTCCCCCCCATCCCCACTGTTATACCGTTCTACATGTCCTTTTTTCTCCCACATTTAAACCTAAATCTATCCAGATACCTTACTGTAAGTTTTTAATCCTTGGAGCATTGTGTCTCTCAATAAAATAATTATTTGCTACAAACTAACACCACCTATTGGTATTCAATGTGTGACATTAATGGTCACTATAGGAGACATTAAGTTTATGTATACATTTCAGTACCTTTTGCAACTAGATAAACTTCAGGCACAGACTCTTTTTGTTATTTACATATTATCTATAGGAAGTGGGAACCCCTCCTTAGCATAGATCTGCTTCCACCCAGTAGTGAGCACTGAGTATCTTTCTTTGATTGATAGCCGGGTCCCTGATAATGATTAAACTTTTTACTTTAAACATGCGGAAAATAGTTTTCCACATGTGTAATAGACCCCTTAATATGAAAAAATAATAAAAAAAAGAGAATGCCCAAGAACAATAATATTCTCTTGATTGTTGAGAAAATCAATATATATCCACAGAGGCCTCATGGTCAAAGGGTAATCTTTTCTGATGCTTTTGAGTCTAAATAGTTTATTTGGTATTTTTGTAATTTGGTACTGGAGTTGTGTAGCCATATAGAGATACAGTATGTATAGCCACAGTCACGCTACAGCAGTGAGATGCAAACTTATACTTTTCAGGGGGCTGCATTGGGTGGCCCTCTAACCTTCAAATGTGCTGCACCTTACTCTTATTCTCTGTAGTAGTTTAAAATAATGCATTGAATAAATGAAGGAGAAAATTATATGTAATATGTTATATCAGCAGTCATTTTAAACAAGCATTACAAGCTACAGCAAACAAATATGACAAACAAGCAGGAAGGAGCTGTGGGCTGTAAGTGAAGGCTAGGAGGCCCCCAGTTACCCATCACTGTTCTAAAAGATTAATGTATATGTGAAAGCTCTCCACTAAATGAGGGCCAAATATTTGTAAGAGTGTAATGCAATATGTTAAGTGGTGATGACAAAACCAATGGACACTGCCTTGGCAATTCAGCTTGTGCACTTTTGTATGCAATGGAACTTATTTAATAATATAGTACAATTAGTGTACCATAGCAAGTAATCAAATAACAACTTTCAGGTCTATCTTTGCCAGACAAATGGAAGATGAAACATGATTGGCTGATGTAGATTACAGCACATTATTGGTGTTTGCAACATGTATGTAAATAAAAAGCTATTAATGTAAATTTTCAATATCTCTAAAATGACCTACAGACTTATTGTCATGAACATATCAGGGGCTTATTAAGAGAGGAAGGGGCCAGTGTGCAGTGTCCGTCCAGGGCCCCCTCCTCTTTCTCCGGTGGACCACAGCGCTCTGAGCACAGCACTGCAGTAGTACACTCTGACCAGAATCTACATGTACTTTAATATGAGCAGTGAACATACGTATAAATGGTTGAGTGCCATAGTGCTTTTTTCATAAGGTTTTTTTTTTTAAATATTATCAACAAAAGTACAAAAAAAACCCACATCCTATTATGCCATCCCTATAATGATCAACTCTAATAAAACCATACAAAAGCAAATTAAAATCCAATAAGGTCTCAAGACATGTAGAACACCAGGAACATTGTGTAATCTCACATAGTATCAAGAATATGCAGAAATACTAATATAAATGTAATGATATTTTGCCTTTGATACTATGAAAGTATTATGCAAACAACAAACATTCAACACATTATAAAACTAGAATAATAGTGCATTGAAATTTTTTGAATACAATTCATACAGATAAATAAATCTGTTTTCAAAATATAATTTTGACAGAATAGAGAACACCAATAGTCACCAATACTATCCTCATTAGGACGACTAGAGTTCAGTCAACTAGATAGCTGTATATATTTTAATTCACAGTCTCTAATAAGTAGGGGTGGAAGGGAAGTGTTGATATCCTCAATTGCAGCAATTATGTACAGACTCTCAATCACTGTTAGACATTTTGACTTATGTTAGGGAAGATGATTGCTCTCTTCATAGATTTTATTCCATGTATTCCTCCTATGGGAATTATCAGAGGTTGCCAACATCTCTGCTCAAGCACCATACATCTGGGCAGACATGATACATTGGACTCCACAGATCACTTCTACTGGTGCAAACTTCCTCTCCTAAAATCCAGACCACAAGTTGTTCCCTTCCTGACTCTCACAATTACAACTAGGCTTCCCATGCTTTTTTTCTTTTTCTTTTTTAAATATGTTTCTATTCAGATTGACCCAAAAATACAGCAAGTCAAAGATATACACACATGGCAAGGTGACTTCAGAGTTGACCCAGAAACAAAAAGTGAGCCTGGAAAGTTTCTAAGGTGTGTCTTAAATCCAGAAGCTAGAGCTGTTACAATCTGATATGGTTTAATTTGCATTGTGTGAAAACACAGAAATATATAAAGGAATAAATAAAAGAAAAAAGGGGAGTGATAGGGGAAGAATAGGGAAGGAAGGGGAAGGGAGAGGGCCACATCCAAGACAATGAAGAGAGGAAACCATGAAAGTTGGTATCATGGTTAAGATAAATATAAAAGTATAGGCAAGTGGGTGCAAGAGCACAAGGGGCAATGGCCCTCATTCAGAGCCGTACGCTATTTGCAGTCGTTCGTTTAAAAACAAGGGGTGGCTATTCAAATGATCCGTACGCACATTGCAGTCTGTTCACACCTCTAAGTCTGAACGAGCGAGCAAAACATACGCTCGTTTATTTGTTAAAAACGCCCCCTGGCCGCACGCATCCTACGTCATGTCCGCTATTTATTAGATTAATCGAGTACATCGACCAGCGTATGAACTGCTCGCTATTCTTGTGGTTGGTGTTTGCTACCACAAATTTGCGTGCAGTTCTGGCTATAAAATAACCCAGTGACGTGGTCAATGACGCTGCTGTTATAAATATACACACCCATAAAACGCCCGCTTTGACCTTTAAGCACGCCTGCGTTCGGATCTCCACTCCCCATTTTCAAGCACCTTCCCCTGTTACCACCCACATACGCCTCATTCTGTCACTCAAAATAGCAGGCACTCGCTATATAGCGTACAAAGGATTTTCGGCCGCACTGACTGGTTCGCGCATGCGTACTAAAAAGCGTACGCATGCGCAGATGTGCAAACATCGCTCGGAACGAGCGTACTGCCGCTAACGAGCGGCTCTGAATGAGGGCCAATGTTCCTATTTGATTATGTATACTATATATTACTATAGGTCCTGCAAGGGAACAAAATAGAATACAGAGGCCTCATATTTCTATGTTCATTTACTTTTTATCTACAATATTGCTTACTATCCTTCAGTACCTGGAAAATAAAAATATAACAGAAGAAAAATACGGTTCCAACATAAACTTTATTTTCATCTGTTATTTGCTACTTAATAAGGACATTTTTTAACTTCCATTCTTCTTCATATAATTATATTGATGAAGTTATTCCTTCCCAGGGTTTGCTTCTTGCACAGTGTACCTGTATGTTTGCCTAAATAAACTGTTCAGTTGGGTAGGACATAAAGTGTGGGTACTATTCTGACCAATTTCAAATCACACAATTTTAAGCCTAGTTAATGGGATTGCCACCAGTATGATAACAAAGCTGTAGCGCTACCCAACTGTTTGTGTGCATGTGACATGTGCACAACCGAACCTGCTGGCCATGTCCGGCTTCACTGTGTTGGCAGGTAAGTGACAGGAACATTTTTCACTCCCTTGCCTTTCAGCAGATATTCAGGAGGCTTTCTCCCTAAAGCCACCTGCTGTTATTAGGTGGCAATCCTGTTCCCTAGAACAAATAAAAGTTTGCATATCATACAGTAGAATCCTTAAAACTACACTAAAGCTATCAAATGGACATTTTACCATTGTTTTTGGTAAAGAGTAAAGCCTTAATATATGACAATATTGAGAAAGCATTTTCCTAGTGAAATAGCTCATGTTTTATATATTGGAGGGCTATGTATCATGAAGCATCAACGATTGCTTTAGCCATGCAAACCACCAATATCTTTAGTGATAATGATATACTAATCCTGTCTACTTTTGTTGGGGCCTAGTCTATACTTGATTTGGTCCCACCAACGTTTGACCACTACCAGAACTTTTTACGCAGCCACTTTAAATTCCCAATCCGCTACTGCTATTAAGTATTGCATGGTGTTCAAGACAAATGGCGCTTACAACCGGTGAGATTAAAATGCACGATATGAACGATAACTATATCGATCATATCGTTATTGTTCATGTCATGCTTTTTTCATTGCCTCCAACCCACCAACAACCTGCGATGCGCGGGCACGTATGGAAGATAATGATTTGTCCATCAACCGTGCATGCAGGCCCACCTGGTCGATATCGACCAGGTTACTATAGGGACCCACGATCATTGATCGTGGATCATTGGCCATCATTGGTGGGTTCGTGGTGTGATGGATGATCGATATCGGTCATCCAGCACACCCGGGAGATCGTTCAACAATATCATTTTTGTTGACGATCGTCCCGTGTGTATGCACCATTAGTTATTATGCTGTAAGTTCTTTACTTGCAAACTTCTAAAATCACAAAACATAGATATCATTTAGCATTGTACAGACAGAAATTACTGGATAATTATTGTTCATCCTACTGTAAGACTGATTTTAGGATTGATAACAAGCCTATTTTCACATAAAGGCAGGGTGTTGCACATTCTGCAGTACTATATTGGTCTCTTCTATACTAAACTAGCTTTCTGACTTAGATTTACAGAATAAATATTTTGGCTCAGTTCTCCAGCTGTGCTATGTTTTCAGTTTGCAACAGGCAGCAATCTGTCTGATGGCAGCTGTTATCTCACATGTATTCTTATTTTACAGCAGTGTGAAATAGCAGCCTGCCACATGAATAAAACATGTTCGCTCTATGCCCACTGTTAAAATTAATGGGGCTTATTTAGCTTTGCCAGTTTTTAAAGACTTTGCTTTTAATGCATTATTTTGTATAATAATATTTATCAAAATGTTTCACGTTGTTAAAAGCAGTTTACTCTGTAGGATATCACTGATCTTTTTCTGTGCTACTTATGTGTATTTATTAATACATCATTGGTGGTTTAACTTAATTTTATTAACATTTTCACTATTTGAGTTTAGCATGGAAAGTTATGATACATATTGGATTTATAAAGATGGCATGGTCTTGGGGCACAAAAAACATCCATTTAATGCAAGGGTTAGATTACCTTGTTATAAGCCGCCAATTAGGATCAATTCCAGGAATTTTTGGTTGGAATATTCTGCTTTTGCCTTTTACATGTATGTTCATGACAGTAGCATACTGGTCAGCATAGCTGCCTCACAGCACTGGGGTCATTGGTTACATTTAAAAAAAATTGTCCTATCTGTATAGAGTTTAGGGTAATTTGCTTTTGACAAAAAATAAACCCTAGTGTTTAAGGGTGTGTCCATGATGTAGAGAAACAGAATGTGAGCTCCACTGGGGCAGGATCTGATTTAAATGTGTAAATATTCCCTGTAAAGCACTGTGTAATATTTTAAATAGCTGTTAATAAATAGTTGTATGTTTTACACCTGATCTATGAGAATATGATGATACAGATGTGTCCTCTTGCATCTTTGCCAAACGCACTACAAACGCAGAAATAACAGACAGCTGGATATCGCAGAGCTGTCCCAGTTAGCTTTGAAAAATGATTCTAGTAGACTTAAATGTCTGTAAGTGAGCAATTTTGCAATAAATAATACATCTTGCCCAAATGTGAGCAACACAGTAATTAGAACACATCAAGAGAAGGCAATTTATTATTAGCCTCCATTTTAAAATGGCAAGGTGTACTAGTGATGTAATGTCATTAATGCAATACACAGAAATCAGAGTCTTCAGGAATAACATTTGCATGGAGCAGCGGCAGAGCTCCAGCTAGAGTAGAGAGAAGCTTAGTAATATCAATCAAGTCAGTGGTAGACTAGCTTTAATCAAGGTGCAATGTGGAAAAAAAAATTCTAACATCTATGAAAATATAATCCGTACTTATATATGTATTACACATACAGTTCACTTAGCAGACATAATGTACATATATGTCCTTCTCTGAAAGAGTGTTCAAATCACACCCATCTGCAATTCGTAGCTGGCACAATAGCCAATAGCTGGAAATAGCTGGAAATAGCAGTCCATGATATTCCCCCTATACTCTATTTCTATGAACTGTGCTTCTATAGACTATCATATGACACATTTCTACTTAGAAACCACTGAAATGATATACCAATCCAATTGGACTTGGAATAAAAAGTATTTCCCATTTAGCAAAGTAATAAATCTTGATATTGATTACAAAGATCCAGTTTATAACATGGAAATACTTTAGGTTCTTGTCACTGCAGAATGATTTAAAGCAAGGGTTCTTCTCAACTCCAATCCTCAAGTACATATAACAGGTAATGTCGTCAGGGTTTCTAATTAATCAGGCAAAGGTGGGATCATTTATTTTTTAGGGTCTGTAATTAGACATCATGTTTCCACATACAGAAATCCTGAAAACATGATGTGCTGCGATAACTTGAATCAATCATTTAAATCAATCATTTAGATTTACCAGTTGTCCTTGTTCTGAGTTTGATGTATGGAACTGCATGAATAAACCTCATCCATTAATATGATATACAAGAAAATGAGAAAATAGCATTGCTATATGTTTATGGGTCTATACAGCATGTGATTAGATAAAACAAATATTTTCTAAACATCGTTGTTTTTCACTCTGCCATATTTTTGTAAGGTTTTTTTGCCCATATTTTTGTAAGCTATTGAACCATTATGGTATAAAACATATGGAAAAATATTAAGATAGTAAAGCATCTCTGCCTGAAAGAGAAACACTTTAGTACTATACCATTGTAATGCTTGTAAATATAATCTACACAACAGCACCAGAAGCAGTTAGTTCAGCAAATATGACAAATAATATCAACATAAAGATATGTTCTAACATGAGAAAATGTGCATCCCTCTATTTGCTCTTCATGTTGATTCACGGCAATAAATTGTGCATTCAGTTGGTGCTCTGTGAAGCTGTCAGCTGCTGCAGCAATGATATGAGACTAGAGACTCTAATCACAGTGTCTAGGGCTGGGTTGGCTAGGATGCCTCTGAGGTTCAGGGATAACTATGTGAGATTTCACGGTAAGTTAGGTTATTTTTCTCCAGATAATTTTATCAATTTAGGTAGTCAGCAAGTTGTAGAACTGTGCACATATATAATTGAAAGAGATCTTTGCACTTTAAAAGCATTGCATCCTGCACATTTAGTAG
Organism: Taudactylus pleione; assembly: GCA_031769625.1. Lineage (NCBI taxonomy): Eukaryota > Metazoa > Chordata > Amphibia > Anura > Myobatrachidae > Taudactylus > Taudactylus pleione. The sequence continues at coordinate 8,042,044 of JAUIMM010000054.1, forward strand.
GAATTAAAAAATATATATATTTTCATATTTCATATGCCGTAGCAACCATTCAAATGTTTTATTTAATGAACAAATGTACATTATTACATATTCGTAAAATAACAAGCTGCACACCAAACCTGAACTTCAAAGTTTCCTCACATCAGTCACTGAATAAACTCGGATTAAATCCTAGGTGTCACGTCCGAAGTTGGAAGTGAACCTGGACTGGGGGCAGGGAAGTCCTTGTGAGCAGTTTCCTGATATTGGAACGAGGCTGGATGAAGGGGGTACTTGTTCATGAATGTCTCTGCCTTTGCAGGATGATGTGGAGGACAGAGATCTAAGAAAAAAGAAAAGCTTAACCCCACCAGGTATTCAGAGCACAACTCCGGAGATGCTGAGGTTTGGGAACCTAGTACTGGTACTGACTGGAATGCTGGTAGAGGAGGCTCTGGAACATAGCGTAGGTAGCGGTTAGATTACCGGAACTGAGATGGGCAGAACACTGGCAGTGGCACTATGAATGGAGCAGGCAGCAAACAAATTATCCAACTAAGTACTGCAACTGGAACACTGGAGGCAAAATGAGACAAAGTAGCACAGAGAACTAGCACACAGACTAGCTGTGTAAGATGCTGCGCTGACAACCTGAGGACTACCAGTAAGCCCTTAAGTACCCAAGGCTGGAGATGGATTGGCTGTCAGAGCCCATTGTGAAACATTCAGATTGGATTGGCTCCTTCCTGAAATGTGAATAAATCCAAGATGCCAGCACCCAGCAGCATGTGCACAGACTCCCAACCACAGCAGCTCCAACTAGCCAGAGACCCAGCACTGCCTCTCAGAGACCTGTCCGCACACCATGCTAATCACCAGCAGCCTGCACCCCCACCAGACAGACCCCGCCAGAGCACCCGGACAGGTAAGTCCCAAAGCCACCGTGGACCTCCAGAGCGGCCTGTGACACTAGGCTTCAGCAAAAGATGGGTCTGTACACAGTCCAATAGGAAACTCTGGGAATAACCACTCTCTAACTGCTGACTCTAGTATCTACACTGCTTGTATCCATTACTTATTACCTTCTGCACTGTACTTTTGTGCTAGAGGTATGCTCAGTTGCATCAATGTACCATGTGTGGTTTAACATTGTGCTCAGCTGGAAGTACAGTAGCTCAGGTGGTTGGTTTTTGGTTTTAGAACTAATGAATAACTAACAGGTATTCTTGACAAATGCGTCATGCTTTTGGATATACTTTTGGTGGTCCCTGCTGTCTCCATGTAGTCTTAATAGTAGAGAGTGAATAATTTCTTGCTCAATCATCTGATTTAATGAAATAGGATAAAATACTATAGACTTAGGATAGTGAAATGCTTTTATAGTTTAATATATAATCTATACCTACTGTACTTGAGTAAACATGAGTGTAACTAATATGAATGTTTCCAAGTTTTTTAAAATATCCTCCATGCAAAATGTAGAGGTCATACTGATTGCCCTTATCTACAGCACAATTACAGAGAATGACTTCCAGGGTACAGTACAATAAGTGACATACAGCAGCTGGCCATACATTAGACATAAAAAAGATACATTGATGATTACTTACTGTTCTGTTTACTATATACAGTCATTGAATTTAGTTTTTACTTCAATAAGGTCAGAAGAATTCTAGGACATTGGACATATATAATACAAAATAGAGCTGAACTGTACTGGATTCAGCTATGACTGGAGCATTTTATGCTCATTGACCCCTTGTTTTAGTAAGTATCAGGCCAGGCTGTCTATCACTTGGGCTTGTTGAGGAATGCTGCCTATTTATTTATTTTCTGTACAGAGCTTTTCTTTTTTATTTCAGTATATCATTAATTAATTTATTAATTCAGTTTTCTTAATGTAGTGCATATGCTGTGTGTGTATTTACAAGTGTGTATTTGTGTGAGAGTCTGTGGGGTATATTTACTAAAGTGTGGGTTTATAGAAGTGGCGGTGTTGCCCATAGCAACCATCAGATTCTAGCTATATTCTTCTGCAAGGTGCTAGATAGTTGATAAGTAGAATCTGATTGGTTGCTATGGGCAACACCTCCACTTCTATAATTCCCACACTTTAGTAAATATAGCCATGCGCGTCTATGTGGCGGGGTATATGTGTGTCTTTTTTTATATTTCTTACTTAAACGATAACACGGCACAATTTTACAATTTATAAAAATAAATCGTGTAGATATAATTTACATTTCACTTTCATGCAGCTGCACAGGTTATTCTTCTGATATGATCATATTATAGGTAATGCAAAGCAGAAAATAATTTACCTTTCAGCCTTGAATGATTGCATTTTGACAACTGTTTTCTTTTTCAGTTATAAATAAACTTATGGTGTAGTTTGCCTCAGCACAAGTATGTCTAGACTGATCTATGAGAGAGTCTCTCCTTGCACTGATGATTTCCATGCATCTTAATTTCAAATTATAATGGAACTTTCATTTACAGTATATCTCTTTCAGCAATGTAAGTGTTATGACTGTATATAGCTTATATCCATAAATATGTTATTCTATCACCTGACTAGTAGCACTTAGCATACTAGGTATGAGGAATATGGCTGATAAGGAATATGACTTTTCAGGCTATTTAATACATATCATATGTTCACACATGTATATCCTATTGCAGGTTCACTTGATTCTAAAGGTTATTTTTAAAATTTTTATAGCATTATTTTAAATTCATATATGCTTTCTTGTACCTTATTCTGCAATGTGTACCATATAGTTTTGCCTTGCAGTATACATCCATTGGCTCTATACAGTATGAACTTTATTTGTTATAGGCACTATACAGTAGAAACTTATTCTAATATAAGCAATTTACTATAAATTTGTCAAATAATTTACACCCAGTGCATGTATTGTAAAGAAGCCAATCAGTAAGCATCAACAGACGTCATACAGAAAGTTGGCAAGAGTCATACAGAAAGTTTATATTCTATGTGAAGGGAGTTTTGACCCTTATGTTGCTTAATCTCTAGGATTGTTACTGTGACTACAACTATTTGTGATGTGAGTGTGATATGTGATGTGAAATGTGTTATCAGGTGCCTGGACTCCAACTATTCTGATCTTCATTTTTACTTCATACTATATAACATAACATTGGCATTTTTGGTTTACATTGTGCTTTTTGGACTCAGAAACTAATGGAATCAATATATATGCAGACTTTGTTTTTTTTACAATAGTATACCCATGCATTACCCATATATGTATGCAAATAACTCATACATTGATTTTGATCTGAACTTTTTTTACAACACACTGACACAAAAAAAGTCTGTTCTCCATTTGCAATTCTGTGTGGTCTTAGTTGTCCCCACTTACTGAAGGTGCTGATTCGCAGTTGTACGCAACTCCATTTTGTACTGTAGATGGATCGGCAACAGAGCATTCACATGCAGAGTCGGAACAGCTCTACAAGGATCCGGTGTCAGGGTCTGATTCAGCAGAGAATGCAGTGGGCAAAATCGCATAGGTTCCTAATGGTTGGGAATCTGAACATGCATGTGCAGTATGGGTCTGCGATCCTGCATGCATCCGGGCAGCAGACTGTTAGTGATTGACAGTCTGCTGCCATTTCTGGGTGGGGCCGATGTGGCGACAGCCATCGTTTACCAAAATGGAAATGTGTTGCCTCTGTGGGGGAGGGAGTATAGAGGCCAGGATCTCCAACATTTGATCATTTACTGGCCTCTTTTTAGCATCTGTGGTGGCCTGCTTGCGTGACTCCATGGGTTACACATTCAGCCGATGGTAACGCAGATGATCTGATGCTGTGTCCTAGGATGCAGCTCGAATCAGTGATGCATGCAGGAGGTGTGACGCCCTACTGCATTACCATATTAGTGCCTTCCTCTGCTGAATCAGGCCCTTAGTCTGTGTATGCTAGGATAATGTTTAAAGGCACTCGGCTTTCCACACATGTTCAGTAATGCTGATTGTAGGTGTGAGTGCAATGAGCCAGGTGCCTCTAAACTGTCCTGGCATACATGGACTGGCAGGGAATCCCCGATGAGCCAGTCCAACTCTGTTAACACATAGCATGTGTTCTCAGTGTGTGCAGAAATCAGATATAGGGCCGATGCAAATGCACAGTGACGGTGATGGCTACTTCTACAAGTAGATGTATAGGGCGGTGCGACTACATAGATGTGAGAAACTCTGCATACAGGCAAAGATCTGCAATTATTTCTATGCACACAATATAGCTGGCATGCAACTCTGAATTAACTCCCAAAAGAGTTAAAAATTAACAGCAGGACCTATCCAGGAGCAGATTATTTAAAATATATACCAAAAAGGATAATTTCAGAAACTATGCCTTTCAGGTCTAATTTTGTAAAGAATGGCTGTAAGCACTTATGGGCAGGGCCGTCCTCTCATGTTCTTGCTCTGCGCGTTTGTTCCCCTGCCTTATTTTTTCCCAACAATGACTCTGACCCTGTGTATCCACCAACTAAGTTTTCTCCCTACTTAACCCCATGAGAACAATCATTACTTTCACCTACAAACCATAGCAAATCTCTCTATCCTACCCTCTACATCCCCTACCCCTTTACTTTCTTTATCATGGTGTTTATGTTTATCAGTTTGTATAGTAGTTATGTAATATTCATGTGTTCTTATCACTGTACAACGCTATGGACACCTTGTGACACTTTCTAAATAAAAGATAATAATAATAGTAATAATAATAATGATAACTCTGCATAACCAAGAATAAAGATGTAGTTTTTTTTAAAAAACAACTTTACATTCCAATACTGATACTAGCATAGAGCAGTAGCACTCTACAAATCTATTAATACTGTAATATTAAATGTGGTCAACAGGTTCTTGGCCTGGACGCAGAGGAAGGAAGCTGCATGGGAGCAGAGCTCTGTCCATCTGAGCTCTTAGCTTTTAACAGTTTTCTTGCTGTCCCATTTCACCACACAGTACCATCGGAGCCCCTCCCCCTAAAGGGTGGATAGAGTTCCCGGCTCTCCTCAAGTTCTCTGGGTGCTGCACTGACCAGTAAAATACCTTCAGATGCTGCTCCTGGGCCTCCATGGCTTCCCATGTCTGCACACTGTCTGCATCATCCAGTTGATTCTTCCTGCCATGCGCTCCATTCTGTGAGGCTCTGAAATGATTCCTGCTGCATCTGTGTCAGAACCTTACTTGGATGGCACACTTCGCTCTGGGTGTGGTTACTGGTGCCATCATCATGTTTTCCCCAACACCAACCACATGGATTATAACCAGGACTCTCTTGTGGCTTACAGTTTTCACACGTAAGTTTACTCCAGACCCTCAGCTTATTAACCTTGCTTCACTAATTATAGTACCTCAGTGACCGTATTCCTTTTTGTGGACTCTTTTTGTTTTGCTTCACAGCCCAGGACTATGACTAGGGATACATTCATAGCTAAACCTAATCCTGCTAAGGGGCTATGCTCTAAAGTTAAAATAACTTTTCACATCAATGTTTGATGCACCTTTTGGACCCCCATCCCCTTGCAAATCAATCATCTCTTTAGAAATTCAAATTGCCAACTCTACTGGTCCCAATGGCTGCTCTTCTTCCCTATGTAGAGGTTGTCCATGCCATTTAGGAGACCATGGAGGCTTTACTTCAGGGTCTGCTTCTGTGGTGGAACTGTGTAACCAAACCCCTCCGTCATATATCGGTTACTGAACAATAGCTTGGGGATAATACCCAGGATATTTTCACCCTTCAGCAACAATTTTCCTCTCTCCAGAAGTCTAAGTGCTCAATAAATTGGATATATTAGAGAACCATTCTCAGAGGAATAAATTACAACTGGTTTGCTTACATGAGAATTCATGGTTCTTCTTTACATAAGTTCTTAACATGTGATCTTCCTGCTTTAGCGAAAGTTTCTGGAAACCTTTCAAACTTTGAAATAGAAAAGGCTATAGAAGGAGAAAGAGTGGCCTGCATCACCCACACATACCATGGACACTTGACTTTGCTGAGGATTCTACTTATTTTACTATACCTTTGCTCTAGCTTCACATATCTCAGATGGTTAATGTTAAATTATATTATATTTTTTATTTATTTGCCCAATTTTCTAGACTTAATTTAATATTTGTCTTGCTATGTCTCAATTTTGTTATTTTGTGTTGATATATTATTTGCTCTCAATTTCATCAGTTGATATCACTGTATAACATATGAATGTGATATCTGGCCACATTATGTTCAATATAAATTTTATAAATATAGCTGGTATGGTGGGTCTGGACAAATATAACACATACGTTATACAGTGATATATCGTTTTAGACTACATTGCCTAGATTGTGAATATTAGACTGTTTTTGAAAAATAAAATCATGTTTATTGTATATTATTGGTAGACCTATAAGATCTATTTTTCTTACTTCCTATACTTTCTTTACACCACTATCTTCTCTACCCCAATGGTATGTGCCAGGAACTTCCTGGGCCGCAAGTTTGACACCACTGCCCTAGAATGTTCTGTTAATGTAGGCAGCTTTCGTTGTTAAGGCTAAGAAGACACAGGCCAAGATGTCCCAGAAGGTGCAGTTAGACCTTACGAAAACATATCAAGAATGTTACTAAATCTGCATATTTAAACTGTAAATCTTGTTTTGATGCCCGTAATCAGGTCATGGGGGATTGAAAGTGCCGATGGGAAAATATATCTTTCAATTTTATGAGGACAACTGGAGTTGTCTATTCTCCAATTTGCTGTGGGGGACTAGTCAACCTGTATTATTAATGCATTGAGGAGTGAGGCTGGAGACCTTAAGCATTGGGGAGAGGACATCCTGGCCCTACTTAATATTTTTCTTTATTTGCAAGATTCTATTGACTATGATAATAAGAAGCAGTTTAGGGATTCAATTTCCTTCCCTCCCAGAACTTTCTGCCCTTAATCCAACCTATCTCACCTGATGAATTGGTGTGGACTATTACAACTATAAAACACCTCAAATCTCCTGGACCCCATTAGCTGTCCGGAGAATTCTTTAAAATTCCCAAACCGAAGATTGTGGAATCTTTAACTCACTTTCATAATGCAAGTTTATCAGACAGTGTTTTTCCAGTTCACTTTAATGATGCCTTCATTAAAGTAATACTTAAATTATGAAGGGATCGCACTTCTGCAGCTTCCTATTAACCAAAATAACTTTTAAATGTAAACTATAAACTCCTCACAAAGAATCTAGCTGTCTTAAGTTTATTCTCTCCTCAGTCGTTCATACTGGGACCATCTTTATGAAATGCTCTCTAGATTTGGGATGCCCCTACAATTTATTAAGCTAATACAGAAATTTATACAAATCTGACTTCTAGAATAGTAGCCAATGGCCATAGAATGTGCCAGGGATGTCCTCTCTTCATATTGCTATTTGCTATGGTACTAGAACCTCTGGCATTTCATGGATTTCCCTCTTGATGACATAGGAGGAAATGCATCAAACCTTCAAAAGAGTAGTGAAGTGGGCAAGTGGAGAAGTTGCCCATAGTAATATCAGCTACTACCTATCAAGCTTCCTACTTGATTAATGAAGACATTTTGTGTTGTGGCAGTGCTTGATAAGAGACAATGCAATTGTCTTATTCTTATTCCAAATCAACTTAATAGCTAACAAAATGTCATTATTAAATGATCATTTAAAAAAGTTCTTATTTTTATATTGCCAAGGCCAAGCAAATCCATGATACAGCATTTAGTTTATCAATGTGAATTTATATGTCATAAATGCAGGAGGAAACACTAACTGTATGTGCAGGATGGCACCATTCATTAAAATTGTGTGATACTATACACTGTATATATATTTGTATTATGTTACAATGAATTCCTCCAAAATTAAACATTATAGACAATACAGAAAATAAAAATTGATCACTAAGTACATTCAGAGCCAAAGCTGTGTTTTTGTTTTATTTTATTTCAAATGGCTGTGGACAGGGCAGGAAAGTCAGCTGAGAGGGACATGCGAGGGACAATCAGCAGTGCTTCCTGTACAGTACTTCCAGTCACCAGTAAGCTGCAGCACCACATGACAGGGGAAGGAGAGGAGACAACAGAGACTACTGTGCTCTCCTGCCTTTCCCTCACCCTCTGCTCCGCACATGAACAGTGATCCATCCATGCGAGCAGCGTGAACAGAGCTGCAGACGCCGATCTGATGGGATATGAGGTACAGTAGTAAAAGTGTCAACTTTCCCACTGCAGCCTGACAGCACACACAGCTCAGCATAGTGCAGAGCAAAGGGAGAAACAAATGGTCATAGTGGGGGAGAGAGTCCGTGAAGGTGGGAGATAAGGGCTACTACTGTTTTGATAACAGAAATTTACAGCCACTGCACACCTGGAAGAGAGGTAGAGAGACTGGAGGGAGGATTCTTCTTTGTCCTAAAGAGCTGAAATAACAGATTCTTCAGTTGCAGGCAGCATGTCCCACTTTTGGCCCTAGCAAGAGCAGCTCTCCCAATAAATCCATCAGAGCAGGAGGAATCAGTCTCCTTTATACAGTTTATATACTGTGCACAAGAGGCTGCAGCCACATAGACCTGAACATTGTCTGCACCCACTGACCCAACACCCCTGCTGGGAGGAGATAACTATTACCTCTCATGCTATTACCATCTCTGTACCTCATTTATTTTCATCTTCATGATTAATCTCTATCTGCGGTTTATCAATTTTGACCTGCAATGTCTATCTTGCAACCCTATACTGATCTTGGCCTATTTTGACATACTCTATTTACAATAAAAATATTACGTAACATTATCAGCTCCATCAGATCATTCCCACCGTCACTGCCCAAAGAGATTAACCGTCTATTTGCACCCTGGTATCCAAAGCTATTTGAACCAAATACTGTGAGAACTGGAAAGCCTCACTTTCTTTTAGCGGCTGCCTCATGGAGGTGCAGGGGGAGGGGTTCACATAGGAGTTGCTCAGCTGGCACAGCCAGGGGGTGTTGCTGACAAGAGGGGAAGTAGCCCACTTTTATAAGTGCCCCTAGCCCCCCGAAGGCTTAATCTGGCCCTGAGCACATTATTACATTACATAAAAGCTATTTGTTTGTCTTTTGTTAGCCCTTCTATTTTTAACATGCACAGCTTAATTTGAAAGTAAAAATGAATTAAAGACCTATGTTGTGTTCAGTCAATTTCTTGCCTCTGGAGTCAGAACTAGCCAATAAACCAATTTACAGCTGTGGGTCAACAGTAAAATCACTTCATTCTTGACAACATGTACAGTAATGTGAACCTCGTAAGTAGCAAAATTCTTTGCTATCACACTCTGTGAGTTGTAGACTCACCAGTGTTAATTGTTTCTCTCCAACAGTTTATTGCAGCTCATTAAAGTCTATTGACAGTTTTAAGAATTATTAGACCCTGAAAGACAGAAACGTGCCATGAAGCTTGGTGATCTAGTTTGAAAGGGAAATATTGACAATGTAGTAGTCAAGTAGTTTTAGTTTACTGTAAAGACTTCGTACACACATAATCTGTTGTGGAGGAAATAGAGATAAGAAAACAGCAAAGCTGGAAGTCTGTTGTGAATGACAGGTGAGAGGAATTAGTGCAGACATTTAACGAAATCAGTGTCTTTGAAAGCTACACTACTATAGTGCCAGCAAACATGAGCTGTTTTAAATTAGGACTGCTTCATCCCAATTACTGTCAGTGATGATAAGAATAGTTGGAAAAATACCTTGGAGAAGAATTAGTCCCAACTGGTTGAGTAACTTTTAACAGTTTCACATGGATATGAACATGAAGAGGTTACTTTTGAGCTATAAGAATGGAATTTCTGCACCATAAAATATTATAAAAGTATGGATTTCTGAATTCAAACATCTCCGAACCATTGGCATATTTTGGTACCCCTTAGATTTTATCCACTGATTAAGAGGTCACAGAAATTGAAGCAATTTCAACTGGTAGATCTGGGCAAAACAATTTGTCATTAGTGGCTACAAATGCATTCTGCTGTTTCTTTAGTGGCAGCCAGTGTACATGTGGGGACTGATTCAGATTTAAATATTAGTTCTCCAACTGTTTTGGCATCCACGCCCATTCCCATTGTTATACACAATGAAGGATGCAACAGATTTGTCACCCAGAATTATGTTTGCATTGATGTTGTTAATATCATTTGTATAATATCATCTTCACACACTCATTCTAAGTTGAACACATGCCTGTTTGTGTTGTATATCTTGTGTGTTTCTGCTCTGTACATGCTCCAGAACTGAGTGCACACAAATAGGTCAATGAAGAAACACATCTACACTGATGCACTGGGCTTGAACAGGCAATTCTCACACTGGCAAATGTATTGGCTCACACACCCCTAGTACTCCTTGCACCACATAACTGTTGGGCACGTTTGAAATACCTGCACAGTCCTAACTCTGTCAAAACTGAGAAAATTCTGGATACGGATGGTCTGCCCAGGGAACAATGGGATATTGTATCCTGAGTGGCTTTGACATAGAATTCTGCAGATCATCTTGCACATTGCTCTCAACTTGTGGTCTAAAGCAGGCCATACACCAGACCAACTTTCCTCCAACCATCCAACCAGTTGGTTGGTTGGAATGAAAATCTGGTAATGTATAGGAACAAATGACAATCAGCAATTTGCTCCCAGAAAAAAACAAAAAAGTTTGTACAGCAAGGTGGTTAAATCTGTTTGATTTAAACAACATGTCTGAAAAACAGCTTTTGTCCATTTTCCAATGTTTGGGAGCAAATGGCTTATTGTCATTTGCTCCCATACATTACCGGATATTCATTCCAACCAACCAACTTTAGTTTGAACAGTCAATGATGCAGTCAATAGATGTTTTGGGGTTACTAATCTGGAGGAGTTCACATGACATGACGTTACACTTGGTGCCAAGTCAATTTTTATTTCATGGCATTATTTGTCGCCTTATATATTATTGTGGTAAATATTTCAATCTTTTCATCCCTGAGGTCAATACTCTCACAGGGGAGACCGGTGTCTGGATTTTTGTCTGGAGGAGCATCCACAGTGTGAACTCAGGCCCTGATTCAGAGCCGGACGCTCTGACAGAGCGCTCGTTCTGAATCAGGGCCGTCCGTCTTCATTTTTAGAGCGGCCTCCTGCCCGCTTGTATAGCTGTGGGTGACCACCCACAGCTATAGCGAGTGGCCAGGAAGATGGTCGCGATGGTCAAGACCATTGCGACCATCGGGCTAGCGATGAGACCCTTATGGTGGGGTCTCGTTGGCGCAAGCCCTGGAGTGCTTTCGGCTCTATCGGAGCCGAAGGCACTCCCACTGACATCACTTGTGATGTCAGTGGGGCCGGCCCCAGACGATAGGCGTTTCCATGGGAACGCCTCCATCTGGGCAGGCAGCCCACCAAAGGGGGCGTGCTGTCACTCAACTTACAGCACGCCCCCTTTGGTGCGAGACCCGGAGTGACGGTTTGCCCATCGATATCCGGGTCTCGCGCATGCGCACGACGGAGCATGCGCACTGGGCCAACATCGACCCGCTTGCGAGCGCTCAGCGCTCGCCAGCGGGTCTGAATCAGGCCCTCAGTTTGGTGGGCTGCTGGAATGTGCATTGTAAGCATGTCTGTCATCAGCTTTAGGCCTGGACCTGCACCAGTGTGTAAAATGATTTTGTTTGCCACAAGTATTGCAGTGTTTATTAAATGCAGGACATTTGACGAGTACCACAATTCACACAGTGTGTTTGTTGCTATATATGTTTCTAAAGGTCACATACTGTATATCACACTGTCTTTTAAACTTCCTTGCACTTTATTGTACTACTCATGCAGCAAGCATATGTGTATAGCAGTGTCCACTGTTAATTCCTTCTCACTTAATAGATGTGCATAAGTCACATCATTATAAGTGCCACACACAATCCTGTCCCTGATGAGGTATTTTGCTAATGCACCATAACCACATTTCTTTGATAGTATTTTTTAATCTGGCAGCATATGACTGTATTCTCTCAGTGGGGTGCTGCACAGCAGTGATAAAAGCATGTCTGTCCACTATAACATTATTCACAAGTAAAAATATATCATTAAACCTGTTTATTAGTATGTCTGGATCCTCCTAATATTCTCTCTCTGAATAAATGTGTTGCCTTATTGACAGCCTCAGCGAGGTTTACCAAGGTATATGCCTGTACATTTTTTGACTTGTCTGAGAGTCCTGCACAGCAGTTTACATGCTATTCCTTCTTGAACTAGAGCCATGCATCCACTATGGTCTTATCGAAGACCAGCAGATCTTTGCTTTAAAAACATGGTTCCATTACAGCCACACTTCTGGCACCATGAAAAGGGGTCTTTGTGCATATCACCAGAGGACTCTGGGAAGATACTGAAGTGTGTCTTTACTCACTGCGATCATGCTTAATAATAGCTGCAGAAGCACTTTCTGTATAACAAACACTTTCTGTAAACTGCATCATTGGATGGCAACGATGCAAGTTCCGCCATCCACATACAGCATACTACCTACAAGACCACTCACTTCAGGAGTGAGTACAGTGACTGACAACATGAGATATGTAATGGGAAAAAGAGAGAGTATTTTGACTCTACTGCCCCCCTTTCCTCTTCCATTTCAGTAACCATGCTTGTGTCTGCCTCCCACTTTGAGAGGCAGAGAGCAGAACACAGCTACAGATTATTTTCATTAAATATATTTCTACAAAACATAAGAAGGTTGTTTATATATTTTCCATAAATAACAGTGTTTAATCTTCACTAAAATATTCAAACTGATTAATGATATATTAGTATGAGGAACTGTTTAGCACATATGAATCTATAGCAGGCCTGCCTACCCTCACGATTTGGTCGGGAGCCGCTCCCGACCCCCCAGAAAGGCAGGAAAGCCTCCTGGCTGCCGCCTGCCCAACCGGGCTACAACTAGAAACCCCCGCAGCGGGGAGCCCGATTACACGATTCGCGCTAAATCGCGTCATCGTGGCTCCGCCCCCTGCTTCACACGATTACACAATAGCGCAGTCACGTCCATACGGCGTCAGTGCCCGGCCATGCCCCCCTCTGTATGTCCAGAAGGAGGGAGCTAAATGTCGGCAACTATGATCTATAGATTACTTGTTACCTACTGTACAAAAAAACAACTGAACTGTACAGACACTGCATTTCCATCTTCTGTTCGGTTAGCTAATCTAATTACTTTTACAGTAATTACTATACAGTACTTTCTTTTACTTACTTGACCACATTCAGCATTTACACTTTTTGTACACACTATATCAATTAAAATATTTCTAATTCATGTAAAAATTGATCATTAATTACTATAAAAGAGAGGAATATATAATATAGTTTCTTCCTTTGACAGTGCACTCAGTTTGTAACGATAACATTTAAAAGTAGGCTGAAGCTGTAAACACTCCAACATAAATATTCATACAACTGTATGGCTGTGAAGCATGCCGAGAATAGGAATACCATTTATTTTACAGTCCCTTGGCAAAAATTTAGGGACTTGTTTTTTTTATTCAGATAGAGGAGTCAAGTCTTAGGAGGATTTATCCTCTTTTACTAGCTGTGCATTGCCTTTCATATGAAATTCACCATGAGCATGCTTCGTTTCCTGGAAAAAGGGCTGTTGGTATCCCTTGATCTCAGCAATGCTCTGCGAATCTCATTAAGTAGGTGCATTTAGTAAGTGTTCTACAGCAACACCACATGACCTCTGTGGAGAGATAACAAAAAATCACTGAGCTTTGTACAGTGAGTGCTATATATTGCTTATCTTTTGATTATGTAGGTGAAAGCTATATTTTTCTATTCTCCTATCTATGTGTTTCGGTTTAACTGATTTTAACACATAAATCAATTTTCAAAATAAAATGTGGCCAGTAAAACTCAACAATTAACAAATTGACTTTGATAGTTTTAAGGGTACATATAATGGGAAGCAACCACAGAAAGAAGCTTTGAAAAATGCTTTGGGGGATAATCTTATTCCTGTCAGTCTCCGAAGGAATTTAACCTACACAATCTCTTCAATTCATGTGCTAGCAAAGCCTATTAATCCAGTCTAGGACTAATTCCTCTATTCATCTATATTTTAAATACTGAAATAATAAGCAGTTCCACCTTGCGAAAGAAAGACAAACCAGCAGAGAATATATATCAGTGGGATGTATTATATAACATGCGCTCACTCACAAGACATCTGTCTCTAAGAATATGCAATACCAAGCTTCTCATAGGATTTAGTTAGGAGAATGAGGCTTAGCTTTAATTTGTAGTTGTTATTTACTGTATCAACAAATGGGCAATGAGTATCTTTGGCATTATGTAATTAAAGGTACATTGCACTGAAAAGTTTAATTACTAATTAGCATTTCTCAATTTCAGTAAAAAACACTTTAGAGATGCATTGTAGCACCCATTCATAAATTCTTGCACATGCTCAACTCAAAGCAATGTGATAGCATTGCTACGGTGTAGCATTGTGCTCATAAAGATGAGTCCACCTTTGTTGCAGAACTGGAAATATTGATTATTCACGCCAATGCTGTGCTCTGACATTGGGCCATCTTTCATTCGGATGCAATGCAGATGTTTATGCAATTGAGCGATTATCATTCCCCAAAGCCCCAGTGTGTGTCTCAACCCCATTCCCCAGCCTCATTCGCCCCATCCCCAGAGTATCAGCCTCATTCATTCCCCCCAGCCCCTGTATGTCTCAGCCCATGTACCCCAGCCCCAATGTGTGTCAGCCTCATACCCACCAGCTTGTGTTTCTCAGCAGCCCCTGTGTATCCCAGCACCAATGTATGTCAGCCTCATTCCCACAAGCCCATGTGTCTCAGCAGCCCCTGTGTACCCCAGTCCCATTCCCAGCAGCCCGTGTCTCAACCTTACTCCCCCAATGTATGTCAGCCTCATTTCCATCAGCCCCATTCCCACCAGCCCATGTGTCTAAACCTTACCCCACCCCCAATGTATGTCAGCCTCATCTCCACCAGGCCCTTTTTGTCTCAACCTTGACCCTCCCATGTATGTCAGCCTCATCTCCACCAGACACTGTTTGTCTCAACCTTGCCCCCCCATGTATGTCAGCCTCATTTCCACCAGCCAAACCCCCCCTTGTGCAGCCACTGCCACCGTCGTTATCAATACTTACTTGCATGTAGCTCCATTGCTTGTCTTGACAGCTGCTGTCTTGACAGCTGCAGCATCACTGTGTTCATGGAAGTAGGCTCTGGGAGTTGGGCCGGGCCACAGAGGGGCTGGATGGAGGCAGAGCCATCAGTGGTGACTGACCTGCTCCGCAAAGGCTTGTGGGAGGAGCCAGCAGCTCCCCTGGCCCGTCAACCTTTTTTTTGCCAGCAGGGTTGCGTAGAGCTGCCCGATCGGAAGTGAGCTCGGATCGAGGCAACGGGGGTATGCAAGTGCAGAGCGGCTGACGGACACTTTGGGGACCGGCCCAGCGGGAACCAACCTGGTGTTCCAGTGGCCCAATCTGCCACTGTCTGCTGCATAGAAATTAGCACCAGCAGTGGCATTAGTGTACATCTCTGAATCAGGTCCAATATTGTTAATGCAGCCTTTGTTTAATAAGGGCAGCATGGCATAGATAGAGGGAAACAAGAGAAAGGTGCTGAATCCTGGCCTTTTGTTAGAGCAATTCTCTTATTTCAATCATTAAAAGTTTATTTATTATACTGCACATTATCACGTTAACTGGATTTATGAAAATACCACCTAGAGGCCATAGGATAGACAAATAGCTGGGGCAGTAGGGGATGCCCCCTGTATTTTCACTCTAATATATTTGTTTCTTATGTATGTGTGCAAAATTGCAATATATGACAATTGTAATTACTGATACATAGTTGATGTTTTCACACCCTTTTCACATTATTTTAGTATCACCTAAATTTACTAAAGGGCAATTGGAGTAGAATTCATAAAATTCTACTCCAAGCCCTAATTAGCACTTATTTTTAGCAAGCAGATCGCATTCCCATAATTGTAATGGAAAATGTGGTCTGGACAAAGTTACGAAAAATAAATTGTAAAAAATACTGGTGAAAGCCCTGTGATAATAACGCCACCTGGAGGTGGCGTTATCCAGGGTCTCCCCAGTTACCGGACTCCTGCTCTGTTAAAAAAGGCAGAGCAGAGCCCGGAGCCGGCCCCAGTAATCAGCTGTGTGGTCTAAACAGACGACATGCTGATACACTGTAAAAAAATAAAAAAAAATAAAAAAAAAATAAAAATACCAGAGTCCAGGGACCGAAAATCGGGGCTTCCATCCTGCACTGTGACCCGATCATCAGCTGACTGGGTCCCAGTGCAGGATGGGATGTCAGCTGACCAGAGCCACCGAGGACATCACCGGAGCACCGATCACTGGAGGTAAGTGTAATAAAGGGAGGGGGGTCCTGGGGGGGTTGCAATTGCATGGGCGGGGCTTAGAGATGGCCATTCGGTGCATGTGCAGGCACTTGTCATGGTATTTTTTGCGAAGGGGATTCACAGGGACAGAGCTTTATCGCAAGCTCTCGCCCTTCATGGGATTTTTAGTAGTTCCCTGTGATATTGGCTAAATTCTCAATACGAATACAGTTGGTAGTAACACACTGCAATCTGCATTCAAAATGCGGATTGTAGTAAATAGAGCACATAGAGTGAAAGCTGTAGTGATGGAGGGTGACTACAATAAAAGTAACAAGCTTTGAAATCTGATCAACAAGTTAAACAAGGTAAATTCACTCATATTTCACATTTATTTCCAACTCATCTTGTCTGTATAAAGAGGCTCCCTCCCCTGGGACTAGAAATTAGCAAATATGTAATCTATTTGTTTAACTGTAGATGCAAAGTTCGGGTGGTACAATCTGCTTTTTCTTCACAATTGCACAAAATTGTATTGTATTGTTTTTGTCAATCTGAATTTTTTTTTCAATTTAAAGACTATAAAAAAGTTGGGATACCAACAATGCTAATTTATACAGTTCTGTGTTGTAATTGGTGTTAAGAAGGGAAAAGTCTGAGCAGAAAAAAGTTCATCAAATAGTTGGAGAAACACATCAGAACTTTTTGACATCACATTAAAGCTGTTTGTCTTACAACACTATG
Organism: Taudactylus pleione; assembly: GCA_031769625.1. Classification (NCBI taxonomy): domain Eukaryota; kingdom Metazoa; phylum Chordata; class Amphibia; order Anura; family Myobatrachidae; genus Taudactylus; species Taudactylus pleione. The sequence goes on from JAUIMM010000054.1 coordinate 8,059,223, forward strand.
TTTTGCAACCCTCCATGATCATTTGGACATCCTGTAAAAAACTGTATCAATCAATACACCAATCACAGCACACGGCAACATACAAGCTAAAGACCCCAGGGCTCTATTACCACCTGACATTCTGAACACTCCTAAGTACCATTAGTCACACAATATGTACAATACCTAAAGATGAGTATTAGTAGTATACTGTACATTTATCTTCAAGCTTAGCCCAAGTATCTGCTGATACAAAAGGTTTCTTTACTAACCTACATGCTTATACACATGCAAATGTACTACTTATACTTGATTGCTCTGGATGTACAGTATTTAACACCAAGCTCATGCTTTACTAACTGAAAGCTGAAGGTCTTTTCTGACCTTGATGGAATTACCTTTATATGCATTAAATCTGCATTAGAATTATATGTAAATACCCATTTGTAAAATTAGCCAAACTAGTCCAAGTTAGTTGGCCTAGTCAGCTTCATGAGGTCAGGATGTTGACCATGAAATAATGGAAATATTAAACCTAACAGCTGTTGAGTGTCTTTTCTGTGTGTTATATCTAAACTAAAACATGGAGAACATCAGCCATTTATTTTAAATCAAATTATTGTTACTGAAATGTGGCAAAGCAAAGACGGCCAGTTACCAAAGCAAGCAAAAACTTAAACAACATCAAAAGCATTAAGGGCGATTGGCCACCCTGGGTAACTTGATAACTAAACAAGAATGGGTATTCAACTCTAAGTTCCAACAATAAATAGAAAACAACCTAGAAAGGCATAGTGCACCCAAACAAACTAACTGCAATTGTGGTTATTGATCTGCTGTTCTTTACTGCAAAAGTGAGGTTCTGCTTACAGAACCACATCTTACTGCCATACACTCACCTAAACCACCTTACAATGCCTCAAAACAAACCTTCAATAAACAAGCACTGCCCATCCCCAGTTAAGTGGACTAATTTATTATGAGAAATGTAATAACAGAAGCCTAACCCTAACCATCCCCCTAACCCTAAATCTAACCCTAAGCCTCCCCCTAACTTTAAGACTTAACACTAGACTGTGTCAGGATTCTGACCGTCAAAAAGCCACTGCTGGTATTGTGACCATCAGCATCCTGACCATTGGGATCCTGATCCTACATCACAAATCAATAAAGTCCTAATACTCCTGTTCTAATCACAGAATGCTGTTAACCTGGATACTGTAAATACATATTTTAATTCAATATATTTCCACATGTGGTAAAGAATGGTGTGAACTTGTCAATGATAGATACAATGTTTACAATTTTCAATGTTTCGGTGTATGCACAGTGGAGTAATGTAACTGGAGATAATATATGCTAATCAAACTGGTCATAATGTTCCAAATCACTCCACTTATGTCACCAAGCTCAAATACCTTTAGATGGAGAAAATAGAACCCATTTGCTTTTTCCAGGTAGAGCTAGAGAAAATATAGCAAAATCCACCAATTTGTTAGTAGCAGCATAAATAAAGATAGAGTTGCTGCATAGATAATGAGCAGTGTTTGCAAAAGTGAGATTATAGTATGTGAAAACAATTCACAGTTTAAGGGGCAAATTCAATTAGATGCGGGGTTGTTCCCGCAGCTATTTGCTGCACTGGTCCAATTCAATTGCTGGGGACTCCTTGCATGGGAGTCCCCGAGACCCCATGCGCGATTCCTCACAGTCGGACTTTATCTTGCAGCTCCTGGTGGTGCAAGGTAAATTCCATGTTCGAACAACCAAATTGGCCTCGTGCGCAGGGAAAATGCACATTGATTCCACAGTTTGCACGAAATCGTGTTTACGCACGTGAGTCTCAATTTTACGGTGCGGGGAAAAGGCTATTTAATTGAATAGCTTTTCCCCTGTGCCATGGGGACTTTGGACTGCAATTAGTCACAGCAGAGCTGCAAATAGACTTTTTTGTTGCCCTGTGCCAGAGAGAGCATTGGCACCCCCCCTCAATTTACATTTTTTAAATAGGGACATAAGATAGTGCACCTGAAAAAGGGCCATGGCTTCATGGAGAAGGGCAAGGGAAGAGATAGGGGAGGCCAGGAGATGCTGGGGATAAAATAAGAGGAAGCTACAAGTGAGAATGATAATAAACAGGAAAATTGGCAGGCCCAAACAGTGACCCCTGCCCTGCGGTGCCCTGTGCCATGGCACAGATCACACTGCCCTAGTTACAGCCCTGGGTCCCCGGGACAACCCAGCGGCTAAATGAATCTGCCCCTAAGTCTGTAATCTGTTGAACGTGTGAAAGGCCCCAGTAACTTTTGCCAAAGGCTGGTAATCGAATACATGAAGAGAAACTCAACAGCACTAGTCTGGAGCAAGTAAATAAGCCAATCAGAGGAAAGGCAAATCCTGCTTAGTGGAGTGAGTGTGACAAACCTAAATAAACAAGCACTGCCGATCGTCAGTTAAGTAGACACCATCTGGCCTATAAAGATGCTTGTAACAAAAATTAATCAACAGGTGATGAATAATAAAACTACTGTTAGCTGACAAGAAATATAAAACCGATAAATTAACATTCTTCTGTATTTTGTCATTGGCCACTAGGTCCTTACCACTCCACCAAATCAAACTAGGCACAATAGAAGACCAGACAATGGTACAAGTGGAAAAATCAATAAATATGATCATACAGGTGCCCTGTCAGAAACAAGTTTGTAAGACGAAATATAGGAAATGCAATTTCTTTGTTAGTTCAGTACACCAGTTGATATTCTCCCCTGCATGTCTGTACTGTAGTCTTATGAATAATAATTCTCATTATGTATGAAGGGAGAAACATATGGAAAACATAGTGTAATATTTCACACACAAATCTATAGTTTTCACATATACTCAGATGAAATTATCAACAGACATAAAATAACCAGAATCAAAGCAACAAGATGGAGTATTTCCAAGTGTCCAATATAAATGGGCACAAAGATTTTTAGTTGGAGGTTTCTGGATACCTCAACCAGGTCCATTTGTACCGGCAAATCTGGAATCACTCCATGCAGATCAATAGATATCACTTCAGCCCCTCCATGCCAACGTGTTTTGAGAAGATATCTCTTCCTCAGAGCAAATCAAATGCAAGCCTTTAAACTGAAGTCTGTATTATTTAGTAAAAGTTGTGCAAAGTATAAATTTGTATTGTGGGCAGTAAAAATTTTCATTAAGAATTTTTACTTACCCTTCATCAAATGAGAATCAATTTTCCCAGCTGACTATACTGGATTACTGTACCGTAAAAACACTGTCAGTGCTTAACCAAAATAATTAGGATGGTAAAATGCACACAGACGTGGTGTTTGCTGAGAACTCTGCAATGTCAGTATCTGCCCATTCCTTACAATAAACATTTTAGTATTTATATAGTAAAGATTGTACTCAATATTAATTTTACATAATAAAATAATTTTGTGTCCTACAATATAAAACAATAATTTTATATTAGTCTTATAATTATACACAGAAACATATTAAACCTAAATCTGCTTTATTTTTCCTTAATAATATAAAATATGTTAACTCTGGTTCCTGAACTTAATTTGCCTAATCCTTGATTATAATTTTTTTTAATAGAAAATGAGAAACTCCAAAGACTTAAAATAAATTACCTTAAATAACTTTAATAATTTAAATCAGTCAGGATATTTAAATGTCATATTAAGTATTGCTGAAGCTTCTGCTTAATATTCTCAACAGTTGCATACCAATTCAAATCAGTAAAGTTTTTACCTAACAAAATATTGTAAATCTGTATTGATTTGAGGAAAATTATTTGTGTAGTAACTCTCATTAATAATATAGTTCCTAAATTATGTATTCATTTTTCATTCTACTATTTTCCTATTCATTCATAACTTTCATATTTTACACTGATCAGATACTAATGTTTGCAATTATCTAGCAATTTTAGGTTTTGTAGATTTTTCATGTTACAAATAGGATGTACTTGAGTAATTTCCTTTGGGGCTGTTTATTCATCTAACATTTAAATAAAGCAGACATCTTTTGAAGTGTTCTTCAAAGAAAAATGCTTGAGTTTGAATGTGTTAAATAGAATATTCTACTTAATTTCAAATAAACATTGGGCCTGATTCAGACCCACTCGCGAGCGGCTGTCTGCTCGCAAGTGGGTCGATGGTCTGCACTGAGCATGCGCACGATGGAGGGAGCTCCGTCGTGCGCATGCGCGAGACGCGACGAGCGAGGAATTTCCTTCGCTCGCTGTGTCTGATCAAAGGGGATGTGCTGTCGATGTTGATTGACAGCACACCCCCTTTGGTGGGCGTGCCGGGGGCGTGCCTCCCAGATGGGGGCGTTCCCAAGGGAACGCCTACCGTCAGAAGCCGGCCCACTGACATCACTAGTGATGTCAGTGGGAGTGATTTTGGCTCTGATAGAGCCAAAATCACTCCGGGCCTTGCGGTTGAGAAACTCAACCGCAGGCTCCGGCTCGCAGTGGCGATGGTCGCGATGGTCAAGACCATCGCGGCCATCAACCTGCATGCTCGTATACGCTGTGGGTGGTGACCCACAGCTATACGAGCGTCCAGGAGGACGCTCCATAATTATGGAGGACGGCCCTCATTCAGAGCGTGCGCTCTGCTCAGAGCGTACGGCTCTGAATGAGGGCCATAGTCCCCAAAAAAAGAAGTCTGGAATACTGTGCAGAAATGTAGTGAGCAGCAATGTTAAGCAGGATAATGGCCATCTCTCTCCTGGGCCTGTTCATCAAACGATAAATGGAACAGTAATCATGCAAAAATGCTAGTTTCTGCATATTTAGGTTACCGGTCCATTCATCAACAGGGGTCCGAAAAGGACCCCTGATAATCAGCAAAGTCCAAAAACTGATAATTTTCAGAGTTTGCTTGCGAGAGCAAGCGCCATCTTCAGATGGTGCTTATTCTCAGATCCCCGCTCCTTCCTATGGGAAGGAGTTCCGGTGATGCGAAGAGGAATCTGAGCGGATCCCTCCACCACCTTCTCACTACCTCCCCAGCGGCTTTGCACATGCGTGACCTCGTGGAGGTATGTAATGCAGCTACTTCTATAGCAGCGCTAATAACAGCAAGGACAGCAGCTTTTCGGAGTAGCTGTCCCCACACCGGAGTAATGATAAATTGCTCGGGTGTAAAGTTTCCCCCACTGTGAGTTGGATACTTAAGTATCCCCTGCAGCGATATGATTACCTAATCATAGTTGGCCATATGGCCCCTGATGATGAATAGACCCCTCTCTCTTTTGTTTAAGAATGGTAGAAATAAACACTGTGAGTCAAATGTAATAGGGTGAGAGTTTAGAAAATTTAAGAGTTTAGCTGTAAACTCTCACACTATTACATTGGTCGAGTTTTATCTTCAAAATGGGAAAACATCTGAATGAGAGTTTAAATCATTCAAGTTTTTTGAGTCTAAAAACATGCGAGTTTGCAAGTTCTCAGACCCTATTATATTGGCTGAGTTTAAAAATTGTGAGAAAACTCTAACATTTTCTAAACTCTCACCCTTTTACATTTGGCCCAGTGACTTGACATGTGATGACATGTTATTGCAGGTAAGTGTAGTAGACCAGTGATGGGTAACCTGCTGGATTTTGGAAGACCTAGAAATGAAGCCTACGGCTTCTCTGTAAAGTGGCGGATCTAGACTTATCTCTTAGGGGGGGTGGCTTACCGTTTAGTCCTGACTCCTCCCCTCTCCAGTCCCAACTCCTCCCCTTCCAGTCCCAACATCTCACCTCTCATGTCCCAACTCCTGCAGTGACACTATGTGTCACTAAAATAAATGTATTTTAAGAACAAGTTTGTTCTTTGCAATATGAATGGACTGTCCGTAATATTCATTCACTAAAAGCAATTCATTAAACTCTTGCTGTAGTGAACAGCCACTGTACTACTTAACAGCCATTGGGCCTGATTTAGAGTTGTACAGTAATGCTCCTGCAGCTGCAATTTTCACAGCTGTGAATATGTGGAAATATGCTAATTCAATAGTTACCAGGACTTGTACTGTGACACCCAACTGAGCCATCGTAGCAGTCTGTAACTGCGTACATATATGTAACATCGTTCACTGATCATGCAAACATCGACATCCTGAGCAAGTTTATGGTCACTCAGAATGGCCAACATAAAAGATGCCAGAGCCTTCCCTAAATGCTCCCTTACTGTCAATCACACTGCGAATATAGATAGCAGTGTGCGACTACTGTAAAGTACTTTCACACATGTGCAATGGCAAAACATTGCTCCATTTGCAAAAACATACGCATAGCATACAATGAATCAAGCCTGTAATCCCTTATTGACATCCCATGAAACAGTAGATTATAATACTACTAATACCCTAACTAGGGAATTTAACAATAACATAGACTTTATTTTAGAGGGACAATTTTTATCTTTCGGACATTCGGTTTAAATCTATATGTGATTAAACATAAGGAAAGGAACACAGAAAATTACCTACTACACAAACTTTCTAACCCATAATTTAGAGTTCGCTCACTGCGATAAACAGCCCCCCAAGATACCACAAAATGGACAAGCTATCTGGGGCTTCCCACTCCACTTACTTGGTTTGCAGATTGCTGGCTGCAGGCAGGTAGGCAGGCTTGTCCCTCCCTGGCTTGTCCCTCTGGCTGGCTAGTCCCTCTGGCTGGCAGGCTGGTTCCTCTTCCTGTGTACACAGCACACATTCCACCCACCCAACACTATACCATTTATTAATTGGTCAAGTAACCTGTAATCTACCTGCCCTGCCAGCCAATGGGGTGAGTGGGGAGGAGAGACCTGTGAGATGCTGCAGCAGGGAGCTGAGCCCAGCTCCACGGTACACAAGCTGACACTCAGCACAGTGAGAATGCAGGAGAGAGAAGAATTGCCGGGACACTGTACGTGCATCCTGTCACAGTTACACTGGAAGCAGCATTGTGCTAGGGGTGGCGATTGCCACAATCGCCCCCCCTCATGGATCCGCCACTGTCTCTGTAGAACTTTTCTAAAAAGTACAGTACCTAGTGGTTTGGTCTTAGACTTTTATACTGGTGGCAGTGAATCATTCAGTCTCACAGAAATGTAACATGTTCAACAATGTTGGCATTGATGTCTCTGCACAGTGTTTAGCATTTCAATGATGACATGAGGTGTTAGCATATCAAGTCTGGTTCTTGCATCCTAATGAGGCTTACATGTGACCTGTAGACTTGATTCCTCCCAGGGTAGGAGATATTATTGGGCAAAATAATTCACCATATTAAATTCATATGTAATCATAAGTACCTGATATACACAGGTCTGCATTGTACATATGCGGGCTGTCACTTTCTATGTATGTGCAGAACTATACACAGTCTGGCATAGTTCTCACTCCCCAGAATGTGTAAGAGCTGAATTATAATATATGTGATTTGATTATTCCTGTAGCCAAGAGACCCATGGCATAGACCCAATTCCTAATCGAATGTTCCGAGTTTGCACTGCATTGTCCTTAATAATATGCCTGTAGTAACAGTAATGCCATGTAATATGCAAGAAGTCATTGTAGCACCAAATAAAAAGGAAGGAGCATCAGGAATGACTGAGAACATGTCTGCAGAAATAGAAGTTGACAATAATATACCACATGTAACAATATTGCCCTATAATAAGCCCTAAACTGTAGTCCCCAATAAGTGGCAATAGTAATAGTTCCCATTAATTTAAAAGCAATCAAAGTAATGATCTGTATAAATTGTCAGTGTTAGTAAAGCTAACAGCAGTAACAGGCATGGCAAGAAAAATCCCACAAGTTGTATTAATTACAGTAATATGGACATAAATACTCACATAACTACTGTTTTGCCAAGGTTTTTTTTTTCTTATAGAAATGATAAACTCACTGGCACTAGTGCTTTACCAAGGGTGTTAAGTGCCTCAGTCACTGACAGGAAGTTGAACTAAATCTCGTGGTTAATCTATAGTGTAAGCTCACATGTTTCACATAATACAAGAAGAGAAGGGTAGGACCCATGGACTTGTGAGCCTGGTACACTTCATGCAATTATTCATAAACCAATACTTAGGATGAGGTTATCAAAACTTGGAGAGAGATAAAGTACTAACCAATCAACTTCTAACTATCATTTTACAAGCTGCATTTAAAAAATGACAGGAGCTGAATGGTTGGTATCTCTCTACTAGCTTTGATAAATCTTCCCATTTTTATTCATTAACGATAAAGAATCATGTAATGATAAATACTAGTTCATTTTATTGTCTTTTTAAGTGGAAACCTTCCTCAAATTTTAGGAAGTTATAAATGCTAAAATAGGTGATTATTTGATAAACTATACATAAACAATTAGTATTATTGTCAGGTAATGTAAAATCTATATTTCCATCAATCTAGTGTATATCTTATATATGCATCATCAATATAACTGTTTAAAACAAAACAAGTTCTAACCAATACTGTCTAATTATATTTTGGTTACTGATGTAAGATACTGTTTAATGCAAAATGTACACTTTTAGGATTAGTTTTTTTGGGGGGGCGGGTTGTGTGACAAAAAGTAAAAATAATGATAACTAGGTGATATTATCATTACATTTTCATATTCAATATTTATAAGTTCGTTTCTGCTAAATAAAAAAGAAAATATACACTTAGTCATTTCATGATTTTTTATTGGAAAGGGATCCAAAAGGCACAGGGTCTGATTCTGAGGTGTGCGATATTGCAGCCGTAACTGTGTCATTGCCGCAGCATGACTGTATCTTTATGCTATTGCCACAGCTGATGGGATTCATATAGAGATACCCACCAGCTGCAGTGCTAATTGTGCGCATTAAGATGCACAATCAGTTGCACCATCAGTCGTACCAGCCCTATGTCAGTGCACCTACAGCACTGCTCGTGACATGCTCGCGTCTGGCTAGCCACCACTCCTGTTACCACCCAGGAACACCCACTGAAATTGTCTCTCTCTGCATCCAGATTTATTCTGTGGCTCGCGCCGGTACCCTTAGGGACCCACTTGCAGTGTGTCTCCGACAAATTGCGCATACTGAAAACATTGGCTGCTTGCATGTGACGTCAACACTACGTCCATCTCTGAATCAGGCCCATAGTGCTTGAGACATTAATTAGATATTTTTAGGTTTCTGTTGTGCACTTTTTACATATATAGAACAATTAAAACAAAGATTATAGTGCATGGATTGCATATGTAATAATAATAGATTTGTTGCTAGAAAAGATTTATTAGGACATACCACACTAATATAAATTTATTGTATATCAAGACAAAGGCTAATTCGTAGAAATGAAATTGAACCAAAAGGCCCACTGTTGTGGAGGAGCAATGCTAATCCCTGTGGCACTGTGCTTCATCTGAAAGCCTATCCATATTGGATGAAATTGTATTTTAGGTGCTGTGGTCCTTTAGCATACAGTAGAAGCTAAGTAAATTGATAGTGTGTGGAAGTCAGTAAAACTCTGAATTATGTGTAATATTGGGCCCAAAAAACTATTTTCAAAAATCACTTCACCACTTTTGGTTTGCAAATTATTGCAAGATACCATGAGGTTGTAAAAATTATTTATGTATACTTAGACATGTACTCTGGATTCCTGACTGTAAAAAGCAAAAAGCACTGGATACGTACCGTCACACAGTCCATATTTTCATAGAATAACCCCAACTCGATGTCAGTTGCTGGGGGGATTAGATACAGCTAAATTAATAAATGAATGGGAATAATTTTGTTTCATATTTAGCTCTTTGGAATTGCGAAGATATGCTAAAATTCAGTTTATTAATGAGTATGAGAGAAACTATTTAGAAGTAAACTGAACTCAAACAGTTGTATAGTGGGTATTTTAAGTATTTCAAGATGAATATTTTAAACATTTCTTGTCTGAGTTGGACAGCTGTAATTTTACTGTAAATTACTGGTAACCATGTTATGTATCACGAAGTATCGATTTTTCATAAAACTTCAATTTAGCAGTACCATTTCCAGAACAAAGTGTTTAGTATGAATTTAGTTTAGTATGGTCAATATGTTTTTACAAAAAAGTTGACATCTTGTTAATTGGATGTTCCAGAATCTCTTTTTTATATATGTCAGGCCGAAAGAGAGAATAAGAACACCTATTAATCAATAATCAAGCAACTTCTAGAACGGAAGAACAGCTACAGATACAATGCCAGAAAATGTAAGTCAATAAATAGCTTATGAAATCTAATGACATTATCATTGTTACATGTATTTTGTGCTGTAAATGTGTATGTTGTTCACATATGTACTCCAATGTCATTAAATATAGACTCCTCTATCTGTGCTTAAATGGAGTCTATGTATTTCTATACACTTTTCAGCTTGATTTGTAACTTATTACTACAGCAGGTAAAGTTTACACATTTCATGTAATTGAGGTACAGTATTATACAGTAAGAATGTCCTTGGTTGGGACTAGGGACATTATTAGTACATTGGGAATAGAGCCACCATATAGGTCTTCTAGGTCATAAGTGTATGCACAATTTTTCAAAAAGTAAATTATTATTATTATAGTGAAATTATATTTTACAATTAAAAACTTCATTTCTGAGATGACCAATATAGCAAATGAGGTGGTAAATACAGTACCCAGAAATTTAAGGTGTGCCTAAGATCTCAGAAAAGTTTCCTCTATCACTGGGAGCTTTATAATAGCACTAGCTTTTATCACAGATGTCTGATCAAACAACATACAGTATACAATTAATTGCCTGTATTGCTTGTTACAGCTCAATTGATGTTTCTCTATTCACCATTTATTTATCTGCATTATGTGATAGGATTCACCTGCTTGGCAAAGAAAAAAATATGTTAGTATTCCGCTGAATGTGGACTTCTATGTATTGGCAGACATGCTCATTTTGGCTCAGACAAACTTTTTATGACTTAATTCAACTCTTAAAATGAGCATAAACAACACAGGCCTCCAATTGTGGATGATTAGACAAAATTACAATGACAATATCAAATGGTCTGGGAATTTAGGATATGCAGATCTCTTTGAATTACTTACAGTAAGTTTTTATAGTGGGCTCCTTAATAGCAGCCTAAAAGGAACCATACAGTTTTAATATATTAGCTATTTATGCTACATAGAAATACAACATTAAAATAATAATAATACAATTAGAAGCTTGAATAGTTTAAATGGCAGCTGCTGTTTAAACCATGTATCTGCAATTAAATTTAGCTGTAGAACTGGTCAGTAAACCTTTTCAAATTAGTAATTTATTTAAACGATCAGATGACTCATCAGCAAATATTATATTCGTCTAGAATATTATTTTTCAAATTTCATTAGTTGGGTGCAATACAAAGCTTGAATGAGTTTCTCTGGTTTCCCTACAGAGCAAAAGTAGGGGGTCCAATGGCATAGATCCTGACAATGCATAGTAATTACAATATTAAGTCAATTAGTTTTGAAAGTAGTCAGAATGTGGTCATGCCCTATAGCATCTGAATACGTATTTGTCAAAAACAAACACATGAATTGTCAATACCTGTTTATTTACTAATTAATTTTAAATTCATTGTTTGTAAATTATTTCAACATAACTACTATATTATAACTGCACTATTAATTATTATTTTTATTATAATACATCACCAAAGGAACATACATGCATAATACATCCTAACTGATTAAACCTTTTGAAACATATACTTGCTTCCCTTTTTGTTTAGAAAATATATAGTTTCTATATTAAATTATTAGTAAATGTCAAACTGCTGGAGCAGAAGACACATGTGATCTGTTGTTTTTATATTTTTGTAATCCATGAACTATCTATCACAGATTATTTTGTGTGCGAGTGTGCACATGGGTATTAAATTAGTACCTTAATTTTGAGATTTTATTGAGGTTGGATAACACATTTATTAACAAAATTCATGTACACTTACTCAAGAATATTCATCTTTCAAAAACAGTGAAAAATTTTTTTTTACATTATCATGGGTTGTTTAATGTTTTTACTCATCCATAGCAGAATTTAATCATTAATAATAGTGTGTTTATGCATTTATGCTCTTCTTCTGTTGTTCTTAAGAGTGATTTCTTGACTAACAATTTGAGAGGCATTAATATTTAGCTGAGGGAAGAATTCATCCTTGACTATCTTCATTACCCATAACAATACTTCATCATTAAATAACTAGACTTCATAAATAGTAAAACCTAATATATAGTCAGAATTTGTAGTACAGAACCTGGAAAACACAGATAACAAGAAGGACATTATTTTGGTTAAACATTTACATGAAACCTCATAAGAGGTTGTTCAAGCTTATTGGAGCAATCTCTAAAGCATGGCATTTTATTAGGTTGATAAGAATGGATATCTGTCATTCATTTTTAATTTGTACGAGGGTGGTTCAATAGTAAGGTAACAAGACCTCTCACGCATGTAATGTTTCTATTTAATTATAATTTACCACCAGGCTAGAGCAGGTAGACCACTGTTTCCCATCATGATATTAAACTGCACCCCACATCAGTTATACTGTCCCAACATAATTTGCAAGATGGCATTGAGGTGCATAGTGTGATCAGATTTCTGCATCTAAAGAGCACATCAGCAGCTGAAATTCATTGCTAACTTGTTGAGGTGTATGAACATAATGTCATCTCACAGAAACAGCTTTGGATTTAGTGCACTGCCTTTGATAATGGCAAGACTGATGTTCAAAATGAAAAGCAATTAAGCACGTCCACCACAGATGACAATTTGTGCCGCACTAAATGTGTGATTCAGGAAGGCATACACATTTGAGTTAGTGATTTCCATCTCTTTGGTCCATTGAAGAAGCACCTGGGTGTAAGGTGATTCACAACCGACATTTAAGTCCAGCAAGCCGTCATCTCCTGGCCTCAGACGCTTGATTGATTGACACTGATTTCTTCTATGCTGGGATAGATGCCTTGGTGTTCCATTGGAACAAATGCTTATACAAGTATGGGGACTATGTGGAAAAATAATCTGTACCAAGGCCATACTATGAAAGGTCTTTTTTTCATTTATTGAATCACCTGTGTACCTTTAAGCCAAATAGTTTTGAAGACAGACTTAGATAAAGGTAAACATATACCAATAAGTGATAAATAGAGTCTTCACAAGTATTAGGCAATAGAAAAATGTTTTACCACAGTCCTATCACTCAGGTTTTCTGAATGTCACATTGATGATTGGCTTTTATTTACATAACCACTGTGGCTTTGACAGTAAATGCTGTGTAGCTGAAGCTCCAAAGAGTAATGTAAAAGAGTCATACAATGTAGACTATACATAGTTGAGGTTATTGAAGAAGAGAAATTTATTGTGGTAGAGAAGTTGATGTCTTAATACTGACATTGTTTCTGTGAATTTCTAGGAAATGATTTGAAGAAGTGGGTGTTTGATTATTTTGATAACAAAATAATGAATTTACTGAATTTTATTGCTTTTGAGATTAATCTTCCCACCCTTCCAAATACCTTCACCTCCCACAATTTCTTTATCTGTTGACTCCACCACCATCTCCTCTAGCCCTCAAGTGTGTTGTCTTAATAATCCTTGACTTCTCCCTCTCCTTCAAACCACACATCCAGTATCTCTCACAGTTCTGCCATTTTCAAGTCAAAATTTTTTCCAGGATTAGACCTTCTCACCCTGGAGGCATGTACGACACTCATACACTCACTGATCATCTCCAGACTGGACTACTGCAACTTCCTCTTATATGGCCACTCTGACTCCCACCTGTTTTATCTACACTCTGACTTTGATGCTGCTGCCCAGCTCATCTTGCACTCCAAATGCATTACATCTACCTCCCTTTCCTACAAGCCCTTCACTGGCTCCAATTCCTCTTCAGAACTTCATTCAAACTTCTCACACTAACTTACAAAGCCCTCACCTAATCCTCTCCTATTTACAGCGCTGACCTCATCTGCATTCACACTCCAGTCCACCCATTTTGCTCCACCCATGACTGCTGTCTCGCCTCCCAGCTGATTACTTCCTCCTACTCTTGCTTACAAAATTTTCCTCTTGCTGCTCCCCACCTCATGAAATCTCTCCATCTCCCTATCAGACTCTCCCCCTTTCTATAAAATTTCAAAAGGGCTCTCAAGATCCACTTCTTCATCAAAGCCTTCCAGCTCTCAAGCTAACCCACTGCCTCATGCTCCTTCCTCACTATCTCTCCACACTGTGTAACCCAAGTCTGTCTGCCCCCCCTCCTTTAAACTGTAAGCTCTCATGGACAGGGCCCTCTTCCTCATATGATTTTCCTTCCCTTGCTTCTACCACCATATGCTCCCCACTGCTTACAACGGCACCCAACCTTTAGGTTCTGCTGCCCTGCTGCTTATTGGAGCATTTTGACTTCTAATGCAGCAACATTTAAAAACAATGTCAATGTTCTGCAATGTTCTGTATTTTTGTCATTTTTTGTTCCTGATTTTGTTCACACTGTTTCTGTTTTTTGTAAGGTGCTGCGGAACCCTTGTGGTGCCATAAAAATAAAGGATAACGATAATAAAAATAATAATTGTTTTCACACACAAAGAAACATAAATGCATATATCCCAAATGCCAAATTAAGGGGATCAGTACCTTAAATTGATTATATTGCTGAATGCTAAACAAACTCATTCTAATATAACATATTATAAACAGGGAATAAAGAATATATATTTTAACTTCTATTATTGCACAGTTAAAGCTAAGGTAAATAACTATGGATAGCCTTGCTAAAATCCTTCAGCCAATTCCCCAACTTCATCTGTTGCACATCAATATCGATAAATAATTTTGACATTTTAAAATAACAGAAAAGGAGATCTCGCACCTACAGTAATAGCAGCCCTTGAAGCCAATAAAAATATACAGAATTGCTTATCCAAAAACCAGTTATTCAGGCAGTTTTGAGAACTGCAGGGGCTTGAACCACTGTGAAAAGGACCTCAAACTAGTTTATTGCAAAAGCTTAAGTAAATGTTTGAAATGCTAACATTTTAGCAAGTCATTATTCAAGTCTCTTTAAACATTCAAGACTTTAAAAAAAATCTAGAATATATTTGATGCTGTTTGATGTTTATTGTGTACAAGTATGATGCACTTGAGATGTGTAAGATGTTTTAACAGTAAATATTTTCCCTTACATCTAGAAACTCCTGGTAGCCATATCCAATTAAGTTCCAGAATTTTGATAGAACCACAAACAAACCAGTAGCTAATACCATAGAAAGTGTGGGGATAGCCAGTTATCATTTTTAATGGACTTCAGGACATATTGATCATTGTGTTCTAAAGTGTGTAAAATCTGTACATACAGTATGGTGCTTTGCAAAGGTTTTCAGACCTTTGATGAATTTTCCCATATTACTGGATAACAAATTCTACACATAATCTTATTCTTTGTGATATTTTTATTTCAAAGCACTGAAACTCTATTTTTTTCTGTTTCATGTGACATAATTTAATATGTACATGTTTTCATATAAAAAGAAATCATAAAGATTCTGTAGAGAATTCTGTTTCTTTTAAATAATATCAGTTTCATGTGCACATATAAAATATAGCAAATAAGGCTTTTAGGTAAGGTGATAGACATATATCAAGACGTAACAAATATAACTTACTTACACACATACGTTGACTGAAAAGGGTAAATTCTGCTTTTGCTTTTTACTTTAACAGCTAAATGGGTTTTTCTAACTGTAAATCATAATACCAAGGGAGCAAAAGAGCTATCAAGCTACTCAGTTTGACAATAAAGCAATATAAATTCCAATTTATAATGTAGTGAAGATGCCCTGATACCTAGGTAACTGTTTCAAATTGGCAACAAAAGAATTTAAGTTCATATAAGAATACTGCATAAAGCAAAATAAGCTAAAGGAAGAGCAACTTTAAAAAAAAAAGTAAAGTACATTACTTACTATATCTATCATATAATGAACTATATAGGAATATAACACTTTCCTTTTATACAAACTGCAATTTTGCTTATTAAGCAACAAAGTTGCATCACGGCAGTACAGACTAAAGCTAAATTGATACCTTGATACATACTGTATGTCTGATTGATGATATTTGTATAATGGTTTCTGGTTTGGTGGATTCCAATGTTTAAGTGATGAGCCTGGAGACTCAATTATAGTAAAATACAGGAATAGCTAGGGGTTCAGAACCAGGGCGATTGCTATACAAAAAAACAGGGGTTAAGAGAAAGGGACGGTAATCATCTGAGAGTCAGAGGTCAGGAGCCAAAGTTGTCTGACAAACAGGGATTGACGATAGGGAAAGCAGCCAGGAAGTTACATGATTCATAGTACAGGTTCACAAAGACAAGGCTCCAGAAACTGGCCATGTTCTGTTCACAGGAATCTGCTTATATAGGTCTCCAGTACTGAAAACTCACCAGCAGGAGCACATTAGACTTAGACCTATCCCTGATGAAGGTTTACACAGATGAAATGAAAAGGATTCTGCAGGTTGCTACCAACAAAAGGGGCCGGGTACAGTATGCTTCGCTCAGGATCTCGGCGGTCAGAACCCCAACGCTGGCATCCTGACAGTGTTAGGATATTGACACTTGTCGGTCAGTATCCTAACCTTTCCCCCTCTCCTTATCCCTAACCCTCCCTTCCCAGTGCCTAAACCTAACCTCCCCCCTAGTGATTAAACCTGACCCCCCCTCCTCGCACCCTAAATCTAACCCTCCCCCCTTAGTGTCTAAACCAAACCTTCACCACTTAGTGCCTAATCCTAACCCTCCCCCAAGTGCCTAACCCTAATAACTAACCCTAACTCTCCCACAAACCAAAGTACTTATCGTCAGGATACTGGCGTTTGGGATAGCGGAAATAACAAAGTACAGTAACAACAAATAGTAGTAATAGCAAATTAGTCCTAAGAAAAAAAGAAAGGCTAATTCTATAGTCAAGTCACTAAATTTCAGGTTTCTAACTGAGTCTGTGATTCACTGTTCAGAGGCTGCACTGTTGCAACCCAAAGCTGGTAGTTTTTATCAATTTTAAAGAAATACAAAACCAAAACCAAATCCAAATCAAAACACTTGAGGCTGGTTTTGCCAAGACAAACAACCATAACCATAACATTTGAGGGTGGTTTTGCAAAAAGCAAAACCAAAACATGGGGGTCTGTGCACATATCTAGCTAAAATATCAACGACAGGAGATTTTTTGTGAAATTGTGTAAAAAGTTAAAAAAAATAGCTTAAGGAACATATCATTTTTTTAATTTTCTTCCACTTTTTCAGTGTATAATACTATACACACACAAGCAAAAGACTGAAATGTAGGATATAACTTCTATTTAGCTGTATATTTGTGAGATCTGTGTGCCACCCTTCTGCTCTGCTCAGCTTGTGTAAGCATATTTGAAAAGGCAACTAGCAAAGACTGCTGTTTTGATTGATAGTGAATGCCAGTATTAATAGGTTCCAGACTATAGATAGACAGTAAATAGATAGACAATGTTTAGATAGACACCAAGTTACTAAGCAGTGTTAGGAGACAGAGTGAAAAGTGATGTATGGGATAAGGTGCCAGCCAATCAGCTCCCAACTGTCATTTTTCAAACACAGCCTATGAGATGACAGTTGGGAGCTGAATGGCTGGCACCTTATCACTTAAGGGGGGCATCCACTACATGATTGTAGTAGGCGATTGAACGATAACGACGTTGTTATTGTTCAATCGTTTAAAAATTGTTTATAAATCATGCAGTGTTTGGTTGTTAATGATCAACGATGCGCGCTCCCGCTGGTCGTTTGATCGTCTCGTCAGTTGACTGAACATGCAGGTCAATTTCACTTGATCTATTAAAGATAGTTTGCAAATCGTTTGTAAATCGTTTGCAAATCATTCAGACTGAAAGATAAAATTTCAAGGGAAAAAAATCAAGGGAAAATCATTTAGAGACAGGGAGTAGATCGTCTAGTGGATGTGCCCCATTACTTATCACTTTTCACTCTGTCTCCTAACACTGCTTAGTAACTAGACCCCCAAATATTAGACAGTTAATAGTTAGACATGGACAAAAGGTTGACAGGGACAATAGTCAGACACACTAAAATTAGACATGTAAAAAGATCGACAGGTACAAAAGGTCGACAGGGTCAAAAGTTCAACATGAAAATGGTTGACACAAAAATGTTAGTCAATTTTGTGGTTAGGGTTAGGGTTAGGCACTTACCCAGATGGTTAGGGTTAGGCACCAGGAGGGAGGGTTAGGCACCAAGGGGAAAGTTAGGGTTAGGGTGAAGATTAGGGCTAATAAAAAATGTTTCAACCATTTTTGTGTCGACCACTTTCATGTCGAACTTTTGACCCTGTCAACCTTTTGTACCTGTTGACCTTTTTACATGTCTGACTTTAGTGTGTCTGACTTTTGTCCCTGTCAACCTTTTGTCCTTGTTTAACTATTGACTGTCTAACATCTGCAGGTAAATTTACTAAAGTGAGAGTTTTTAGAAGTGAGTTTTAGAAGAGATGCTGCCCATAGCAACCAATCAGATTCTACTTAACATTATTTAACTAGCACCTTCTAGAAGCTAGAATCTGATTGGTTGCTATGGGCAACATCTCTTCTAAAACTCACTTCGAAAAACTCTCACTTTAGTAAATTTACCCCCTGGTGTCTATCTAAGTATTGTCTATCTCTTATACCACACCCAGTATTAATACAGCACCAAATCAAGCCGTATGGGTCCTAAAAAAATTAAATTAAATGACCCCCCCCACAGAATAAACATTGTGTTGGACATTAAGATGAAAACCCCTCTAATCAGGGAGCAATATACAGTACCACAAACTTTTCAGCTATTTACTGCACAATGAAAGAGGATTCATGCACACTATTCCTATAGGATAGAAGAGATAAGTGTCAAGGAAAGGAAGTCTCTTAGTGAAATATTCAATAAGGATACCATTTTGCCATCAGAAATAAAAGTAACATATATTACACATAAACAGGATTCAAGCACATTTGGAATCCACAGATTTGACTCATTGTATAAGCTTCAACCAAAATACAACTGGTATCAGAGTCAGTTTTACAGCAAAGCAGCTTATGTGAAAATAATTTATAATGCGATTTAAGGTATTACAGCTGTAATGAAACATGAAGTTGTTTTTTTTAGAAGTATTGTTAGTTATGCTATTTCTGAAAACTACAAAAAGCTTAGCACAGCGTGTTTTTAAAAAATTACAGTCAAACCCCAATTTAAAAATTATTAAGAGGCCAGGAAAAGTTCATATGCAATCCAACAAAGACTAAAATGTGAAAAAAGGCTAAAACTATCCAAAGTTCTTGTAAAATATGGGGTAAAGCACTCAAGGTTACTTGCAATAGCCTGCAGTAAGGAAAGAAAATCAGTGAGAAATAAGATTGTACATTTCAGTGTGGTCTATGATACTGCAGCAGAGTTGCATAAGTACTCTACAATGTATGTTTTTGGAGATCTACCATTCATTTAACACTTTACGGCTTGTGAGTATGGAAAATGGAGATTGACAAAGCTAGACTGATTACATACTGTACAGATTATCTCAAAGTTAGTCATACATATTCAATTGGGCGCGAGGTTTAGCGAGGAAAAATCCTTGCGCCTAACTTTGGATTGCCGCAGGTAGGCATGCTCCCGATACCTGCGGTATAAAATTTAAAAAAAGTGGTCACGGGGTTTTCAGAGTTAAAAACCCAGCGCAGTGAAAAAAAAATAAAAACACTTACCTGCCCGGGGGTCTCTGTGGCTCTCGGAGCCACTCCATCTTCTTACTGGGGAGGGGGCTGCTGTTAGTCCCGGGGAGCTGATGGGAGGCTCCAGGGGCTGTAGGGGGACACAAGGGCTGCTGAGAGATTTAGTTCTCCCAGCGCCCATTACGGGGGGCATACTCACACTGGGTGGGTCACACACACCGGGGGTCACACACACATTCATGCGCACACACTCACTCATAAACACTCACACACTCAAACATACTGACATACTCATTGCTGCTGCAGGAGACTGGGTCCCGACACTGGATGCAGAAGACAGAACTTCGGAAGGTGAGTATTACTAATTCCTTAATTAGTCATTAGGTGGGGTGCCGCTGGGTCCCAGAGCATTTACAAAACTTTTTTCCTAACATTGTAGATTTTAGGAAAAATTGGCCGTGCACTGGAGGCAGTGGCAAACGCAGGATTTCTAGAGAGGGGTTTCCAAATGCTTGATTTTAGAGTGAGTGTGGCCAGTCCATGAAGAGGGTAGAATGTGTACTTATCCAGCTTTTTTATGCGTTATATAAAGTGTATTGTGTGTGATAATTCCAGCACGTACAGGACCTGTGATCACAGTAAGCCATTAGATGCGGCAGTAAGGCCATCCTGCCTAAGCTGAATGTTTTCATTTTAGATGTGGACACCATTCCAGAGTATTATAGCAAGTCCGGGAGGCTGGGAGCAATCTAGCACTGCCCTGGTCATATATGTACATATTGGGCTCTATAGCAGCACATCCCTAAAGCTGGCCACACACTAGACCAACTTCCATCCAACCAGCCAACTTGTTGATTGGTTGGAATGAAAATCTGGTAAGGAATGGGAGTAACTGATGATCAGCAATTTGCTCCTAAATACCAGAAAACAGATGAAAAGGTCGTCAGACAAGTTTTTTAAATGTTTGATCTAAACAATTTGTTCAAACAACAGTTTTTGTTCATTTTCCAGCATTTGGGAGAAAATTGCTGATTGTCATTTGCTTTCATACCTTACCAGATTTTTATTCCAACCAATCAACAAGTTGGCTGGTTGGATGGAAGTTGGTCTAGTGTGTGGCCAGCTTAACAATGAATGTTTTCCAGATCTCCTAGTTGGTGCACAGGTGTACTTATTACTAGCTGATACATGCTAAAAGATCCACAGGTAGTGCTAATTATTTCATTTGTGATAGTGAGAATAACATGCAGCACTTGTAAAATTCTATTATATTACTATTTCTATTGTAGTCATGGTGTGGGCTGGTGAGGGGGGTTTCCAGGCAGACGGAAACCCCCCCCTGCGTTTGCCTATGGGAGGAGCGCAAAAAAACCTCCCGGTGCTCAAAATAGGAACAAACTTGCAACTAACTGAATAGCAAAAATCCTGCACCTGCAGGAAAAACCTCACAGGTGCAGGATTTTTGCTATTCTCATCCCCAATTGAATGTCCCCCATAGATGCAATGTAGCTATATGCAACTAAACATATAGGGGCTGTTTCAAAGCTGAACATACACCCATTTGTGTAGAGTACATTGGCCCTCATTCAGAGCCGCTCGTAAGCGGCCGCTCGTTCGCACTGAGCGATGTTCGCACAACTGCGCATGCGTACGGATTGTAATACACATGCGCGAACCAGTCAGTGCGGCCGAAAATCGTGTGCTCGCTAAATAGCGAATGCCTGCTATTTTGAGTGACAGAAGGAGGCGTATGTGGGTGGTAACAGGGGAAGGTGCTTGAAAACTGGGGAGTGGAATTAGAACGCAGGCATGCTTAAAGGTCAAAGCGGGCGTTTTAAGGGAATGCATAATTAATAAAGAAGCGTCATTGCCCACGTCACTTGTTTTTTTTTTACTCAGAACTGCTCGCAAAATAGCGGTTGAAAAAACCAGCCACAAGAATAGCGAGCAGTTCAGACGCTGTTCGATGTATTCGATTAATCAAATAAATAGCGGACATGACGTATGGTGCGAGCGGCCAGGGGGCGTATTTTTCAAAATTACAACCGCACGTTTTGCTCGCTCGTTCAGACTTAGAGGCGTGAACAGACCGCAATGAGCGAACGGATCATTTGACTAGCCACCCCTTTTTTTTAAACGAACGACCGCAAATAGTGAGCGGCTCTGAATGAGGGCCATTGTGTGAAGTCACACTGCATAAACTCAGAAAATTAGCACATGCAAATGGAAGAAGTGGAACTAGGGTGGAAAGAAGCATTCTCACATAGGCAAAGTTCAGTGGAGAGTGTGTTTACTGAAATGCGTCATGCAGGAGCAAGCTTCTCAAAAGGCTTGTCTTTTAGACCTACTGTATTATAGCAGGGGCAAACACAGGATTTCTAAGGGACGGGAGGCTCCCTTGATGATGGAATAAAGCAAAAAAATAGTCACACAAAGGCTTTGAGACTTTTGTCAGTGGTGGACACAGTGCCAATGTTGGATGCAAGCGGATGATTTTTTCAACTGAGCCACACTATGCATGTGTTCTGGTGATTACCACCAAAAGCCAAAGAACAGATTTGGATACAGAGAGGCAAAATTTCAGTGGATGTTCCTGCTTGGTAACAGGGGGGTGGCTAGTAAGATGTGGATGCTCTGAGTCTCCATAGAGCTCCAATGTTCAATGGTGCAACCAAGTCCGATGTGAACCAATGGTGCGTCAATACACAAAGCAGCAGATTAGCACCACAGCTGTTGGGCGTCTTTGCATGAATCCCATTGGCTGCAGCATTAGCATAAAGATGTAGTCGTGCTGATGAAAAAGATGCATTTGCAGCTGCAATAGCGTGCTCCTCTAAATCAGCCCCTTAGTGTTCTGTATATTCTCAATGCACTTTATTCTTGAGTGTGCAGGAAACATTGCCATTTGCAGAGACATGCAATCTTCATACTGTGTATAATTTGCACTTCAGTCTTCTGCATGTTACCATAGGGCTCATGTAATAGATTGAGAACTGCAACCGCTGTGGGAACTGCGGCGAGTCTTCACATATTTTTAAAGCAGCAATAATTTTAAAGGCAAAACTAACTTGGTTTTGCCTTTAAATGACTGCTGCTTTAAAATTACGGGAAAACTTGCAGGAGTTCCTGCAGCGGTTGCAGCTCACAACCTATTACATAAACCCATATATCTTTGAAAAAGAACAATAACAAATAAAAATACATTTCATTTATAGCAAATTCTCTTTGCTTTGTTGCAGTCAGCAATTTTGTGATTGCATTTGTTACAATTATAAATATTTTATAGCAAAAAAAAAACCACAGAAAGCAAAACTAAACATTGGTGACATTTATAAATGATATCATAATTTACACCTTCACGGTAACTAGTTGGCAAATGTCTCTTCAACTGTGTGGCAGCATGCGGTACAAAACACATTACCATTTGACCAAGCTACAGGCACATACTTGTGTTTTTAAAAGAAAGGTCATAGACTTGATCAGATACAATTCCATTAAAGCTGAGCTGCATTACTTCCAAAGTAATTAGCTTTCTTTTCTTGCTTTCTTATCTTAGCATATGCGAATTATCACCCAAGCTAAATGAGCATCCTGTCACAGACACAGTTGCAAGATGGCTTCTATTAGCCTCTGGATCAAAGGCACAGACTATAATCAGTAATATACTGTATTACAAGCTACAAAAGAAAATAATCCATATATGTGGTACCTGTTTCCTAAGGATCTCTGTAATAGATTACTGTCATAAACCCAGCATAAGTTGTACAGCTGTCTGCTTATGTCAGTTTATATTTCTACTACTTTTGTAAATAGAGTTTGAAATTAAAGGACATTTCCACATGGTGCTGTGCAGTGCATTTCGGTGCTTAGAGGCCTGGGGGCTTTGGTCCTAGTGTAGAGAGAAACATATGTAATAAAGCTTTCAGAGCACAACTGTATAAGGCATTGCAGATGCACTTACAATACGCATACAGTACTACACGCATTTGATATGCATTTTAACATGTCTTTTATAGAAGATATTTTAATTTTCAAATGCAATTAAATCTGGCAAACACAACTAAATGGAACAAGTAACATTCCAAAAATGCAAAGTTAAAATCATTTAAAAGCACAGATGGGTATAGACTCACTTAGTTGCTATTACAGTAACCAGAAGAAAGCAACCTTAACTGTAAACCAATCACAGTCTTTCTTTTTGTTATATGACAGCATCCATGTCTGATCACTAGAAGGATCTTCAGTAGTGTGGAACAAGGTAGAAATAAACTGCAGCCTTACTTCTGCTGCATAGGATGTTGACAGGGTAGGCTTTTGTCCCAGTTATGGACCCATAGCAGCTATGGTGATGAAATGTTAGATGTGTTTTAGAAGTAGCTTACATCTGCTGCTTGCAAATTTTCTGAAAAACGTTCCAGAAATGTTTCTGAGCATTTTTTTTTCTTCCAGGGATAACACTGCTTTGATAAATCAATAGTTTACACATATTTGCTTACTTTCCTGGAATGCCTGGGAGACTCCTAAATTACAGGCGGCTCTCCACTCAGTAGGACATGGGCTGTCCAGAGACTTGCTAGTAAAGGCATCAGAGGGTTTTATGAAAAAAAGATGTAGTTCTAAACTTAGTTTTTAGGGGTAAATATGGCACTTTATAAGTTGTAATGCATGCACAGTCGGTGCATGGACTCTTGACAAAACTTCAGCATCCTGCCCCACCGCCACCACCAATACCTACTTCCCAGCTTCTCAGGTGAAAAAATGGTCTTATATGTTCCACACTAGCCACCTTCATTAATACAACAATGATGTCTCTTGTAGAGGCATCCTTCATTTTAGTGATAGGCGGACTTTGTGGCATTACCTTAGGCAGCTGACTAAAGCTGCAATTAATGGTAGTTCCAGCCCTGAATGCAAGTAAAGGTGCCAACAAATCAGAAACTTTCAATAAGTTTCTTTTCATTTTTCCTATTTGTAAAAACTGAAAATTAAACTAAATGAATGTGCAAGAAAATTGTTCTCACAGCTTCAAACTCAATCACAATTCACTGACAATGTTCAATGATATATATTAATATATTATATTACCTTATATGGCACAAAATGTTCCTCTACCTTCAGATTTTGGAAGTATTTTTTTCCACAAAATCCTTATTCCCATGCCTTGATAGTATACTTGCTAAATTTGGTGGCATTCCACATATTAGTCAGAGCTGAAGACAGCACTGAATAGGGAAACTTCAATTATGGGTATGTCGTATGTAAAAAAAAAAACAGCTTAAAACATTGAGGAGCTTATCCAAATTAGGAAAGTCTCAGCTGCTTCTCAGAAAAGCCTCTGTATAGCTTATGGATAAAAATGATAACATTAAATGAATTGAGCAGCGCTTAAGACTTCAAAGAAATTAATATCAGTACTGTCTTAAAACAATATTTAATCATTAAAACACAACATCATTAGCACATATAAGTTAAAAATAAACAACATACAAATAAAATACAGTGCACAGATCCTTATATTGTATAATTGAGTATACAGGAGGGTAACAGCTTCATTTGTAACCCTCTTAATTACTAACAGTCAAAATGTGACCACTTGTAGCAAATACATCACAAGTCACTTTCCCAGACTAGATTGTCTGTAACTGAGAATGCAGTGTATCTAATAGTGCAAACACCGACTTTAACAATCAGGGTGCTGGAGTCTTGGAAACACTACAGTTGGTGAACAGATAAACATTTACTGATTAATGTGGTTATTAGTAGTTAAAACCACCGAGCCTGGTCCAAAATATTGAGATTCCAACAATCATAGTATGTATTAGCCAATATGAAGTTTCAATCGGGACTAGTCTGTAGTGCACGATACTCCTGCAGATAAGGGTGTGCTGACGCGTTTCATCACTATCCACTTTGAAAATCTTAAGTGATGTTCAATTTATTTAATTATGTCGTATGTATGTTTGATAAGCAAACTGCAGTTCAACTTTACTTTTTTCTACTGTTATGTTTTGCAGCTTTATAAGTTATTACACTCCTATTGAATGGCTACATTGAAGAGACAACACAATTTCTGTTGCTTACACAATCATAAAGGGCCTGATTCAGTTTAGCATGGAATTGCAAAGCTGCATGCAAACAGCTTTGTAATTCCATCTTTGCGATTATGGTAATTCAGCAGGAGGCAGACAAGGGGAAAGAGACTAGGAAATCTCCATCAGCTGACGGAGATCCTGGTCTCTTCCCTCCCCTCCAACAGCGGCGACATGCCTCCGTTTCGGAAAATGGAGGCCGTTGCCACCCCCCCACCCACAAAAGGCAGCAGACTGTCAATCACTGACAGTCTGCTACCAGTCTGATTGTGGACATGCAGGACCCGTACTGCACATGCGCAGTAGGGGTCAGGTGCCTGCACAGTTTCCCATTCCAACCATTGTAAACTTGCATTCGGCAGTGCACTGCTGAATCAGGCCCTGAGTTCACAATCTGAGTTCCCATTAGACTAAAGGCCCCCATACATGGTGCGATATGCACCTTGCAATGTGATGGCTGATCCGATGGCCGACATATTGGGGCGGTCCCCACACACAGATGGATCCACTACCCGACCGCTGATATGCCGGCACCCCCCTCCCCCCCACATCGCGTTGCTCGTGATCGTACGTAATATCACCAGATCTTATGTTGAGCATGTAAAATCTGGAGGAGCGATGTACGATCCCATGGGAGCACGCACTGGCCGATGTCATGCCCACACATGGAACTATATAGCAGCGATATTGTACCAATTTTTCGGATTTGCTGCTATATCGCACCATGTATGGGGGCCTTAGCTGCTAAGGGATTCAACTATTGTAACTCGCAGATTTATGAAAATGGTGAACATCATTTTCTTTTCAGTGTCTCACTGTTATAAGTTACTCCTTAATTTGAGGTTTTGCTTTTCAGAAGTAACGGTATATAACTTTGTTGCAGCTGTCAAAATAAATATTTTCAACATTGCTGCATTGCTCTATAACACTGTGATTTCTATTTTAAAGGATATAAACAAATTGACTTATTCAACAATACTAAGCTTATCAAATCTCACTGAGTATACAGTTTGTTATATTGAAGATATGTTATTGTTTCTCAGAGATACATCTATAATCAATAGACTTTGTAGGTATAGAGCTAAGCCACATGCTATATTGACTTATTGCATGTTCATTCTATATTGTATATTTTATAGATTATCTAAGATTTTCTAGTTAGTATCAATTAGTACATGCTGCTTGACTTGTCAGATGTACTTAGTATTTTTAGTTCATTGATTAGCACTGGTGTCACTAATCTATATCACAGTCATGAGCACTGCATTCATTAATATAAATCAAATTTATTGTATTATAGTATTTTTAAATTAACCAATATTAATCAGTATGAGCTATTTGATTATACATGGTTTATTCATTTAACTATTAAATTTTGATAATTTGCTGAATGCTGATTGTCAGATAAGCTGTGTTTTACTATCTCTAATGTACGGGCATTCATTTGCAATACTGAAGCTCTGAAATTGTAAACTGTGTTACACTATGTATGTCTATTTTTATGTTTTGGATTCCCATTAAAACTGTGAAAAACACTACTTATGTCAGTGACCTTATGTGGATCTTCACAAAGGACATGAGATAAGTGGTCATAATTTTAAGCACATTGTACGGGTTCACTCATAGCCCCTCTTCACACAATTTTGGGTGTTGTTTTCACGGTTATTGCACTAGGTGGCACCCTTGTTTTTTGTTATTTTTCAGATAGGAGTTGATGTGCTTGACAACAAGTAGCATTGGCTGTCCAATATGAGTGGATTTATCTAGGCACGAAATATGGACTTTTCCAAAAGACATACCCATATAGGGTATTTTTTATTTGTATTATTGGTTCTTTACACATTGTAACACACCAGCCTAGTGCCAAAATTAGTTTTTATATGTATATATATATATATATATACACTGTATATATATATATATATACATACATAATATATTTAAAAAGGAGAGAGGACATCAATAGTTAAATGCAAAAAAATGTTTTATCAAAAAAAGATAGCAGCATAAATGTATACACAAGTGTGTTCACTCACATAACCCACAACAGGGAGACTGTGCCATTAATGAGCCAGGGTGGTAAAAATTGCCAGTAAAAACATCCTGGGGGGAACTCACTTCCTTCAGCCCGACAGCTGTTTCGGCACATGGACCATGAGGATGTGCCGTCTCAGAGTGCTGTTATTTTGCAGTTTGTATGATATCATACTATGTGCACTGGAGCAAGATGGTCTTGTTATTTGAGTGCCAGCAGATTGTGGATTGTTTATATATATATATATATATATATATATTAGGGGTGAGTGGGTTCGGATTTCTGAAATCCGAACCCCCCCGAGCCCACCCGATCCGAGGCAGATCCGAGTCAGGCTCGACTTTTCCCGCCTGACTCGGATCTGAAATCGAGGCAAAACGTCATCATCCCGCCTTCCGAGTCTCGCGGGTTTTGGATCCTATATAATGTACCCGCGTCGGCGCCATTTTCTCACTCGGCTGTGGACAGTGAAGAGGGAGGGTGGGAGTTAGGGCTGGCTGGGCTGTGTAGTGTAGTGTAGTGTAGTGCAGAGTAGTGTTGTGCTGTGCTGCGCTGCGCTGTGCTGCTGTTGTCCACTACTTCAAAGTCCATAGGGGCTGGTTGTGTTGTGCTGTGCTGCTGTTGTTAATAGGGGCTGTGTCCACTACTTCAAAGTCCATAGGGGTTGGCTGGACTGTGTTGTGCAGTCAGTTGTCCATAGGGGCTGTGTCCACTCCAAAGTCCTGTGCAGTGTCCCAGTCCTAAAGGGGTGCTGTAGTGTTGTCCAGGGGGTGCTCTGTCCATCAGGGGTGCTCCCCCCAAGTGCTAAAAAAATAATATTTTTTGTGTGTTTGTGAATTGTGTGCACAGTAGCCGCACGTGCATCAACAAAGTAGTGCCAAGCATGCGCCTGTGTCATAAGTAAAGGGCCGGCTGGCTTGACCGTTAAAGGGTGCTGTAACCCCCAAAGTACACTCCAGTCCAAACCAAAAAAAAAAATATTTTCTGTGTTTGTGAATTGTGTGCGCAGTAGCCGCTCGTGCATCAACAAAGTAGTGCCAAGCGTGCGCCTGTGTCATAAGTAAAGGGCCGGCTGGCTTGACCGTTAAAGGGTGCTGTAACCCCCAAAGTACACTCCAAACCAAAAAAAAAATATTTTCTGTGTTTGTGAATTGTGTGCGCAGTAGCCGCACGTGCATCAACAAAGTAGTGCCAAGCGTGCGCCTGTGTCATAAGTAAAGGGCCGGCTGGCTTGACCGTTAAAGGGTGCTGTAACCCCCAAAGTACACTCCAGTCCAAACCAAAAAAAAAAATATTTTCTGTGTTTGTGAATTGTGTGCGCAGTAGCCGCACATGCATCTACAAAGTAGTGCCAAGCGTGCGCCTGTGTCATAAGTAAAGGGCCGGCTGGCTTGACCGTTAAAGGGTGCTGTAACCCCCAAAGTACACTCCAAACCCCAAAAAAAATATTTTCTGTGTTTGTGAATTGTGTGCGCAGTAGCCGCACGTGCATCAACAAAATAGTGCCAAGCATGCGCCTGTGTCATAAGTAAAGGGCCGGCTGGCTTGACCGTTAAAGGGTGCTGTAACCCCCAAAGTACACTCCAGTCCAAACCAAAAAATATATATATTTTCTGTGTTTGTGAATTGTGTGCGCAGTAGCCGCACGTGCATCAACAAAGTAGTGCCAAGCGTGCGCCTGTATCATAAGTAAAGGGCCGGCTGGCTTGACCGTTAAAGGGTGCTGTAACCCCCAAAGTCACTCCAGTCCAAACCAAAAAAAAATTATTTTCTGTGTCTGTGAATTGTGTGCGCAGTAGCCGCACGTGCATCAACAAAGTAGTGCCAAGCGTGCGCCTGTGTCATAAGTAAAGGGCCAGCTGGCTTGACCGTTAAAGGGTGCTGTAACCCCCAAAGTACACTCCAAACCAAAAAAAAAATATTTTGTGTTTGAGAATTGTGTGCGCAGTAGCCGCACGTGCATCAACAAAGTAGTGCCAAGCGTGCGCCTGTGTCATAAGTAAAGGGCCGGCTGGCTTGACCGTTAAAGGGTGCTGTAACTCCCAAAGTACACTCCAGTCCAAACCAAAAAAAATGATATTTTCTGTGTTTGTGAATTGTGTGCGCAGTAGCCGCACGTGCATCAACAAAGTAGTGCCAAGCGTGCGCCTGTGTCATAAGTAAAGGGCCGGCTGGCTTGACCGTTAAAGGGTGCTGTAACCCCCAAAGTACACTCCAAACCAAAAAAAAAATATTTTCTGTGTTTGTGAATTGTGTGCGCAGTAGCCGCACGTGCATCAACAAAGTAGTGCCAAGCGTGCGCCTGTGTCATAAGTAAAGGGCTGGCTGGCTTGACTGTTAAAGGGTGCTGTAACCCCCAAAGTACACTCCAAACCAAAAAAAAATATTTTCTGTGTTTGTGAATTGTGTGCGCAGTAGCCGCACGTGTATCAACAAAGTAGTGCCAAGCGTGCGCCTGTGTCATAAGTAAAGGGCCTGCTGGCTTGACCATTAAAGGGTGCTGTAACCCCCAAAGTACACTCCAAAACAAAAAAAAAATATTTTCTGTGTTTGTGAATTGTGTGCGCAGTAGCCGCACGTGCATCAACAAAGTAGTGGCAAGCGTGCGCCTGTGTCATAAGTAAAGGGCCAGCTGGCTTGACCGTTAAAGGGTGCTGTAACCCCCAAAGTACACTCCAAACCAAAAAAAAAATATTTTCTGTGTTTGTGAATTGTGTGCGCAGTAGCCGCACGTGCATCAACAAAGTAGTGCCAAGCGTGCGCCTGTGTCATAAGTAAAGGGCCGGCTGGCTTGACCGTTAAAGGGTGCTGTAACCCCCAAAGTACACTCCAAACAAAAAAAAAATATTTTCTGTGTTTGTGAATTGTGTGCGCAGTAGCCGCACGTGCATCAACAAAGTAGTGCCAAGCGTGCGCCTGTGTCATAAGTAAAGGGTCGGCTGGCTTGACCGTTAAAGGGTGCTGTAACCCCCAAAGTACACTCCAGACCCCCCAAAAAATATTTTCTGTGTTTGTGAATTGTGTGCGCAGTAGCCGCACGTGCATCAACAAAGTAGTGCCAAGCGTGCACCTGTGTCATAAGTAAAGAGCCGGCTGGCTCATTTCTTAAAGGCTGGTGTATCCCACAAAGTGCACTACTCTCCAGCAAAAATAAAGAAATATTTTCTGTGTTTAGCCGCACGTATATATCAAATCGATATAACATAAATGGAGGACCAATCTTTCTCCGATAAAAATAAAACAGAGAAAGATCAAGAACCACTTCCTCCTAGTGCTGAAGCTGCTGCCACTAGTCATGACATAGACGATAACATGCCATCAACGTCGTCTGCCAAGGCCGATGCCCAATGTCATAATAGAGGGCACATACAATCCCAAATGACAAAGTTCAGGAAAATGACCTTGAAAAAAACATTTAAATCAGCTGAAGAGAAATGTAAACTTGCCAATATGCCATTTACGACACGGAGTGGCAAGGAACGGCTAAGGTCGATCCCTAGTATGTTCATGACTAGTGGTTCAGCTTCACATGACGATGGAAGCCCTCCTCCCACTAAAAAAATCAAAAGAGTTAAGCTGGCAAAAGCACAGCGAAGAACTGTGCTTTCTAAGAAGATATCACAAATCCCCAAGGAGAGTCCAAGTGTGGTGGTGGTTGCGATGCCTGACCTTCCCAGCACTGGACGGGAAGAGATGGCTCTTTCCACCATTTGCACGCCCCCTGCAAGTGCTGAAAGGAGCACCCACAGTCCACTTGCTGATATGCAAATTGAAGATGTCACTGTTGAAGTACAACAGGATGAGGATACTGGTGTAGCTGGCGCTGAGGAGGAAGTTGGCGAGGAGGATTCTGATGGTGATGTGGTTTGTTTAAATCAGGCTCCGGGGGAGACAGTTGTTGTCCGTGGGATGAAAAAGCCCAGCACGGTCATGCCTGGGCAGAAGACCAAACATTCCACCTCTTTGGTCTGGCAATATTTCTATCCAAATCCGGACAACAACTGTCTTGCCATATGTACCTTATGTAAAGGTGGAATAAGTAGGGGTAGGGACGTTAACCACCTAGGAACATCCTCCCTTATACGGCACCTGCAGCGCGTTCATAATAAGTTACTGTCAAGTTCAGAAACTTTGGCTAAGACCGTAAGCAGTCCAGGGACACCTAAATCCCATTGTCCTGTTGTATCCAAGCGCCTGCAAACCACACCGTCAACTCCCTCCTCGTCAATTTCCTCCTTAGTCAGGATCGGAAGTAGTCCTGCAGGCCATGTCACTGGCATGACTGACTCTCCTAACGGGGATTCCTCCGGAGGATCCTGCATTGCTACACCTCCTGCTGCCGCTGCTGCTGTTGCTGCTGCTGGGAGTCGTTCATCATCCCAGAGAGGAAGTAGGAACACCACTACTTTTACTAAACAATTGACCCTCCAACAGTACTTAGCGAGGAGGATGAAGTACGACTGCAGTCATCCTGAAGCAAAACGTATAACTGAGGCCTTGACTGCTATGTTGGTGTTAGATGTGCATCCGGTATCCGCCATTAGTGCAGTGGGATTTAGACAATTGATGGAGGTAGTGTGTCCCCGGTTCCAAATCGTGTCTAGATTCCACTTCACTAGGCAGGCGATACCGAGACTGTACAGAAACGTCAGAAAAAGTGTCCTCAGTGTCCTGAAAAATGCAGTTGTACCCAATGTCCACTTAACCACGGACATGTGGACAAGTGGAACAGGGCAGACTAAGGACTATATGATTGTGACAGCCCACTGGGTAGATGTATCACCTTACACAGCAACAGCAGCAGCGTCACCAGTCGCAGCATCTCAGAAATGCCAGCTCGTTCCAAGGCAGGCTACGCTGTGTATCACCGGTTTCTGTAAGAGGCACACCGCCGACAACCTCTTAGAGAAACTGAGGGAAATCATCGCCCAGTGGCTTACCCCACTTAGACTCTCCTGGGGATTTGTGATATCTGACAACGCCACCAATATTGTGCGGGCATTACATCTGGGCAAATTCCAGCACATCCCATGATTTGCTCACACAATAAACTTGGTGGTGCAGAATTTTCTGAAAAGCGACAGGGGCGTGCAGGAGATGCTTTGGGTGGCCCAAAAAATTTCTGCCCACTTTCGCCATTCAGCGACTGCGTGCCGAAGACTGGAGCGCCAGCAAACACTCTTGAACCTGCCCCGCCATCACCTGAAGAAAGAGGTTGTGACGCGGTGGAACTCAACCCTCTATATGCTTCAGAGGATGGAGGAGCAGCAAAAGGCCATTCAAGCCTATACATCCACCTATGACATAGGCAAAGGAGGGGGTATGCACCTGACTCAAGCGCAGTGGAGAATGATTTCCGTGTTGTGCAAGGTTCTCCAGCCCTTCGAACTTGCCACACGTGAAGTCAGTTCAGACACTGCCAGCTTGAGTCAGGTCATTCCCCTCATCAGGCTTTTGCAGAAGCAGCTGGAGAAAGTGAAGGAGGAGCTAAGACGGAGCGATTCCGCTCGGCATGTGGGACTTGTGGATGAAGCCCTTCATTCGCTTTGCCAGGATTCCAGGGTGGTCAATCTGTTGAAATCAGACCACTACATTTTGGCCACCGTGCTCGATCCTAGGTTTAAAGCCTATGTGGTGTCTCTCTTTCCGGCCGACACAAGCCTGCAGAGGTGCAAAGACCTGCTGGTGAACACACTGTCAGCTGAAGCGGAACGTGACACGTCAACAGCTCCATCTTCATTTTCTCCCGCAACTGGGGCTGCCAGGAAAAAACTTAGGTATCCTAAGCAACCCGCTGGTGGTGATGCAGGGCAGGCAGGACCAAGTTTGGACATCTGGTCTGGATTGAAGGACCTGGCAACAATTTCTGACATGTCTACTGTCACTGCATATGATACTGTCACCATTGACAGAATGGTGGAGGATTACATCGGTGACAGCATCCAAGTAGGCATGTCAGACAGTCCATACCTGTACTGGCAGGAAAAAGAGGCAATTTGGAGGCCCCTGTACAAACTGGCTCTATTTTACCTGAGTTGCCCCCCCTCCAGTGTGTACTCCGAAAGAGTGTTTAGTGGAGCCGGGAACCTTGCCAGCGAAAGGCATAGGAGGTTGCTTCCACAGAATGTGGAGAAGATGATGTTCATCAAAATGAATTATCAGCTCTTCCAGGGAGACCAGCCTCCAGAACGTACAGAGGGACCTGTGGTGGTGGATTCAAGTGGGGACGAGTTAATACTTTGTGAGGATGAGGATGTACACACTGAAGAGGGTGAGGAATCGGTGGATGAGGAGGATGAGGATGACATCTTGCCTCCGTAGAGCCAGTTTGTGCAGGGACAGATTAATTGCTAGCTTGTTTTGTGGGGGCCCAAACGAACCAATCATTTCAGCCACAGTTGTGTGGCAGACCCTGGCGCTGAAATAATTGGTTTGTTAAAGTGTGCATGTCCTGTTTATACAACATAAGGGTGGGTGGGAGGGCCCAAGGACAATTCCATCTTGCACCTCTTTTTTTTCTTTGCATTATGTACAGTTTGGGGCCTAGTTTTTCAA
The DNA here is from genome assembly GCA_031769625.1 of Taudactylus pleione. Lineage (NCBI taxonomy): Eukaryota > Metazoa > Chordata > Amphibia > Anura > Myobatrachidae > Taudactylus > Taudactylus pleione. Next base: position 8,093,678 of record JAUIMM010000054.1, read on the forward strand.
ACTGCCATCCTGTCTGCCACTGCAGTATCATGCCTAGATGGGTCACGTGTTTGTGCCGCCCACTCGTGTCGCTTAGCATAGTCATCCAGCTACCTCGGTGCAACCTTTTGGACATAAAAACACTATTGTGAGGTGTGAGGTGTTCAGAATAGACTGGAAATGAGTGGAAATTAAGGTTATTGAGGTTAATAATAGCATAGGAGCAGAAAAACCTACAAATTCTGTGATTTTAGCTGTTTTTATGCTTTTTTTCAAAAAAATACAGATCCAAAACACAAAACCCAGAACCCAAAACACGGAAAGGTGGTTTTGGCAATACCAATCCAGATCCAAAACACGAAGAAAGATCCAGATCCAAAACCAAAACACAATACACGAAAAGTGGCCGGTGCACACCCCTAATATATATACATGTAAACACACAAGTTCTGTCAGGTTCTATTATTTTTATTTTATTTTTTCTCCTTTACTTTCTGAACCTGAGGCAGCTCTGATTTATTTGATAGGTCTCCCCTGTTGCTAGCACTTGAGAACCAGTATAGTGCAGCCTTTTTTAAATGTAAATCACAAAGATCGGATAGTGTAAGTGATAGAAGAGACCTTAGAGAGGTCTCTCCTCAGGGGCGCATGTGCAGCACCCCCCTCTACTGCCCCTCCTCTTCTGTGGAGCCATCTTCCCAGTGATAGTCGGAAAGCATAGGCTCTGGGACAGTGCCAGAAGTTTTGCTTTCTCTGCGCAATGCCATATTTCCAAAGATGTTACTGGGAAAATGGTGCCCTGCACCATATATTAATATTCCTACTGCACTGTGGGCCTGATTCAGACCCGTTCGCGAGCGGTGAGTGTTCGTAAGCGGGTCGATGGTGGCCCAGTGCGCATGCGCACGACGGAGCCGTCTCCATCGTGCGCATGCACAAGACCCGGATAGCGACGGGCAAACCGTCGCTCCGGGTCTCGTATCAAAGGGGGCGTGCTGTCAATGTTGAGTGACAGCACGCCCCCTTTGGTGGACGGGCCTGGGGCGTGGCTGCCCAGACGGAGGCTTTCCCATGAGAACTCCTACCGTCTGGGGCCGGCCCCACTGACATCACAAGTGATGTCAGTGGGAGTGCTTTCGGATCTGTTTGAGCTGAAAGCACTCTAGGTCTTGCGGCAACGAGAGCCTACCACAAGTGTCTTGTCGCAAGCCTGATGGTCGCGATGGTCTTGACCATCGCAACCATCTTCCTGGCGGTTCGCTATAGCTGTGGGTGGTTACTCACAGCTATGCGAGCGGCCAGGAAGCAGCTCTAAAAAAACAGGAGGCCGGCCCTGATTCAAAGCGAGCGCTCTGTCAGAGCGTCCACCTCTGAATCAGGCCCTGTCTTTGCTGCACTGTCCTAGATCTTCCCTCTAATTGGGCATCTGAGGAGTGTAACACACCAATTTGTGACTGCTATTTTGAAACTGTAGGTCAGAATAAGGGGCTGCACATCTTTTTTAAACACAATGGGCAGGTAGCATGTACAGTAATATAAATGGATGTGTATGTGATATTATTCTACAAATCATAGATATAACATCAAGATCCACAGTTTGAAGCAAATATTAAGACAATATAGATATTTAAAAAAAAACCCTGCTCAGATCAATTGATTAACAAAACGAGTATGAAATAGGAGGGCACCATCACCTAAGTCAGCATATACAGTAAATCTGAATTCCAATAAATTATAAATTCTGACTACTTCTATTTTATGAACTGTTTTTTTGTTTGTTTGTTTTGTAATAACTTTTTTTCAAGGTAATCCAGGACACACAATTTCGAAATGTCTAAAATGTACCTTTATTTTTTTTCTTTGCTTGATTATGCACTGCAGGGGAATATAATAACTGTCTTATGAGGGAAAAGTCTAGTAATGCAGAAATACTGCAGCTCCACAGTGGTAAACAAATTAGTAGTCATCACCACATAGCTTGGTCTAACCAAAGCATGTCCAGAATAACAATAAGAAGATAGAGAATTAGCTGTATAGCACTGTCATTATCATACTACAGTGATCTGATGTACACCTCCAGCAATCATATGTAACAATGCACATTCCATCAATAAATTCAGACCGTCAGAGACATGTTATTTTTTGGACCTTGTCATACTGCTTTTCAATTTTAGACATGATTTGGTAACAGCTTGCAAATTTAGGTAGGTGTGTAAATAGTAATACCTTTTTGTTTGAATGATATATGAAACTGCTAAGATTACTGAATAATTTTAAAACTGTGTTTGTGAAAACATGCATATTTGTCAGAATACATTACATTTCCTAAGCAATCACAGGTTGTGAATTTGAATTAAGCATGATGTAGGGAATATGCCATATTGGTTTGTGTAGGTGTAAATGAATAATCATATGGATGTGCTTGGAATTTACATGGGAAATGAGACCATAAATAGATTCTATGGGCCTCGTTTGGATTACATCCATAGAAACGTTACAATTTTATACTTAGGACAGAATTTCCCAAACCCCTGTCCTCTTGTCCACTCACTGTCCAGGTTCTAAGGATATTCATGCATACGCACAGGTTGCTTAAGTATTAACTGTCAGTTTGATTCACCTACCTGTGCTGTCTGGACTGTTAGTGTGCCATAAGTGCTGGGTTTGAAAAACACTGACCTAGGCAAAACCATGTTGTGCAGGAAGGGGAGGGGGGTTATTATGAGGTAGATTTAGAGGTAGGAGAGGGCATGTCCTTACACAGCTCTAATTTGTAGTATCAGAATACTACATGCTAAAATAAGCAATCTCTTCAAATGGTAAAAGTTCATATTGTTATTAATAGTGGTAAGATGCCCATCCATCCATGCACATTAAAGAAGTAAAGTAATAAGGTTAGCCAGGATTGGCTGTTATTAGTTCTTGTGTCCCAGCCATCTAACCCTTAATAAAATTACCCCTGAAAAATCATTCGAAATCACCATGATATACAGCAATGAGGAACAGAGGCCACATCTAGATGAACATATACAGTCCCCTGTTTCCCTCTCATATGTGTAGAAATAGCACTACCACAGCCCTGATGGTGATAAGGAGAAGTGCACAAATTGCTGATATTTTTCAAAGTTGTAACCAGGCCTCTATAATAAAGAGTTGGTGTCTGAGTCTTATGTCATTGAAATGATAATTATTGGCTGCCCAGTGTTGGAGTGGATAATGCCTGGATCTCTTGAAAGTGAAGCACACCATTATTCTATCTGTGATTCATACAGTATAAACTGTCATCAGATAGACAAGATAACTCTAATTGTGCTTCTCTTAGAGCCCTATCAAAACTGGGAGAGGGATAATATTGTCAGAGATAAAGTACTAACCAATCAGCTTCCACTTTACATTTTGCAGGCTGTGTTTTAAAAATGATAGTTATAGTTGGAGCTGATTGGTTGGTGATTTATTTGTTACAATTTTATCTTTCTCCAAGCTTTGATACATAGGCCCCTTAGTCTGCATGATTATCCCAAAGGCAACGTTTTCAAGACCCTTTGAAAACAGTCCATATATGTATGTGGTACATATGTTTAAGATGACATTCTTGTGTATATCTGGGGAACATTATACTTATTAAAAGCAATCTTGTAGCCATCATAACAACTAACTTTTCAGCAATACCGAGTCTTAACTATAGTAGTTTACTGTGTGTTAGAGAAAGCCATACTCTTCATCCCCATATCCCCTTCTATTTCTATTTGCTATGAGTTACATTTAAATACATCAACTTCAAAGCCAAGTTCCTACTTTTATTGAGTTATCATCATTAAGACCAGACAGAACCAACTGCTTATTTATCTTTTAAGTAAATAATTACTTAAAAATAGTAAAAATAAACAAAACCAATGTAAAAAAATTCACCCAAAATAATGTCATTTGTAAAGGATATATATTTGGTATCATTGGGTAATGTACTACTGAGCCGTTCTTGCTTTAGGCCTATACTAATGTAAATAAATAAGTTTTAATAAAGGATGCATAACATCTCCCCATTGATGGCTGAGGGGAAACGGGATGTGAAGCAAAACTTAGCATCCTGCAGGGTTTTTCTACTGATTTGTACTGATGCTGGTATTCAGAGAGCAGCCAGGCTCAGTCACACTGTTCTTCCTTCCTCCGGGCTACAGTGAATGAGTGTAGTCAGGGAGTCATTATATTCCAATGCAAAGAACATTGCATGATCTTATCTATCTCTCCGAGCTAGAGGGCTATTTATCAATCTCAATAAAGTTGCTTGAAGTCTCCCAAACACACTTGTGTCTTTTTCATACACTTCACTTTTTAAAAAAATGTTTATTACTCCATGAAACTCTTTTGCAATAACTCATCCTCAGCGTGCAGTAATAATTTTTCAGCCAGTATCAGTATTTATAGTGCAAACTTCTGATTGACAGATTCCATCAACCTATCCACTTTGTTTATTTAAATCTATTGTGGCATCTATTCTAATTTCCTATTTATGCATCTATTCCTGTATACATGGGAGCTGATGCTGAGTTGTACCTATGTCGATTTGGTATATGTAAAATCTGCAAATTTATGCTGTGCAAAGAAAGACTGCTCCTGATTATCTGTCCATCTATAACGTAGGCGGGTTGCCGAAGGAAAACTCATTTGCACCAGGAGCTCTTAGTGAGTTGTCTGTTTTGCTTCTATCGGATTTTTTTCCTTTTTTTAATCCATAGGAAAATATATGGCATTATATTCACTACACTATAGAAAATATGGGGAAAAATATATATATTATTATAATTACAGCTCAAATATTTATTAGAAAATATTTCATTTATTAATAAACTAAAGGAGGCACATGATAAAGTTTTTTTTAATAATCTACAGAGGGTATTTAATACATTAACATTGTGCCGGTGGCATTCATTTAAATTACTACTATACTATTGGTGGCACTGACTTAAGTAATATTCTATAGGGGACACACATCATATGTATTAATATAGTATAGGTAGGTGCTCTAATGGCATGATGTGGGCATGTACTGTAGGTGGAATTGTGGGCTATTCAGAGTGGTGCATACAGAGAGATCTGTTTGATTTCAGATGAATCTCTTGCACTAGGTACAGTGCTGGTGCAAATGTGCTGATAGTGATGATGGCTAATTTTCACAGATGGATTGGGGCAGTGCTGCCAATTTGGAATCCTGGAGAAGATGTGTATTTATTTCCATATATTCAATGAAGCCACATGCTTGCAACTCTGAAATGGGCCCATTGTTCATATTGTAGAGGATCACCAAGATGTCTGAACGTCTGCATACATTACATACCGTTCTACTTTCTTTAAAATGTGGGCAAAGGGTAACTTATGTCTTTTAGTAAACACTTTAGTAAAGTACATCCTGTCCTCAATGATTCCGTGCTGGTAACTATAGGAACAGTAAGTGATTTCAGATACTGTACCTACAGTATAAAATATTTACAGAAATCAGGCCAATTGCTTCACAAAGGTTACAAAGTTGCCATATTGGTTAGATTACAACATAAACTTTCTCTAAATGTTAATTAAATGCTAATTTCTGTAATTTTTATTTAAACAATGTAGTCATATACAACATGCACTCCAGATATAGTAATGGTGAGTGATGTGGGTCAATATAAATATTAGAGATGTGCGCAGACGCCTTGTTTTGGCTTTAGTTCTATATCAGTTTGGGTTTTTTTACAAATTGATAAAAACAGCTAAAATCATGTAACTTGGACTTGTTTTTGTTTCTATACTATTAGCAACATCAATAACATATATTTCCAGTCATCTCCAGTCAATTTTGACCACCTCATAGTACCTTAAATCACGAGGGAAGGACTTAAATGCAATCCAAAATATGTGAAAATTAAAAAAGAGATGTTAATGGCATCTGTCATTTGAAACAAACAGGCCTCCAAGCAGTGGCAAATTACAAAGAAAAAAGAATTAATGTGTCTATCATACGGTGCACGGGATTAATTATTAAAAGTTATCAATTTTATTAGGTATACATTAAAATGTCCCATTACAGGACATCACCAGCGAAATAGGGGTTAAAAAATTAAGTCAATAGAGTTATAAAGAGTAATCAGAAATCTGAAATAAAATAATAGAGTATCCACACTGTGTGACCTCCTCCTCATTCAAATAAATCTGTCTATGAACATCTCAGTTACATTATCATTCTCATTACTTATCATTGGGTTGGCAACATGTAATTGTATATAGTAAATACTACACAAGATCCCTACTTGTAGAATGCTAAGTAGATGACCACATGATTTGAACAGTGAATTTCTTAATATTAGTTATCACTGATACATTTATTTATTTATTTATTGTGGTTTATTATTTATCATATTTATGTCCACACATGATGTAGTTGTAATACTGCATTCAAATAGGGTCTTTATCTTATTATTATAAGACTTTGATATTCAAGGGTATTGTTATTCCTATGGATCATTACCCTTGTATAGTCGCAGCCTGTGTGCAATTAATGCGCATATCTAGGGATTGACAGGGTTAAATCCAAAATCTCAGGAGATTCCCCTAACATAGCTATGGAGATGTTTGAAATTTTATCCCAATATTATTAAGTCCACAAGTGTGGTTTGGTTCTAAAGCATCCAGATGTTATATTAGCTTAATTGCACACAAATCCTGTTTGCGAGTAAGCAGAGCTATTTGCAATATGACCAATGAAGCTCTGTTCTCAGTCAGAGTGCTGCCTGGATACAAAGTTGCACAGTAACAAGATTTCGTAACATTAGCGTTCCATTAGTATTGCATATCCTCCTGCTTGGCATGGTTAGTACAATCTGATCACATTCAACATATGAACTGATGTTATTTCATTTTGACGATTGGACATATGAGAGGGACACACAGCAGGCGTGCCGACGCACGTCTCACTGTTTTGTTAGCTTTATCAAGGCAAGCAGTGGTGTAAATTCATACCAGACGCCCGGAGGCAAGTTATAATTTGGTGCCCCCCCTAAAAAATGGAAAAATAAATATGGTGCATATCTATCTATCTATCTATCTATCTATCTATCTATCTATCTATCTATCTGTCTGTCTGTCTGTCTGTCTGTCTGTCTGTCTGTCTATCTATCTATCTATCTATCCACACGCACAAAAACACTAATATAGAATATGTGAATTTGTTTCTATTAGGCCAACTAACTAAAGTAAATTTGCAGAATATCCCTGCAGAACACTCTTTTTCGAGAGATATCTTCAAAATCATAAAATCCCTTGATTGTACAGTATCTGCATTCCAGAGACTGGCCCTGGTAGCTAACACTATCTGTAGTTAGCTGCTGTTGCCTATGGGCTACAGATTGCAAAAAGTACCAGGGGAGAGATCAGTACAGGGGTGTATTTATAATGGGTGCAAGGTGGGCAGTCCAAACACACACCACCCACTTAAATATACTTACCTCCCCATTGGCCCAACGCTGAGAAAATGGCCACTGTGGCCATTTCCCCTGTGATTTGCACATGTGCCATAGAGATGGCCTGGGAATGTGGCATGGACGCCATGTTCCCAGAGACCTGCGCATTGGCAGTAGACTCTAGCACAATGCCAGAGTCTTCTGCACTGCCAGAGAGGAGGGTGCCCGATCATAGCCTGCACATGAGCCCCTTCTTCTTTGGATCTGTAGCAACCCTCCCTGGCACTCTCCACTTAGACCACGCATGGACAGTAGTGCTGAAGTAGAAGTGAAGGGTTTGCATTAGAGTTTTGTATAGATCCCCTTCAGTTAATGTGCCTGGTACACATGCACAGCTATACAGCTCTCCCATCCAGGGACGGATCTAGACTGTTTTTTAGGGGGGTCAATTTAATGATTCATTCTGCCTCCTCCTCTTCCTGTACTGGCATCTCCTCTTTCTGGTCCCAACACCTCTCCTTCACAGAATCAGCACCTAAATGACAGGAGCTGATTGGATGGGACTTTATCTCCATCCACTTTATCTCCATTCAAGGCTTAGTAAATGGTTGTTGCTAGATCCAAGTTGAAGAATAGACCTCTGATGTCACAACCACCTAACAGCTGCAGCAGGGCTGGACCCTTACCAGTGTTACTATCCATGTGGGCATGGAGGGGGAAATAAACCTGTGGTGAACAAAGCAAACCACTGTGCCTGAAGTGTGGCGAGTGAAGCAAGCCCATGAGTGAACACTTTTGGCCCCCTGTTCTAAGCCTTGCCCCCACTCCTTTAGTCATGGCTCACATGGTTGTGACATCACAGGTTCGGTGAAGCTTCTCCTTCTAAACCTAACCCTTAGTAAATAGACCTCATTGATTATTACCATTTATATATCTGTATGTATTCACTATTAGCACCAGCAGCCATTTCTCTGCTCCCCCAGTCATCTCTATGCTTACCCCTCCCCCAGTCTTTGTCTGAGGGCAGCAGATATCATCCCCCTCCACAAGCCATCTCTCTGCTCCCCCTCTCGCTCTGTCCAAGAGAAGCAGAGGCCATCCTGCCTCTCCTGATCTCTGTGCAGGGGCAGAAGCAGCCAGCAGTCATCTTCCTGCTCCCTCTCCCTCCTCTCTCTGTCTGGGGGTAGAAGTAGCTGGGCTGGACAGAGGCTGTAATGTCTCCCAGCACAATGTCAATAATGCACAGATAGCACCACTGTGCAGGGATGACAGTCTCCGGTCAGTCCTGCAGTGGCAGTATGGTATGCGGGGAGCTGGCTGTGATGTCTCCCTCCTCGGCTCCCAGGTGACTGTCTGTCAATGACACACCCTCATGGACGCGCGTACACAGCCCCGATCACTACAACAGGCTGAATGAAGATAAGGGGAGGGGCCAAGGGGGAGGACACAGCATGATGCTCAGTCAGTGCATGAGGAGAGAGATGATAAAGGACAGAAGGCTGTGATAGGGGGGGTGATCACTCCAATCAACCCCCCCCTGGATCTGCCAGTGCTCCCATCATATACCAGAGACACAAGATGTGGAATAACTTTGCAACATTGTCCATTATAAAAATGGGGACTGCACTGAGGAATGGAATGTATGGAATTAATGGAATGTATGTTTGTATGAAGAGCGACCTCAGCTACAACCCTGGGGTTAATTAGGAGTATATAGAGCTATGGGTTAGTCACAGATAGTGACCTGTATAGTGCAATTAGCATGAGGCTCAGAGTCCTCCGGATGGAGGTGAAAACAACCTGATGTGGTCAGTCCTCTTGAAACCCTGGATGGAGGGGAAAACCAACTGCGGGTGGGGAGCCCTCCTGATACCCCAGATAGAGAGGAAGACCACCTGATGTGGAGGCTTTGAGGACTAAGTTTGAGTCAAGACACTGTAAGACTGCTATTGTGGTGGAACTACAAATCACAAAATCCCTTGTCTACTGCCGACTGCTTCACATGCCGGGAAAGTTGCTCCACCAAAGATCTGTCCCCAGACTCAGTTGCTGGTGCCCCAAGCCCTTGCCTCCCATGCCCTCTTACCCGCAGCGGTCTGGTGCATCCTTATTGACATACCATACAGCTCCTGAAAGATCTGCAGCCACACTTAAGCTCGGGCCTGACACACAGGTCCATAGCTAGAGCTTCCACAAAGGAGGAGTGAGACCGGGAGTTGTGGGTGAGGGGGGGTCTCAGACGTTTCAAACTGGCTTCAGAAGCTGCCAGGGAAAAGCGACATCAATGAGTGTGGACAGGCTATAGAGAAAAGCGGCATCCGATGATCTGACACAGAGCCCTCCCCTAGCATATGGTTATGTTAGCTTCTCAGGTGTCGGGAAAAGGTGCCATTTATTGGGCAGCCATGCCGGTACACTCTGGGTACATATTTACAGCCCTAAGTGGGGTGAATATATTGTGAGCAATGGAGGAGGTGCCCCATCAATGCTGGTGACCAGCAGCAGGTGCATCCATTGTCTCCCTTAGTTCTGCCCCTGCCTCCAAACTTTGTTTGGACTGCCTCTAGTCAGTTGATGTGACATGCACACACTTCTAAAAGTATATATAATTTTTTATTTTCTAGCAGATTAAAATAGCTTTAAATACAATAAATGTTTACTTCCTCAAACAAATTCAATGTTATCTCCTCTTTTTATTATAGAGCATTATTATGTTAAAGCACATTCTGAATGCATGTTGGATGTCATTGAGGGCTCACGTCATTACAGCTATTGAGTTACAAAGGTGTCAGGCAAAATGTTTCAAAGCATTCATATTTGGAAGAGTTGAAGTTCTTATCATGCTGCACAGAGAGGTGGCAGTAAGTACAGTATGGATTAAATCTTGTAATATATTAATTTAAGCTACACAATTTGCAAAATGTGCTGCTGTTGTTTATAGTTCAATTAATAAATAATGTTTTTTTTTTAATTCAGAACATTGGGTAAATAAAAGTATTACTCCAAAGTAGGGGTGAGCGGGTTCGGATTTCTGAAATCCGAACCCCCCCGAGCGCCCCCGATCCAAGGCCGATCCGAGTCAGGCTCGACTTTTCCCGCCTGACTCGGATCTGAAATTGAGGCAAAATGTCATCATCCCGCCTTCCGAGTCTCGCGGGTTTTGGATCCTATATAAGGTACCCGCGTCGGCACCATTTTCTCACTCGGCTGTGGACAGTGAAGAGGGAGGGTGGGAGTTAGGGCTGGCTGGGCTGTGTAGTGTAGTGTAGTGTAGTGCTGCTGTTGTCCACTACATCAAAGTCCATAGGGGCTGGCTGTGTTGTGCTGTGCTGCTGTTGTTAATAGGGGCTGTGTCCACTACTTCAAAGTCCATAGGGGCTGGCTGGACTGTGTTGTGCAGTCAGCTCTCCATAGGGGCTGTGTCCACTCCAAAGTCCTGTGCAGTGTCCCAGTCCTAAAGGGGTGCTGTAGTGTTGTCCAGGGGGTGCTCTGTCCATCAGGGGTGCTCCCACCAAGTGCTAAAAAAATAATATATTTTCTGTGCTTGTGAATTGTGTGCGCAGTAGCTGCACGTGCATCAACAAAGTAGTGCCAAGCTTGCGCCTGTGTCATAAGTAAAGGGCCGGCTGGCTTGACCATTAAAGGGTGCTGTAACCCCCAAAGTACACTCCAGTCCAAACCAAAAAAAAATTATTTTCTGTGTTTGTGAATTGTGTGCGCAGTAGCCGCACGTGCATCAACAAAGTAGTGCCAAGCGTGCGCCTGTGTCATAAGTAAAGGGCCGGCTAGCTTGACCGTTAAAGGGTGCTGTAACCCCCAAAGTACACTCCAGTGCAAACCAAAAAAAAAATTATTTTCTGTGTTTGTGAATTGTGTGTGCAGTAGCCGCACGTGCATCAACAAAGTAGTGCCAAGCGTGCGCCTGTGTCATAAGTAAAGGGCCGGCTGGCTTGACAGTTAAAGGGTGCTGTAACCCCCAAAGTACACACCAGTCCAAACCAAAAAAAAAATTATTTTCTGTGTTTGTGAATTGTGTGCGCAGTAGCCGCACGTGCATCAACAAAGGAGCAGCGCCAAGCGTGCGCCTGTGTCCCTTAAGTAAAGAGCCGGCAGGCTCATTTCTTAAAGGCTGGTGTAACCCACAAAGTGCACTACTCTCCAGCAAAAATAAAAAATATTTTCTGTGTTTAGCCGCACGTATATATCAAATCGATATAACATAAATGGAGGACCAAACTTTCTCCGATAAAAATAAAATAGAGAAAGATCAAGAACCACTTCCTCCTAGTGCTGAAGCTGCTGCCACTAGTCATGACATAGACGATAACATGCCATCAACGTCGTCTGCCAAGGCCGATGCCCAATGTCATAATAGAGGGCACATACAATCCCAAATGACAAAGTTCAGGAAAATGACCTTGAAAAAAACATTTAAATCAGCTGAAGAGAAACGTAAACTTGCCAATATGCCATTTATGACACGGAGTGGCAAGGAATGGCTAAGGTCGATCCCTAGTATGTTCATGACTAGTGGTTCAGCTTCACATGACGATGGAAGCCCTCCTCCCACTAAAAAAATCTAAAGAGTTAAGCTGGCAAAAGCACAGCGAAGAACAGTGCTTTCTAAGAAGATATCACAAATCCCCAAGGAGAGTCCAAGTGTGGTGGTGGTTGCGATGCCTGACCTTCCCAGCACTGGACAGGAAGAGGTGGCTCTTTAAACCATTTGCATGCCCCCTGCAAGTGCTGAAAGGAGCACCCACAGTCCACTTGCTGATATGCAAATTGAAGATGTCACTGTTGAAGTACAACAGGATGAGGATACTGGTGTAGCTGGCGCTGAGGAGGAAGTTGGCGAGGAGGATTCTGATGGTGATGTGGTTTGTTTAAATCAGGCTCCGGGGGAGACAGTTGTTGTCCGTGGGATGAAAAAGCCCATCACGGTCATGCCTGGGCAGAAGACCAAACATTCCACCTCTTTGGTCTGGCAATATTTCTATCCAAATCCGGACAACAACTGTCTTGCCATATGTACCTTATGTAAAGGTGGAATAAGTAGGGGTAGGGACGTTAACCACCTAGGAACATCCTCCCTTATACGGCACCTGCAGTGCGTTCATAATAAGTTACTGTCAAGTTCAGAAACTTTGGCTAAGATCGTAAGCTGTCCAGGGACACATAAATCCCGTTGTCCTGTTGTATCCAAGCACCTGCAAACCACACCGTCAACTCCCTCCTCGTCAATTTCCTCCTTAGTCAGGATCGGAAGTAGTCCTGCAGGCCATGTCACTGGCATGACTGACTCTCCTATCCCGGATTCCTCCGGAGGATCCTGCATTGCTATGCCTCCTGCTGCCGCTGCTGCTGTTGCTGCTGCTGGGAGTCGTTCATCATCCCAGAGAGGAAGTAGGAACACCACTACTTTTACTAAACAATTGACCCTCCAACAGTCCTTAGCGAGGAGGATGAAGTACGACAGCAGTCATCCTGAAGCAAAACGTATAACTGAGGCCTTGACTGCTATGTTGGTGTTAGACGTGCATCCGGTATCCGCCATTAGTGCAGTGGGATTTAGACAATTGCTGGAGGTAGTGTGTCCCCGGTTCCAAATCCCGTCTAGATTCCACTTCACTAGGCAGGCGATACCGAGACTGTACAGAAACGTCAGAAAAAGTGTCCTCAGTGTCCTGAAAAATGCCGTTGTACCCAATGTCCACTTAACCACAGACATGTGGACAAGTGGAACAGGGCAGACTAAGGACTATATGACTGTGACAGCCCACTGGGTAGATGTATCACCTTACGCAGCAACAGCAGCAGCGTCACCGGTTGCAACATCTCAGAAACGCCAGCTCGTTCCAAGGCAGGCTACGTTGTGTATCACCGGTTTCAGTAAGAGGCACACCGCCGACAACCTCTTAGAGAAACTGAGGGAAATCATCGCCCAGTGGCTTACCCCACTTAGACTCTCCTGGGGATTTGTGATATCTGACAACGCCACCAATATTGTGCGGGCATTACATCTGGGCAAATTCCAGCACGTCCCATGTTTTGCTCACACAATAAACTTGGTGGTGCAGAATTTTCTGAAAAGCGACAGGGGCATGCAGGAGACGCTTTGGGTGGCCCGAAAAATTTCAGGCCACTTTCGCCATTTAGCGACTGCGTGCCGAAGACTGGAGCGCCAGCAAACACTCTTGAACCTGCCCCGCCATCACCTGAAGCAAGAGGTTGTGACGCGGTGGAACGCAACCCTCTATATGCTTCAGAGGATGGAGGAGCAGCAAAAGGCCATTCAAGCCTATACATCCACCTATGACATAGGCAAAGGATGGGGTATGCACCTGACTCAAGCGCAGTGGAGAATGATTTCCGTGTTGTGCAAGGTTCTCCAGCCCTTCGAACTTGCCACACGTGAAGTCAGTTCAGACACTGCCAGCTTGAGTCAGGTCATTCCCCTCATCAGGCTTTTGCAGAAGCAGCTGGAGAAAGTGAAGGAGGAGCTAAGACGGAGCGATTCCGCTCGGCATGTGGGACTTGTGGATGAAGCCCTTCATTCACTTTGCCAGGATTCCAGGGTGGTCAATCTGTTGAAATCAGACCACTACATTTTGGCCACCGTGCTCGATCCTAGGTTTAAAGCCTATGTGGTGTCTCTCTTTCCGGCCGACACAAGCCTGCAGAGGTGCAAAGACCTGCTGGTGAACACACTGTCAGCTGAAGCGGAACGTGACACGTCAACAGCTCCTTCTTCATTTTCTTCCGCAACTGGGGCTGCCAGGAAAAAACTTAGGTATCCTAAGCAACCCGCTGGTGGTGATGCAGGGCAGGCAGGACCAAGTTTGGACATCTGGTCCGGACTGAAGGACCTGGCAACAATTTCTGACATGTCTACTGTCACTGCATATGATACTGTCACCATTGACAGAATGGTGGAGGATTACATCGGTGACAGCATCCAAGTAGGCATGTCAGACAGTCCATACCTGTACTGGCAGGAAAAAGAGGCAATTTGGAGGCCCCTGTACAAACTGGCTCTATTTTACCTGAGTTGCCCCCCCTCCAGTGTGTACTCCAAAAGAGTGTTTAGTGCAGCCCGGAACCTAGTCAGCGAAAGGCATAGGAGGTTGCTTCCACAGAATGTGGAGAAGATGATGTTCATCAAAATGAATTATCAGCTCTTCCAGGGAGACCAGCCTCCAGAATGTACAGAGGGACCTGTGGTGGTGGATTCAAGTGGGGACGAGTTAATACTTTGTGAGGATGAGGATGTACACACTGAAGAGGGTGAGGAATCGGTGGATGAGGAGGATGAGGGTGACATCTTGCCTCAGTAGAGCCAGTTTGTGCAGGGACACATTAATTGCCAGCTTGTTTTGTGGGGGCCCAAACGAACCAATCATTTCAGCCACAGTTGTGTGGCAGACCCTGGCGCTGAAATGATTGGTTTGCTAAAGTGTGCATGTCCTGTTTATACAACATAAGGGTGGGTGGGAGGGCCCAAGGACAATTCCATCTTGCACCTCTTTTTTTTCTTTGCATTATGTACAGTTTGGGGCCTAGTTTTTCAAACTGCCATCCTGTCTGCCACTGCAGTATCACGCCTAGATGGGTCACGTGTTTGTGCCGCCCACTCGTGTCGCTTAGCATAGTCATCCAGCTACCTCGGTGCAACCTTTTGGACATAAAAACACTATTGTGAGGTGTGAGGTGTTCAGAATAGACTGGAAATGAGTGGAAATTAAGGTTATTGAGGTTAATAATTGCATAGGAGCAGAAAAACCTACTAATTCTGTAATTTTAGCTGTTTTTATGCTTTTTTTCAAAAAAATACAGATCCAAAACACAAAACCCAGAACCCAAAACACGGAAGGGTGGTTTTGCAAAACCAATCCAGATCCAAAACACGAAGAAAGATCCAGATCCAAAACCAAAACACAAAACACGAAAGGTGGCCGGTGCACACCCCTACTCCAAAGCAATAAAGGGTGATAATCATCCTGATTAAGGACACAGCAGTAGCATGCAGTACCAAAAAATCCTGCATTGTCTGTTGCTTTTTCCAAAAGTCTACAAAACCATATTCTCAGAGTTGGAAAGGCCCAAAGATAGCCACTTGTAACAGGAAGAATATCAATTATGAGGCTCTAATGAGAGATACACAAGTAGCTGAAACAACAGCAACTTAAGACATCTGTAGAAGCCAAAATGATGGAAGCATCATACATGTTAGTTATGTTTGAATGGCATTTTACTGAGTATTTTGCATATCATTCATTAGGCTTTGTCCCAAATATGAAAACAAATACACATTTGTGTTCCCACTAACAAGCACCATTATGCCACCTATTTCCATAACTGCACCATACTCACATCCCTATTACAGGCACATAACCAGTTCCAACTCAACATACAGTATATACAGACAGGGCCAGATCATAGGCAGGGCAACAGGGGCTGTTGGTCTGGGGCCCCCACACCCTGTCCCCTGCCATTACTACTAAGACCGGCGGAGTACAGCATTTAGCTGTCTCCGCTGTGGTCCTCCTTGGCAGGCAGAGAGGGGTTAGTTGTTCAAAGTCACTACTACAAAGAGAAGCTATGTGGGTTCACAAACTAGACACAGTCTGGCCGTGTGGCCTGAATGATTCCATTCATCTTGGGATTTTTTGCATTAGTCACAATAAGGGGTGCATCACCATTTGTAATTTTTTCTTGTTTTGGTATATTATATATTTTATTTTTATTAAATTTTTTTGTATTTTCTTATTTTTTGATGTTGCATTCTTTTTTATTTCCTATGTGGACTGTGGGCCTGATTCAGACCCGCTTGCGAGCGCTGAGTGCTCGCAAGCAGGTCGATGTTGGCCAAGTGGCGGCTCCGTTGTGCGCATGCACGAGACCCGCACCAAAGGGGGCGTGCTGTCGATGTCATGGGAACGCCTACCATCTGGGGCCGGCCCCACTGACATTACTAGTGATGTCAGTGGGAGTGCTTTTGGCTCTGATAGAGGCAAAAGCACTCCAGGGCTTGCGGCAGATGAGACCCTACCACAAGGGTCTCGTTGCAAGCCCAATGGTCGCGATGGTCTTGACCATCGCGACCATCATTTTGGCCGCTCGCTATAGCTGTGGGTGGTCACCCACAGCTATGCGAGCGGCCAGGAGGCCGCTCTTAAAATCAGAGGGACGGCCCTGATTCAGAGCGAACGCTCTGTCAGACCATCCGGCTCTGAATCAGGGCCTGTGTTCTTTATATAATCTGTATTTTTTTATATAGATTGTACTTTGTTATTTATTCATTGGGTATATTTATATCACTGGGTTTATTATTCCCTATATGCAGTCTATGCAGACTGTTTTTATAATTTATTTTAACACTTAGTGGGGCTCTTTGTTTAAATGGGTACTAGATTATTTGTACATTTGCTAACCAGAGCCTGCTTGGCTCTCAGAATGATGGGTGTTGTACTTAATGAATGTGGGAGGGTCTATATGGATATTTAGGGTATATAAGGGTATTGATATCACTTCTAAAGGTACCTTGACAAAGGTCCAGACATAGGAGCAAAACGTTGATGCTATAATATTTGTACGTATCTAAGAAGATGGATTAAACTATATTTTTGAAGACTGGAGAGTATAAGGATATGAAACGGAAAAGATCCAGCAATACTGTACTGTAGTTGCCTTACTATCCCTTCAGTTTCTGTGGCTGGCTGATTTTACGTGTATTTTTTTACCTAGTTTTAATCATCCACAATATTTTTGTAATTCATGCATGTCCTTGATTAAAGTGATATTATGGTAACCCTATTTATATCAGTGAGAAAATGTGTGTGTATGTCTGTCTATTTGTCCTTTATGCATGGCCAAGTTTTGTACCAAGCTCCACCAAATTTGGCATGGTGGAGTAGTCTGACCAGCATTAGGTTTTTGGCGATGTTTGAAGTTCGTCAGGGCTATGGAGGTCTACCTGGTGTCCATCAGGTAGGCCTTGGAGTATTTTTTAAAAATTATTGTTTAAGCAAGTTCACTCAGGATGTCTTCCAGTGCCTAAAACTGCACTTATCTGAAGGCACAGGCTGATATGAACCAGTGGGGGTAGGCAGAGCTCCAATGGAAGAGCAGTGATTTGGAGGATCACTGACAGTTACTAATTTTCTTCAAGCATATTTTCATTTACCATCATCTGTGCATTATCCAACTGAATTTCTCAACTGCCAGTGCAACAATCATGCTGCTTAGTAATCTGGATGCTCCAAAGCTTTGCAATAGTACAAGACTTTGTATAAAAACTATCAAAGCCCATATCATTGAAGCCACTATCATAACAGGAGATGATATGTTCATTCCTTGCATCCCACTGATACCAACAGACATGCCATTTGAATAAAATTTCCAAGCCATCTCTCTTTTACAATGACCATCAATAAGGCCCAAGATCAGTGTTTGAAGGTAGCAGGTATTAACCTGCAAATACCTTACTTTTCCCATAGGCAGTTGTTTGTGGAATGTTCAACAGTGGGGGCTGGCTCCTCATGGAAAAACAAACAACATTGTTTATACCTCATTGTTGAGGTAACAGTGTCTAAAACCACGTTATCAAACAGTGTGGTCTTTTTCAGAATCAATGGAATAGGGTCATAGGTGAGGACGATGTACAAAATGAAGGCTACAGATCTACTTCAATGTCCATTTCTCTTCAACCGGGGTATCCCAGCTAAAATAAATATACAAATAAATAAATATATATATATATATATATATAAATATACACAGACAAGTATATGTATCACACTGTCAAACAACATGCATTATATGGTAGCTTTATTTCTACCCTTTCTGGAAATCAACAAAGTCTATTTTTTTGAAGATAGGAATGAAATAAAAATATACTACTTTCTTTAACCTCCATCTGTGACTGAGTTAGTGCTGAAGCATATCAATTCGATATTTTATTCTTGGAAGTGTCAGTGACAAATACAACATTTTAACAAAACAGTTACCCATTTTAGTAGTGAAGCATATGAATCAACAGTCAGCTTTTCTTTTTGAAGCTTAACAAAGTAGTCACTTGGCGTCTTATGCCAAGTTATTTCTGATCTGGATTCCTTGATGACTTTTTACAAGAAGTACTTGGTGAGCATTGGAGCATATAGAAAAGAAGTATATTTTTTTTCAATAAATTATACACTTTTTGACACATTAGAAGTGCATTTGAACAAAGGGCCATAACATAAGTTGTAAAAACAATTACTAACTAGTATTTTTATTCTTATAGTGAAGTGACAAGGAAGGGGGGTTGAGTTGGAAGACAGTGGTATCATCATTTATGCAGGACACCATGGCATCAGTGCCATAACTAGACTGTTTGGTGCCCTGTGCCAAAAAGTGCATTAGCGCCCCACCCCCCCCCACAATTTTTCAAATAGGGACATAAGAAGCGCACCTGAAAAAGGGCCATGGTCTCTTGGGGAAGGGCCAAGGAAGAGATAGGAGAGGCCAGGAGATGCTGGGGATAAAAGAACCGTAAGCTACAAGTGAAAATTATAATAAACAGAAAATTGACATGCTCGAATAGCGCCCCCTGACCTGCGGTGCCCTGTGCAAAGGCACAGGTCTCACCACCCTAGTTATGGCCTTGCATGGCATATCTCTTCTGAAAAAGTAAATTAATTTTAAATAAGCAAATACATTAATTAACACCCCCCCTACAACTGATACCAGCATCAGCAATGCCGCAACACTGCATTCTATGAGTGTTGTTGCTAATATAAATTTTTGGGAGGATAACCATTTTTGCATTTATTTATTTATTTAAAACTTTTTCTTTTTTTTTAACTGCAAAGATCCATGTTGATGGTCATTATAATCAGCTTAGATCTTTGCTCCAGTGGTAAAAAGCACACAACAAATGAGCCTCCAAAAGGCCAAATTGTAGTTAAATCTACCTCTAAGTATGTTGTTCTGTCCCATCCCAGCCCCACCCTTTTACTTGTCTCCTGTTTCCCTTCATCAGGTGCTGGATTCCCCAGTCATTGGAGTGGGAGCTGCACTATAGGTGTAAAGTACATATTTGTGCACATTTGATTACATCATTTCAATCATTGCTCAGTTTTTATAATAGAAAAAAAAAAAAAATATATATATATATATATATATATATATTATACATATATAGGTATCCTGATGTGATGCTGAGAGGTCTTGACAATTGTTGCATCCGTGATCTAAATGTCAACCATACCAGACCAGATTATGGTGATGTTTATGGATTAGCTGCTTTTAGATAAGTACCACACATGACCAGTATAATGTACTATGGTTGTTTAATATTAAATTAATAACTAAGTCACACACCACAAGATTGGTGAGGTGTGAGTTATTGAGCACCCTGAAAAGTGTATCAGTTCGTGAATGCATGAATGCATGCTAATGGACATATATATATATATATATATATATATATAACAGTTTTGTTTTAATGCTAGGGTCCAAAACAAATATTTCTATAGCCATCAAAATTGTTTAAAAATAATCAAGATCAGAATATGGAGAAGTATATTAATTTTTTTACTGTTTTTCTAAAAATGTTAAAACCAGTTTATTTATTTGTTTTTAAAAACAATATAAAACTCACTCAGATAAATTGAAAAGTTATTTAGATAGCACATGATAAAATGTGTCTATAGCAAACTTGCATAGTTCCCCAGTCACTGAGGAGTAAAATAAAGATGTTTATAAATATTTAATACATACAATTTTTACTGTATTTAACTTTACGTTGTGTCTATTAATTGTGCTGTAAAATAAGATGCATATTTTAAGATTTATTTTACAGTCATGGACTATATTTGATTTTTGTAACTGCATTTTACTTGATTAAATTAAGTCTTGATTGCAATTTAAATAAAAACTTAAATGTTTTATTTTTTATTAATCTGTATAGCAGTGATATGAATTATGAAGCATAATACATCAGAATACTAGGTCACTTCATTTTTTATTTATCTTAATAAGGGGCTGAGTTCAGAATACATTATTTTCTGCAGATGAAAGTATTATTCAGCGGGGCCTTAAAGTCAATATAGTAGATAGATGCTTATTTAATAACACTGCTAAATTGTGCAACTCTGTACTCAAACCATATTAACAAAACAGGTGTGGTATATTTTGACAACATTCATCATGTTTACATGAGAATGGTCGACATTGACACATTGACTATCATCACGTAGACACTTAGGAAATGCTGAGATGATTTACTTGGAACAGCCATCCAAATTGGTCTAGCTGTGTCTTACGGCTCTAGCAGTGATGTCAGGATGTCTTCCAGCTGATCCTGCATCGCTTCTGGCAGTATTATGACTAAGCCTAGCCTCCTTCTAGTGCCTAACTTTAACCTTCCCCCCTGTAGCTTTACACTAACACTTGCCCTAGTGTCTAATCTTAACCCTCACCTCCTGTAGCGTAACCCTAAGTCAGTTGCTGGTACGTGCAGAATGTCAGCATTTTACATGTTGACATATCAAATGTTGACATTATGAACATGTCAAACTTCTGCACATGCCAACATGTTCAATGCTGACATATCAATAATGTCGACATAACTACCGACCTTCTGATGTCAACTTTATGAAAGTTATTATGACTACATCTCTAACACAACTGGCCTGCACTTACATTTTCTAACCTGAATAAGACAGGTAAAAGCTATCCCTTGATAAAGCCAGAATAAAGACCAAATGCATTGGACCAACACATACCTGCTCCAATCTTTGGATGCTGATTTGTCACAAAAAATAAACTCTCTGGTTTTTATACACCTTTAATATGTTTATTTATTTTGTGTTACTTAATTATTTTTTAAATAAACTGAATCATACATATTCCCCATCTCACTGTTTGAGTTGAGTTGAGATAAACATTCCCGTAAAAGCCTATACAGCTAATTAAGGAAATACAGTACTGTAGAGATGAGTCTGTTTACACTATTGCTTTGGTACCCACACTAAATATTCTGAATCCATAATAACAAGCACTAGCACAAGTACTTTTTTGGTTGACAAAATGGTACACATTTTGGGGCCTATTCATCATCACTTAATTTCTACAAAGCAGGTGAAAATGAACATTTTCACCTGCAATTGTAGAAATTAAGTTATTGGGCCATTCATTAAGAAGATAAAGCAGGAGATATCACAAATATATCCTGCTTACCTTTCTCTCGCGGAATGGCCCCTGTCACCTTACACTAGTGGGGGAACAGAATTCATCAAGCTGCGAAAATATTCTATACAGTCAGGTCCATAAATATTAGGACATTGACAGAATTTTCAGATTTTGGCCTCTATTCACCACCACAGTGGTTTTGAAATGAAACAAACAAGATGTGCTTTAACTGCAGACTTTCAGATTTAATTTAAGGGTAATTACATCCAAATCGGGTGAACGGTGTAGGAATTACAACAGTTTCAATATGTACCTCCCACTTTTTAAGGGGCCATCTGACTCTCATTGGCTGCTGTTTAACACACGCATCGCCACCAGCGCTGGCGGCGATGCGTGTGTTATGCACAGCCTGAGCCTACCTCCTGGCGCTATTGGGCAAGCACTCAGGGGGAGGGAACGGGCTCAGGTGTGCATCACAGGACTGACGCTGGAAGCCTAGCGCTGGTCCAGTGTAAATGTGTAGCGCTGGCCGCACTCATTGCGGTCGGCGCTACACTGGTGGCTAACTAGGGCAGGGCGCCCAGGGCACGCACCCTGCCCGACCCCCCCTAGTTACGCCATTGCTCTAGAGAGATGGATAGCTGGAGACAATATGAGCTTGAGTTTGTCAGTCCAGGCAGGTAACAGAGGTGGACATGGTGATTTGGTGGGTTTAAGTAGGTAAGGAGATAAGTCATTGAGATTGGGGAAGTGTCATGTCTGAGGGTTGGTTTGGAATGAAACAGTCATGGGAGGCTGAAGAGGAGACTTGGGAGGTATGAATAAACCTGGGTGGCTTCAGCCAGGACTTCCTCATGTATTTCTGTGAGGAGGTAGAGGAGCTGCAGAGGATTATGGGCCCGATTGTTAGAACAAGAATGGAAAGTCTTTATTAAACCGCAGATTGGAATGAGAACTGGAGATGATAATACTGAATTAACAAGCAGAATCAGATTTGGACCGATGATGCTGGATTGAGAGCTGGATCGGTTTGAGACCGATGTTGATGATTTGTAGAACTTGATGGGTTTGTATCCAATGTTGATGCATTGATGAAATTGATCAGTTGGGACCGATGTTGATGAATTGAAGAACTTAATTAATATGAGTCCAATGTTGGAAGCATCGGATGAGACCGATGGTTGGAGGTATCAGCCCGAACAGATGGTGACTATAAGAACAAGTCTCAGTGGTAAAAACCAGACTGGTGTGCAAGATGGTATAGGAGACTTGTTTACCAAATATAGGAATTGGATATAACATACTTGTGGCCTGATTCAGCAAGGATCGCAATGACGATTATGCACGCAATCGTCCAATTTTAGTGTTTTGCGCATGCATATGCATTGCAGTGTGCGTGCGCGAACCAGCCACTGCGATCGGGACTGCAATCACAGAGACTACACAGACCCATCGCAGAGTGATTGATGGGAAGTACCGTTTGTGGGTGGTGATGGAGGGTGGTCATCGAAGCACAGGTCTGCCAGTGCATTCAAACGCCATTGCGGGGACATGCAGAAATTATCTACTGTGAGGACATACGCAGCTTGGGCTTTCACTGCTTACGATGAGGTTAGCAATTCCTGAGTAAGATCTGACCTTGTGCAAGTGTGCGTGAGGCTCCGATGGTACTCAATGTTACTGATGTTTTCGCAGTCTTGCAAAGTATTACGGATGTGTATAAGGTAAGGTGGGTGTCCTTATGTTGTGCTGTGACGGCATAGCGATCACAGTGGATTAGCATATCATCAAAGTACACCACCAATACACCATACAGTGCGAAAGGCCTGGTGTGACTGAGATGCAAGGGACATAGAATGCAGGCGCACACTGAGCCGCAGCAGGTGGTGTAGTGTAGCAAATTTTTCTGTAAATTGTGCATCAGCAAAACACTACTCAAAGTGTGCTTGTGACACAGTGCTTTTACTGTCACTACACAGGGACAAATTTAAAATTTGTTCTAAACACATACAAAGTCGTAGATGAATGGAACTTGGCGTGAGAAGAAGTTGCATATCAAAGAAATCAGTGTAGTTAAGCGAACTGTTTAATTTGTGTGACTAGGACGCTCATTCCAGCAAAAAAGATGCTCAGTGCAAGCAGAGTCGCACGGTACCTGGAGCGCCGAAAGGACTGTTTGGCGCAATAGTGTGTGATGACACATCTGTACAGTCAGACACTGCATAAAGCTCAGAATTCCTTATGTTAATAAACACAGCTTCATAAAGCACCTCTAGTCTGCTGAATCTCATCTACCCACTTATACATTCAGGCCCAATAGCACTCGCATGGGTTTACTTGCCATGGACATACACCTACATTACTATGTACCATCTAATCAGAAATGACTCTCATAGCAACATATTTATATGTGCGCTATGGATTTATGTGTAGTATTACTAGTCTGTGACGTCTGATTTTGATTATGAATGCAAATTCATCTTTACTGTTAACCATTCACCATACAGGTCAGTAGGTTGAGGACACAGGGCCTGATTCAGCAGTACACGCAAGTGCTCTGCTGATCGCAGATTGACGATTATCTGCGAGTGCGCAGAATGGGTCCTGCTTAGTCACACGCATACCCTTCAATGCCTTTGCCTGATTGACATTTAAGGGGCGATGCAGGGTTCTAGGAACTGGGGGAGTGTCCACCCTGTTTTCCAGGAGTGGCGAGACCAGGATCTGCGGCACCATCCACCATCGCGACCAATGGTCATGATGGTGATCCAAGCCTGCAACTTCCATCGCAGTGCTGGGATCACAAATGTGCCAGGAGGTTCCATACACCTCCTGCTGCATTTGCATAATAGCAAAGATCACAATTGCATAGCTGCCTGCGTGCAGCTTTGCAATTGCGATCCTTTCTTAATCAGGCCCATAGTGCATTAAATTGCAGCATCGCATCCATGTCCACCTGGATATTTAGGAACGATTATTAACAAAAAGGTGTGGATGGGGTGGGGCCTTCATAACACAATCCATAGCAAATTGCGAAATTTGCCCAGAAGGGTTGTGATCCTCTACAAGGAGTTGGGAGTCTCTCCCGCAAATTTGGGAGGATGCTGATAACATAGGGCCTGATTCAGCAAGGAACGCTATTCTGCTTATACGCACGCAACTGCATTGCTGAT
Source organism: Taudactylus pleione (assembly GCA_031769625.1). NCBI lineage: Eukaryota > Metazoa > Chordata > Amphibia > Anura > Myobatrachidae > Taudactylus > Taudactylus pleione. The sequence goes on from JAUIMM010000054.1 coordinate 8,118,435, forward strand.
ATCAGCGGTGCTATTGAATTTGTGTGCATTCACATTGCGTACGCAGCCTGATATAAGTACACCCACTTACCCTCACTCACATCCGTATACTAGGGCAACATAGTGAAACAATCGGTAACATCGATTAACATCGGACCCATTAGAACAGTTAAGGAAGCCCAGACCTCACTCAGGAATTGCTAACTTCTGCGCATGCTATGAGACCTCAGGAGGCATCAGGAAATGCAGTAGCTAATTTATGCATGCCCATGCAAACGCACTGGCACGCCTGCATTCGCCCGACCACCCGTCACCACCCACAAATGGCACTTCCTGTCAATCACTATGCTCTGGGTCTGCGTAGCCTCTGCAGACGCAGTTCCCATCGCAATTGCTAGTTCGCGCACTGCGATGCATACACAGTGCGTACATATACGCAACTGCGTTCCTTGCTGAATCAAGCCCATTGTGTAAAGTTTACTTAAGATTTTGCTTTACGTATTTAACCATTTGGTGCATGCAATGCGAGTACAATTGTGACCGACTTTGTTCTACAGTACTTTGCAATGACCCCCATTAATTACTTTAAACTAACAGTTCAATAGAAATTAAACAGAACTATGTGCTAATATGAAAAGCTTGTTAAGTGTAATTTGGGTGTTTGTTTTAAATGATATAGAAAGGTAAACATACGATACTGATCGTCAAAATACAATCTGAGTTGTGGCTCATTGGTTGATCTTCCTGTCAGCATAGACAGGTCACAGTTGGTATTCAGAAAAGTCACCGATCATGCAGTCACCATCTGGTCTTCTTGGCTGATCTTCTTGCAGTGAATAGCTCAATATTTTCAGGCCACAGGAAAGAAAATCAGCAAACTACAGTAGTTCATAAGTTGTAATTAAGGGCTATGTTTATTTAAGTATGAATCTGAAAGCCATGCATTTTAATCATACTGAAGCAGATCCTACCAGGCAGTGCCCATCGTATCACAACACAAATGCCATAATTACATTGTTAATTCTGGCACAGTTCTACTTAATTTGCTGTTATTGAGAAGGCATATCAAGAAAAACAAAATAAGAGTTAAAAGTATGATTGTAAAATCCTGAAGTCTCAAATTACATTCAACATCTGGGTACGTTTAGCTCACTGGGGGAGGGGTAGATTTATGAGTGAGTGGCACACTGGGAAATTCCAGAAAAAGTCACTGTGACATCACTTAACTTACTTTTGAGTATGGGTCTGTGCGACAAGATGGTCTTACATGGGCGTGTAGTTGGCACCCCAATGCACCCAATGCCACTGATCAGAATCCCGGCACAAGAATCCTGACAGCAGTCAGAATCCCAGCTCCAATCCCAATGGCTGCAATTCCAACGGTGAGTATTAGGCTTAGGGTTAGGTTTAGGGTGAAGGGTTAGTGTTAGGTAGTAGGGGGAGTGTTTGGGTTAGGTTGTAAGAGGGGAGGGTAAGAGTTAGGCTGCAGGGGAGGGAGGGTTAGGGTTAGGCTGTGGGTGGGGTGGCTTAGGGTTAGGCTGTGGGGGGAGTTAGGATTAGGCTGCGGGAAAGGTGGGTTAGGGTTACAACCCAACCGCTTACATGCTTAAAGGAGTACCAGATTTTGGAGGCATTGCTCAACTGTCTACCTGTGCAAAGTCTAAACTTTAAAATTGATGACTGTGAGCCACTGACTACTGTGTATTCTAATATATGGAGTGGGTGGGAAGTGTGTAAAAGACTGCAGGCATCTTTGTCACTGTACAGTATATGTTTGTTTGTCAGACACTACAGATGCGTCTTCATACATACTGCAATCGTGCCAACCAGCCCCTCTTGGCGCTCCAGGTCTCATGATACACTTCTAGCATCGGGCATCTTTTTAGCATTCGGCTAAATGCGTCTTAGTCGCAATCTGATGCGACTTAGACACACCAAGAGACTGTGCCGATTAATTTGAAATACAAAACTTGTATATCTGTGTGCAAAAGTCTGAATCTGTATATGAAATTCTACAATGCAGAAACCATTGCTTTTTTTTACATGCCAAGTTCCATTTTACTTCGTACACAGACTCAGGGCAGGATGCATCGCATTTTGGATGAAATGTATCCTGCTAATGAATGAATGCATACCGACATTTATTAACGCCGTATGCATGTACATTTAAGCAAAGGACAGCTCTCCTGAAAAGATGTTCTTTGTGGTGTGGAGACTTCCAGATTTATGACTTGGGAGTCCCTCTGCACATGTGTGGCCATTGGACAGTGCATGCGCAAGTCACAGTAGTTCTTTTGAATCCCTTTCAGGGGAAAGCTCAGAAAAAAGCCCATAGACTTCTATCAGGCAACGCCATCTATAGATGGCAATGCCTATCAGGTCCAATCTTCAGAAATATTAAGGAGCTTGGTGCACATGGTTTAAACTATGAGTAAGTACTTGGACCCTATTAAATACACTGGATGGTGGCATCAATCTTCCATCAAAGTACTTTTATTAATAAAGTAAGGGATTAGTTAAAAAACATGTTGAAATTTTAAAAATGCTCTAAAGCTAATCTGTATTTGGTTAGAATGATAACTGATAGGCAGTTATCCATGAAAACTCAAGCTGAGTAACTTTTATTTAAAATATAAGTGGGAAGGAACAAACTGTACCCTTTGCATGTGGTCTTCCCTTTGTCAATTTACACGGTAATGGGGTGATATATCCAACATGTGTGCAGAGTATGCAGTGCTAACTACAGACCCAGCGACAGGGGGGGGCTAAAGGTACACCTGACCCGGACCCCGAGACTCAGGGGGCCCCAAAGTTTGGAGGGGAAAAATGGGTGTTGGGCTCTAATTGTAATTTACAAACTGATGGGCGAGGTGACCGGAACTGCACAAGTGGCCAAAATGAAAACAGTCTATCAAGCGGCAGCTGTACGTCCACTCCCAGTGACCTGTCAACTGGTCTGGTCCGTGTGCATATGAATGATGTTGCAATGTCATTATATTGCTGCTGGGACCTTTGCTGTTGTGCATCTGCCTTACTCTCTGCAGTTGAGGTCCATCTCAAGAAGCAGGAACTGGAAAAGGCAACCTGCAAACATCCATGAGATAGCTGCCACAGTAATCATGAGTGACACTGACTTCAGCAGTTTCTGGTAAGTGATATTATCTTTCTATCTCTCAGTTTCAATAAAGTCACAGATACAGGTTCATAAAGTCACTTATGTTTAGATACTTTCAATGCATCGTCATATGGGAGTGCTGTCCTAACTTGGATTTATATATATATCTGTCTCCATTGTGTTTTGGGGATAAATGTTGCTTGGTCGGGGGGCCCAGGAGGTATAAGTGTACCAGGCCCCAAGATTTCTGTTGCCGGCCCTGGCTAACTGGCCCCAGAGCTAGGGGGGCCCACTGCCACCCCATTATTTTTGAGACCACCCTGCACCACAGTTGTGCTGGCATGGTGAGTGGGGCTCTGGTCTAACTGGTACTGTAATTTTTCATCCTGATTTCTGGCCTCCCCTCTGGAAAAATATACACCTGCTTGCAGAAAGGATCAGCTTCCTGTTTGGCTCAGCTTCCTGACTGTAAGACAGTATGTATGCCTATGCTGACCAAGAGGGTGCAAAGTCAATCACGGCAGGTGCTGAACTGTTCCTCCTCTATGATATGGTTGGCTCCCCTGCTGTTCTGCTCCTACCTTTCTTATCTCTGCCCTTCACCTACTTTCCATGGACATCTCTGCTTGGACTGCCATCTCCTGTTTTCACTTTGTCTATGCTTCCCCTCTTTCCTATCTTCTTCTACTTGTCCCTCCCCTCTCCCACTCCATCTTGTCCATTTGGACTGCCTTTTCCCCATCAACTTCCAGTCATTAGCACACCTGGCTACTACAGACAGTGGAGTCTCATAACATTGTTTGCAGATCAGATAACTATAGGGGGTGTTAATATACTGTATGTGTGTGATATGGGTCATGATAATGTAATTTGAGTATAATCCCAGAATCTGTAGATGAAGACATATTTGTTTCTGGTTAAAGAAAGCATAAATAAAATATACAGTCAGGTGCATAAATATTGGGACATTGACAGAATTGTCATATTTTGGCCTCTATTCACCACCACAATGGTTTGAAATGAAACAAACAAGATGTGATTTAACTGCAGACTTAATTACATCCAAATCAGGTGAACGGTGTAGGAATTACAATGGTTTCTATATGTGCCTCCCACTTTTTAAGGGGCCAAAAGTAATGGGACAAACTAAACTATCCTAAATCTAACTTTCACTTTTTAATACTTTGTTGCAAATCCTTTGCAGGCAATTACAGCCTGAAGTCTAGACATCACCAGATGCTGGGATTGATCCCTGGTGATGCTCTGCCAGGCCTCTACTGCAAATGTCTTCAGTTCCTGCTAGTTCTTGGGGCATTTTCCCTTCAGTTTTGTCTTCATCAAGTGAAATGCATGCTGAATCAGATTCAGGTCAGGGGATTGACTTGGCCATTGCATAACTTTCCACTTTTCAGCCTTAAAACACTCTTTGGTTGCTTTTGCAGTATGCTTCGGTTCATTGTCCATCTGCACTGTGAAGCGCCATCCAATGAGTTCTGAAGCATTTGACTGAATATGAGCATATAATATTGCCCGAAACACTTCAGAATTCATTATGCTGCTTTTGTCAGCAGTCACATCATCAATAAATACAAGGGAACCAGTTCCATTGGCAGCCATACATGCCCACACCATGACACTACCACTACCATGCATCACTGATGAGGTGGTATGTTTTGGATCATGAGCAGTTACTTTCCTTCTCCATACTCTTCTCTTCCCATCACTCTGGTACAAGTTGATCTTTGTCTCATCTGTCCATAGGATGTTGTTCCAGAACTGTAATGGCTTTTTTAGATGTTGTTTGGCAAACTCTAATCTGGTCTTCCTGTATTTGAAGCTCACCAATGGTTTACATCTTGTGGTGAACCTCTATATTCACTCTTGTGAAGTCTTCTCTTGATTGTTGACTTTGACACATATACACCTACCTCCTGGAGAGTGTTCTTGATTTGGCCAACTGTTGTGCAGGGGTTTTTCTTCACCAGGGAAATAATTCTTCTGTCATCCACCACAGTTGTTTTCTGTGGTCTTCCGGGTCTTTTGGTGTTGCTGAGCTCTCCGGTCCATTCTTTCTTTTTAAGAATGTTCCAAACAGTTCATTTGGCCACACCTAATGTTTTTGCTATCTCTCTGATGGGTTTGTTTTGATTTTTCAGCCTAATGATGGCTTGCTTCACTGATAGTGACAGCTCTTTGGATCTCATATTGAGAGTCGACAGCAACTGATTCCAAATGCAAATGTCACACCTAGAATCAACTCCAGACCTTTTACCTGCTTAATTGATAATGAAATAACGAGGGAATAGCCCACACCTGTCCATGAAATAGCTTTTGAGTTGATAGTTCCATTACTTTTGGCCCCTTAAAAAGTGGGAGTCACATATAGAAACCATTGTAATTCCTACATCGTTCACCTAATGTGGATGTAATTACCCTCAAATTAAATCTGAAAGTCTGCAGTTAAAGCATGTCTTGTTTGGTTCATTTCAAAGCCATTGTGGTGGTGAATAGAGGCCAAAATATGAAAATTCTGTCAATGTCCCAATAATTATGCACCTGACTGTATGTAAAGTAGGCCCTATTATTGACATATGGTGGACAATTGACATGTCCCGTCAGTGGTGTGCCATCTACTAATGCATTAACCCAGCTGGATTCTTCATACCGCAGTCTGACACTATATGGACCTACTACTGGCAACAATTATGACATGTAAATATATTATGGAAGCTCGCACAAATTTATACAGTAGCAACCCTATAGTACAATTGTTGGGTTAAAGAAACTGGTATACTGTAATTCATACTGTTAGCAGGACATCCTATTTATCTTTCAATAACAGAATTAGTTTATATATCTGCATTATGTGTATTTGGTAATACTTTAGCTTAAATCCAATCTGAAGATTTAGGACTTTTATTATATGAACTGAACGGCAATAGGTGTTTTTAACAAATTGTTTCTTTTTAAACTAACATATGATTGCCTCAATTATCAGAAACTTGTAGAAAGTGACCCATAGACATGCTTTGGACTGCAGAAATTCTAACCGTTTAGAAGAGTGACACAACAGAGAAATCAATTTCAAATCAGTTTATTCTCATAAGAAGACTGTACTGTAATACCATGCATATCATAGTGTTGGAGAGTATTTTGGTTTGTTTACTTTAGAGGCTGAAAAACTATATTGATCAATATTGTGTAATCTATGGAGAGCCTACAAAAGCTGGCCTGGGCCCATGGAAAGGACATGTGATCTAATCACTGGAGACATGGCCATGTCCCCTTAGAAAAAAAAATTGTGAGCCCCTCAGCCCTGCGCAAATCATGGGAGGGTGCGATCAGTGTGATTGCTCCCCCCCACAGGCAGAGGCGACTGCTTGTTTGCTCAGCAGCAGCAAGCAGTCTCCCACAGCAGCGTGTACTGGGCTGCTGACAGGAAAGAGGGATGGGGGGCTGCATCATACCCGCAACCCCGCTGGGCCCCTCCAACAAGCCCGGGTAATTAGTACCCACTCCCTCCCCTCTCAGCGCCCCTGAATCTATAAGTATATTATCTGTGAAAAATATAAAAGAGGTTATGGATATAGCATACGAATTTCCAATCCTCAATCCATTTCCTGCTGTGCTTTCCCTCCCCTTGTCTTGTCACTTATTTTTGAATGTTTATTATGTCTTAGAATTGCATTATTTTATATTGTTTATATTACTTGCTTGTGTCATTGTGAAATATATGTTCATGTTACTGTGATAAACTATTTTTTTTATGATTTCCTGTACACATGAATTGTCTAAAAGGTTCAAATGCTGGCCGAAATTTAACCTGTGCAATTCTTTTGACACTCTTTATATGTATCTTTAATGTTTGATTTAAAAAAAATCAATAAAATATATTGGAAAAAAATATAAAAGAAGTTTACATTAAGAGAAATTAATATATTTCCTATTTTATCCCTTGTTAATTTTTTTGACATATTTATTTATCATCCATAAAAAAGATTTTACTAATTCTGCAAATAGTGCATGTAAATAAATAGGGGTTTAAATGTTACACATTTGACTCCATAGTTTGATGTGAGAAAGTATTAGTTGCTGCCAGCAGGATTACTTATTTCCTGCAAATAGCATGCTGTGAACTGGTAATTAATTTACAATACAAACTCTTAGTAATTAGACCATGAAGACATTTATCTTTTGGTGTACTATATTTTATGATGTGTCATTAAAAACTGTAAGGATGACATTACATGACAACATCTAGATGGCTAAAAAATGAAATATCTGATTATATATTTTCCCATTTTTATTGCCTCATTAAATGAGAAATCATAGACACATATGGTGGTTTCTGAATTTTCATGTTAAGAACTGCAAAGAAAAGAGGTTGTTTACAGATGTTGTGATTCCTCAGCATGATGCATGAGAACAACTTGTGCATTAGGCCAGCTGTGTTTACACATATCATTTTGGCTTCTAGACTGCAAGATAATGATCAGGAAATGTCCTGTTAATGCATTTTGATCCCGTAATTAGCTATTGTTGTGACAGTGATTATACTATTCTGAAAACAGGTATAAAGCAGGTTGTGTTATAGGTTAGTGTGCTGAAAACATTTGATCTATGAGTGGAAAAGTGGCTTCCTCTTTCCATTCTAAAGCTGGCCATCCACTATACAATTTTCTGTCAGATACCTGTCCTATCTGGCTGGTTGGAATGAAAACCTGGTAATGTATGGGAGCAAATGACAGTCGATCATATGGTTTCAAACACTGAAAAAAGGACAATAAAATATTGTTCAAATTAGTTACATTTGTGTGTTTTAACCAATTTATCTGAACAACCATTTTTGGTTATTTTCCAGTGTTTGTGAGCAAATGGACGATTGTCATTTGCTCCCATACATTACCAGGTTTTCATTCCAACCAGCCAGATTGGATAGATATCTGACAGAAAATTGTATAGTGGATGGCCAGCTTTATACTCATTCAGCCCAAGCATATATAATGGTAATTAAGGTTTGCTAATGAACTCATTCATTAATTGGAGCCAGTGCACTGCATTCCAGCGATTCCAGGTCTCTTGGATGAGTCATTTGATAAAGCAAAGGAAAGGGAAGATTAGATTTAATTAGATATTTGACTATGAAAAAATACCCTCCAGTATTGTACTGTAAACTGGTTAGTGAAGATACAAGTACAATATGGCAGTTGTACCCAAATCATGCAGTTCGTTACAATGCAATGACATGATTTGGGCCAACATCCTTGTAGGCTCGACTGTGCACTGCCTCTTGTCTTCAAGACAGGAAACCGCCATTTATGCAGAATACAGTACTTATTGTGTGGCCTCATTTCTTTCTGCACCTACCCTCTATTTTTCTTCTCATCCACGTGGCTTCCTCCACAGAACAGAATCCCAGCAAAAGTCAATATAAATAAGGTTCCCTCTCCTCCATCACTCCCTGCATGTTTGTCCCATCCTCTGTGTGTTTCGGACCTGTCTCTCACTGTAACTTCAGGTGTTTGTAAACATTACATTCCATTGTTCCCCCATCCCATCTATTTGCCCTACTTTTTCTCCCATGTCTACTTGCACCTCATCTTCTCAATCTCACCTTCCACTTCTCTCCTCTTCACGCCTTTCTTTCTTCCTTTCTAACTATGCATTAGATGCAAAATAAGTGCTGGTAACTAGCATTAAAAAGGAGTTGTACAAACAGGAGCAGAATGGTGTCCAACGCTACATAACTGAACCTGATTTTAATAATTTTTGCTGAGCATCTCAATAAGAAACTTTTGTGGGAGATTCAATTAAGAGTCAAGTTTAAACTGCTCACATATCAGGTTATTATAGTAAATGGTGTGCAGATAAAAATGAGTGAGGATTACATGCTGAATAACCCATGTTTTTTATTGTGCAAGTTTCTGATGGATCCTCAATGCTAATTGAATAAGCTGCTGTGAATTAAAATAGTTTGTTGATCACTGCAATTTGGTATTGAGGTTTAGATTTAAGTGTTATCTCAGGTGAATAAGACATCTGTATAAAGATTCACTATAATAAACAGTGTGAAGATAGCAGTTTCAGAAGCATGGTAAAAAAAAACTTCTACTGCCACTCATCACTGTTATTCAGTGTATACTACACAGTATAGGCTTAGACTTTCCAGATTTTTTTAATGATATGCTTAGTACTGTATGCCAATGGCATATTCGACTTGTACTGTAGTTTGCGAATATTGTACAGTGTCTCTAAAAAAAATGTAAAGTATGAGGGAGTAAATCACATAAGAACTTCCAAAATTAGACAGCCTGATATCATGCTTCTCAGTATTTTAAATTAATTTTGAGATATGCTTTGCTGCATAAGGTGTTGTTAGAGCAGACTTGGAGCACTTTATAGTGTAATTTATACTGCATTACTATCCTCTTGACTAAACTATTACATTTAAAACATAACAACAAAGAACAGTAATAAAAACAATCTAGGAAACAATTCTTATAGACCACCTAGCAGTTTATGGTTCTGCCTAATCTCAATGATAACTCATAACTAAAATCTTTATTAAACTTAAAAAACCGCACTGATACTGACAAATAAACACAACCTTGGTTGCAGAGGGACTTCTCCTACTTACTTGGCCATTATTGGTCTATACGATTACTAAAGATTATGAAGTCTATCCTAAGGCAATGACAAACTCACTCTTATCAAAGGAGGAGTGCCTACCAACCTCTCTTATGTCTTGTTGGCCACCAAGAGCAGTGCTTATCTTCCTTGCTGCTACTCATCTGCTGGAAAAAAAGAACAAACAGCACCAACCCAAACAACAATATTAAAATACAAAAACAGACAACAAGTGTCATGTCGGCGGGAATCCCAACTGAGGCTGAACTTTTGTAGTTTAGCCTTTATCAACTCTATATAATTATTTATTACCAATTATTTATATAGTGCATACATATTCCGCAGCACTTTACAGATAATATTGGTCAATTCACATCAGTCCCTGCCCCAGTGGAGCTTACAATCTAAATTCCCTACCACATGCACACTAGGGTTAATTTTGTTGGGACCCAATTAAACTACCAGTATATTTTTGGAGTGTGGGAGGTAACCAGAACTTTGGGAAGAAACCCACGCAAGCACAGGGAGAATATACAAACTCCACACAGTTAGGGCCATACTGGAAATCAAACCTACGACCTCAGTGCTGTGAGGCAGTAATGCTACATCATCTGTGCTGTCCACAATATAATGCCTCCCTTCCATACCTAATAGGCTAAAGCAGAGGTTCACATTTTTTTTTGTTCATAGCAACACTAAACCAAAAAAATATTTTTGAGAAACGCAGAAAAAATTATTAAATTAAGTAAAGTGTGTTTACCTGTTATCCTTCAGGTTCAGTTATAAAGTGGTAGACAGCTTTCTATTTGTCCACATATTTTATGATTGGCAGCCACTAGCACTGATCTTGCCTATCACATTGACCAGAAATAATTTTATCTGGTACTGGACCACCAACCCGTGGCATCCTTTCACGTGCCCATTTTGGAAATCATTGGGTTAAAGGCCAAAACCCCTTCTTGTCAATCATATCATATGTCTTCCTCACAAACCAACTTTAATGATCCTATTTTTTCAACTAACACCTGGTAGCTTACATATCTTCAGACTAATAGAACCCTCACATAATTAAACAGAAGCAAGCATGAGCCTTTATATATAAGGGAGTGTTGATATCTATATGGCACTATCTGCTCCCTTTCTGCAATATGGTTTTGAAAGCAAAGAATGTTCACACAGATTATGTTCATATCCTGTAAAATTAAACACATTTATTTCTGGTGATAAATTAAATCATGTATTTCTTACCAGTTTACCAGTTAAATTGAAATACTTTATTAGCAATATCTACAAGAGTAAAGAAGGCTTCTGTGTATTTCCTATGGTAGATTATGTATTCTATATTCTGTATTCTTTGGCATGCAAAGTGACTCTTTAAATACACATGAGATTAATGACACTTTACAATACTTGGATTTTAAAACCATACCGTCATACCTAGACAAGTGTACAAATGAAGAAACATTTTTCAAATACTCTTCTCAAGTGCTTCGGACTTAAGCTGGGTACACATTTAATGATGTGTACCCAGACGACCAAAGGACCCGGCGGGGGCCCCGTCATAGACAAGTGCATGCACACTTGCTGATGTTGGGATCATCATCGCGACAGTGGGGGCCTTGCTGCATTCGGCAGCATGGCCCTTGCTGATGATGTCGCCTGTCGGACCTACATGCAGGTCCAATGGGTGATGTCACTGATGATGCGCGGGAGCATGCATCGTCAGTGACATCATCTGAACACACTGGACAATGTGAACGATATGTCATCTGATCCACTGGATTGGATGACATATCGTCTGCATATCGTCTAATGTGTACCCAGCATTAACCTAGTTTTTTTAGTTTAAGCGAACCACAGATAGACAACATTTTGATCAGTGCATGCACTGTAGCTAAACAATACATACAATAAAGTATTTTATTCATAAATCAAGGACTTTTGTGATGTCAAATTACATCATAAGTACAGCTCAGAAACAGAGGGTTCATAATCTTAATAGTCCCTATCCAAGGACTTGATAAGTGCAGTAGTAAATTCAAATAAAAAAAAATTGATTCACAATAACAAAATCAATTTACTTGCAAATGTATACATTGTGATATTAACATGTGCAGTATAGAAGAGATACAGTAGTTCTATTTAGGGTTAATATTTGGCTTTCTTTTGACATAAACCCACACATATATTATGACTTAACAAAAACTAGTTGCTATGCATTTCAGAGCTGCTAACTGATAAAATAAATTATTTGCAGATATTATTATTTATGAATCAGAACAATTGTCAGGACAATTTACAATTGCTTTTATAAAATTAAATCTATTACTGAAGCATAATTTAATTATTTAATTTAAAATTAATTGTATATGGCATATTTGCTTTAATGGAGAGATTGAGAAAAATATTTAACAGCAAAGAAGAAATGACTTGCATAAAAATCGCTGATGTCTTTTCTTGAGCTTAATAAATGCATAATACAGTGTAGGTTATTATTAAATTAAAATAGGTTTAAATTGTATCATCCTATACTGAACCTAGTATTGGTATGTCACCACAGTATATCAGAAATGATAATCACTTACATAAAACAATATCAGTGTATCCACACATTTCATATTATAATTTCACAATATCTATGTCAGCGATAAAACAATAACTGATAAACATGGGTTCCAAAATGCACATTACTCTTATTCACAACAAAAGTACACTTTCACACAGACATACAGTATTATGGATAAAGACATATAAAAGGAAAAAGTACTTATATTATTAATCACCAACACATATAGAAGATTGCACAGCACTGTGTTTAACATCTTTCTGGGAATATTCCCTGACAGAGAACATATAATAAAGGTATTTACTTCCAGTATTACTACAGTATATTTTCTTTACAATAGTCTAAGACACATCATACAGTGGTTTGGTTAGCATAAATTCATGGCACAGATGCAGGTAATTCACAATGACCCTTCTTCATACCAACAGATTAAAGCATAGATTGGTGTTAGAGGGAGTCTGACATAACATTTGAATATTGTACCCACTACTTCAAAATGTAAAGACCTTAAAAGTCACCTTGAAGTTCCATAACAATGTGAGAGTAGCCGATTACTTACATCCATGTGATTTCTAATATTAGATTAATATGATGGAGGGTAGAATATTAATAATGCTGTATGTCTGTATTTACAAAGGCATAAGTACATGCATATACAATCAACAAGACAGAGGTTTACATCAAAATATGTACATAAATGCATATGTGTCTGTGTGTTTATATATATATACAACCCTGATAAACTAATAAACAAATAAATAGAAAGGTGATAAAAAAGTTTCTCTGTTGTTCAGTGTAAACCCCAACCACCATTCACAATTCTTGGTGATGAAATGCATAGGATGATCTCCATGTTGAGTTGCAGTTTGGTCTATGAGTCTTTGGAAGGGAATGCTATGTTATACGTGGACAGTTGCTTTATCCTGTTCCAGCTTGAGATTGTGGTTCAGATAAGCATTATTATTCTCATATTTTGTGAACAGCTAAATTTTATATTTGCTCCTTTAAAAATAAAATATTGTAGAATACTACACTATGGTGATTTATTTGCAGGTTCCAATGAGCTTTTAAGTCATCATTAAGGTACTGTGTTGAATTCTACCAGAGATTTGAATATTTTTATTACATCTCTTTTTATTTACTTGAAGTACTTCCATTACCAATAAGGTTGAAATGTACGCTTTTACCTTAAGATACTTTTTGAACAGGAAGTTTTTTTATCATAGTACCATTGGTAATAGCTTTTCAATACACCTTTTATGCATTTAAGAGTGCAGTTGTATGCAGTTAGAGTGAGCAGCTGTTTTACCAAACACCTGCATCATAGCAGCTCAATTTTCATGGCTCCATCCCAACCGCCCCTGCTCTGGCCCATCACTTCATCCCACCTCCCCCCACTTCCATACTTACCATGAAACTCACATGCTCTGGCTTCCACTGCACATGCAATAATGAGATTGGACAAACCAATCTGAAGTTTATATATATATATATATATATATATATATAGATAGATAGATAGATAGATAGATAGATAGATAGATATAGATAGATATATATATACACACATAAATGACAGGCTTAATCCATGGCACTCAACCATCTGGGATGCCCTTGGTATGTGACCACACCATCTACATACAAAATATCATACAAACTCGGCACTCACTTGCTTTTCAAACTGCAACTCCTTTGAATACAGGGAATGTTGGTTCCAAAATATTGCAATAATTTGTTAACGTGACCACCACTTCATGGTCATTCCCATCTGGCCAGTCCCTACACTGATTCTCAGATAAATGATCTTGGTCTGCCACCTTTGAACACAGGGAATGTTGGTTCCAAAAAAATGTTGTGGTCACACTTGCTAGGGCATCCTGTTTTTCAAATGTAAGACAAAGTTTTTTTGTCTATCTCCAGGTGCTTATTAACTGATATCCCTGGGTGTGGTCCTGTCTCTTTAATTTGATATAAAATGTATGCAAGCTTGAGCCAAATATGGCAGACCAAGATCATTTATCTGAGAATCAGTGTAGGGACTGGCCAGATGGGCATGACTGTGAAGTGGTGGTCAGCTAACAAATGATTGCGATATTTTGGAACCAACATTCCCTGTATTCAAAAGAGTTGCAGTTTGAAAAGCAAGTGAGTGCTGAGTTTGTATGATATTTTTTTATATATTATATATATATACACATATATATAGAGAGCGAGAGAGAGAGCATAGCCATTAAGAACACCCAAAATACCCAATCATGTGTATATATAGAGAAAACTGTAGAAACTAAATATGTAACTTCTTTGTGTATAGATAACTCCAACTAGCATATTGTAGAAAGGAGAGACAGAGAGGGGAGTGTCTTAGTTATTTAAAAGATTATTTGATACAAAGGTGTAAAAGCTCTAACATAAAAATCAATAATAATAACTTCTCTGTTGTCCCAAAGAGTCTAAACCCTTGCTTCTTTACTATAAACTATCAAAATGTCAAGTGATCATTGACAAAGTAGAAGTGATAAAGATATAAATTATACCAATAGCTAAATTACATATCTTGTTCTAACACTGCATAATGTGTATATAATACTGTACATTTTTAAATAGGTTAGACCAGTGGTTCCCAAAGTGTGCACCGCTCAAATCAACCTTGTGAGCCTTGGCACTGTCACCAGGGAGACGCGGCTGGAGGGGGAAGCAGGTGTCAGGTTTTTTTTCTCCAGTGCATCGTGTGTAGAGCTGAAGTGGAAGCTAGGAGGGAGGCGGTGGTTAGGTGCTGTCACTGGGGTGCTGGAGGGAAGCTACTGTCTTTTATTTTTATTTTTTTAGTAACTTGCGATTGGAGCTGAAGCAGGAGCCAAGGCGGGGCGGGGGCAGTGGTTAGATTTGATCACACATGAGCCTGTAGTGAGCTGGGCTGGGCTGCCTGTGTTGATGCTGCAGCTGGATGATCTGAGGAGCTGAAGGACCATCCATGGTGCTGGATCTCTGTAGGACAGGTAAGTAAAGTTGGATCCTGTGGAAAGAATAGGGAGACACATGGAGGGGCCTGCACAGAGAGACACATGGAGGAGCGGCTCAGAGGGAGACACATGGAGGTAGCTGCACAGGGAGACACATGGAGGTGGCTGCACAGGGAGACACATGGAGGGGGCTGCACAGGGAGACACATGGAGGAGGGGCTGCACAGGGAGAAACATGGAGGGGGCTGCACAGGGAGACACATGGAGGGGGCTGCACAAGGAGACATGGATGGGGCTGCACAGGGAGACACATGGAGGGGGCTGCACAGGGAGACACATGGAGGGGGCTGCACAGAGAGACACATGGAGGGGGATGCACAGGGAGACACATGGAGGGTGCTGCACAGGGATACACATGGAGGGGGGGTGCAATGAGGGACACATGGAGGGGGCTGCACAGGGAGACACATGGAGGAGGGGCTGCACAGGGAGACACATGGAGGGGGCTGCACAAGGAGACACATGGAGGGGGCTGCACAGGGAGACATGGATGGGGCTGCACAGGGAGACACATGGAGGGGGCTGCACAGAGAGACACATGGAGGGGGCTGCACAGGGAGACACATGGAGGGTGCTGCACAGGGAGACACATGGAGGGGAGGTGCAATGAGGGACACATGGAGGGGGCTGCACAGAGAGACACATGGAGGGGGCTGCACAGGGAGACACATGGAGGGGGCTGCACAGGGAGACATGGATGGGGCTGCACAGGGAGACATATGGAGGGGGTTGCACAGGGAGACACATGGAGGTGACTGCACAGGGAGACACATGGAGGGGGCTGCACAGGGAGACACATGGAGGAGGGGCTGCACAGTGAGACACATGGAGGGGGCTGCACAGGGAGACATGGATGGGGCTGCACAGGGAGACACATGGAGGGGGCTGCACAGGGAGACACATGGAGGGGGCTGGAAAGGGAGACACATGGAGGGGGCTGGAAAGGGAGACACATGGAGGGGGTTGCAATGAGGGACACATGGAGCAGAGGGCTGCAATGAGAGACACATGAAGGGGACTTTAAAGGGAGACACATGGAGCAATGAGAGACACATGGAGTAGGGGGCTGCAATGAGAGACACATGGAGTAGGGGGCTGCAATTAGAGACACATGGAGGAGGACACATTTTGTTGCACATTGTTTTTATATTGTTCTTATTCCTGTCAATGAATGATGTAAATTGTTTGTTGAAAGAATTATAATTGAAAAAAATATAATTATAAATTATTTTTTGCAAACAAATTAATAAGTATTTCTGTCGGGAGCAGTCGGTAATTATTTTGGCTTGGAGTGCCTTGAAAAATCATGGAAACCTTAAGGGTGCCTTGAACTGAAAAATTTTGGGAGCCACTGAGTTAGACAATAAATAATCAACCACACAATGAAAAAGTAATAGTCTCACAGAAATATACCTTGTGGTAAAAAAGGTGGCCCTATAAGGTATTGTGATATTATCAGGGTAGGGGTCCCTCTCCTGGGGTAGATGGACACCTCCTTACACACAGCAGCCAGGAAACAGCACTCCAGTTGTGGGTTTTCATGCAAGCTGGCCAGCACCAGTTTTTATTGTGCAACACCAATAGACAAATAAACTAAACATAAAATAACTCCTAGCCCAGCTGGGCACTGACTAGACAGGTGATTTCCTCTCTACAAGTGGCAAGGCCTACTACCTCATCACAAACACAGCACTTTCAAAAGTTCACAGTGTCTCTGAACAAACCTCTGTGTCTGTTCTCCCCAGGGTGTATGAGACACTGCATCTAAACACTTACACGGCTATATTGAGCCACTTCCAGGTGTAATCCCTAATTAGCCTGCTCCCATGCTGAAAGGCCTAATACCTGAAATGGCCCTGTGGATGGAGCCCTCCCTTCTCTCTCACATCCACACCCCCAGGACCCATTCTCCAGCTTTTACCAAAAACCGACACTCAGATTTGTTTGTAAAACAGACTTTTCCTGGGGGTTAAAATACATCCACTTTATATAGTGGATGGATTTATACTCCCAGGTAAGGATTGCTCAGCAGTATTTTGCAGGAGTGGAACAGGATTATTGCTTCTGAGCAATCCTTACCTTGGAGTATAAATCCATCCACTATATAAAGTGCATCTACTCCAGTTTATTCTCCGCAAACAGACCTTAGGATCGTTTGATCAGTGTTCACATTTTCCTGATTATTAATAGGACTGATAATACAGTCATTTGATGATGTACACCTGATGAAGTCCCATGTGGGGACAAAACGCATTGGGTCTCCATCGTATTTTGACTAGTGTTTGATGGTATTTTTCAGCAACATTACAAGGAATCATTGCTAACCATGAAAACAGAATTTATGACCTCTACAAAATCATTTAAAGACCAACAAAGGACTCAATAAATCTACCCTCTGGGAAATGAAAGGGAGATTCATCCTTTGTGTCAACATCTAGGACTGATCATTAAAATAGCTTCATTGCTGCATTAATTGTTGATTTTTTAACTATCCAGTTTGTTATTTACACGTTTCGTATTTTAATATATTTTATATTTTGTACATTAGAGTGCCCTCTCTCTTCTTTCTTGGTTTCCATTTCCCTCCATATCTGTCTAACAGAGATATTAGGTGAAAGGTGCAGCCATCCACTCTATTAGATTTAAGTGTTGGTTACATATCAGTATCATCAATAGTTTTAGCGCAAATAATAGGGTATCTTTGTGGATATATATATATATATATATATATATATAAGAAAATGTAAAATATGGTACACTAAGTCTAAGTGATCATACAGAAAAGGGCCAATCGACATCAGTGAACTGATTTCTAAAAGCTTTGCTCATTGCTCCTTTAAAATCAAGGTGCATGTAATTGCATCAGGATAGCACTCTCTCCAATATACTGTGCATTGAGCACTATTAACTTGTCTATTTTTTGGGAGGTATCCATGATAGATAAAAGGTACTAAATGAAGAGAAGTGACCGATACATCCAACAAGTACAGCAACATACCTAGCGTTTTTGTGCAATAAACACAGTAAACATAGCTGTAGAAATTGACATAAGGTGAGTGCATTTTCACCTGTTTTGAAGTTTCTATTTAAGATATACAGTATACAAGATGGTATTTTCTTTTTTCCATTTCTACAGTACATTGAAGTCTATAAACCGGAGATTTTGACTGACAATCAAACTTATTTGATTTTCAATATTGACGGTCCAATTGCACTGTAATTTCCCCTTACAATAAACGTCAACACAACACCATAATCTGCAAAACCAAGCATATTTACAAATATATATATATATATATATATACAGTCTTTTTAGCAATTACAATATTAAAATATAGACAACTATTTGTAAATCCCTGAAATAAACTCATACAATTGAGTAATTGTGAACATTGTAAATAGACAAATAAATTGAAAATGCAATTTTGGGGTACAAAAATATTGGAAAAACCACTTTAAAGCTTATAATAATTTGCAATATATTTTCCACAGTTTAATGTATGGTAGTACACAATAACTGTAAATCCCAAACTTGCCTGTTTTTTAGTCATATTTGTAGGATAGTAAGAGACTGTTACTCCCTGATGTATACAACATAAGATTTACTTTAATTTTACTCAAAAAGATATGTTTTTATAGTTATACAACATTACATAACTTTATACAATTATACTTTTATAGAAGCAAGGTAAATATTTGTTATGCTTTAAAATGCAGACATTAATCAAAGTTTGCATAATGAATTAGCTGTACAGATGAAAGAAGTGTTTTAGCAAATTTCAAGTTCCTTACATATCAAAGTTTTACAGCCTGAGAATCAAAGGAAGGAAAAAAAAGGGTTTTTATTGTATTTAAAATTAAATTTTTCAACATCAGATTAAAAAATAAAATAAATAATAATTAAATAAGAAACTGAACAAATGTATTTGATACATTAGTTTTTATATCCTTCAATAATTTTAAACAATTTGTTTTTGTTTTAATATTAAAAATATAGAATTGCTAATCATATCTTGAACCAAAGACAATTTACTCATAACTACTAAGTAAGCATAGAGAGGGAAAACATTTTCCTTTATTTAGAATTGAAGTGACTGAAAGCAAAACACAGATAACTGCTAAATTTAAGTCCTAGCTTACAAAAAACACCTATTAATATAAAAGTTTAAAATTATTAATGCTAAATCCTGTTTTTTTCCCAGTTTTTTTAAGCAATGTATTTTATCTAATTTCTCTCCTTTTCAAGCAAATCCTTAAGGTAACCTTATAGTATTATTAGGCAAAGGTTATTGATTTATAGATTACAATTTTACTGATTATTAGCATTCTCTTGCTAGAGAATTGCTCATTAGTTTTCACCAAGGCCATTAATGGTATGTATAATTATTCACCTGAAATTAACATTAAATTATGTTGTGTTGTGAATATGGAAACCTTGCTAAAATAGCTCACTATGTTGACCTTTACACTATGATTAATAGAACACCTAAAGCAACACATTTCTAGCAATATTGAAACTGCATTTCAAAAACAATGCTTGTTTTACATGTGTAATGAGATCTTTCACATGAAAAAAAAAATAATTGCAATATGCACATTAGTGTTTAAAAAATGTAACAAAGTGATAATGATTTGTTTATCCCACTCATTAATTCCAACTGTAATTACAAGGGATGACAGGTGTTTATTGAACTGAATTAAATCTATAACTAGCAGAGTCACTAATTAAGAATGTTACTTTCATAAAGTAGCTATAATTTGCTAATGTGTTATTAAATTATGTTCTGGGTTGTATAGAATGTGTGGTCTCCTATCTGTTCCATTGGTAGCAACTGCTAAGGTCCCCACAACTGCTAGGTCCAGTGAAGCAGCTACCCATGCTGCTCGACCACAAGAAAGTGGAAGCCACAAAATGCCACCATATTAGTACATTAAAATTAAACTCTGCCAGGAGAAGGAATGGTTACAGTGGTGTTTCTTTCCTTCCTTGAGCAAGAAATGAAGTACAGAGAACTCCACAGCAAAGGAAGAGATGTTTATTGTCATTGACGGGAGGACAGGGATAACCTTCCCTAAATAACTTGGTCACACCATCAGAATTTTGCTAAGGATGATAAATATCTAGTTTAATTAAAGCATTTACCTGTCTAAATATTTATAATGCAGGATTTGCAAGAATAATGAAAAATGGTTGGTTGGGGGCCCAATATTGCTGTTTGCATGCAGCCGGCATTATTCTTACACAAAATCCAATTGTTGGGAGGATGGGAGTTTAAGAAAAACACGCTGGAACCAGAAAGTTATTGATTTGTACAATACTGCAGTTTCTATTTCTTAGTATGAGCCAGACTAGATAACTTTATTATGCTGTATTTTTAACATTTCCCCAAACATGAATCATATTAGTTTTAAAATAAATGTTTATTTGTATTTTTAGAAAAACTAAAAAAGAATACTGTCCAGGCATTATCAAATTATAGTTTCAAATACCATTTGTAAACTCGAGTCTTTTGAATAGTATATGTTTGCCATGCATCTAAAAGGAGGAATTAATGAAATGAAAAGTAAATGAGGCATTTAATGACAAGACAGATAAGCAGAATTATTTCAGTTGTTGTGAAGCACCTAGACATTTGGAATAACTCAAGCATATCTATTAAAGACTGGTAAAGATCTGTAAGCTACTGTACAGTTGCCCAGAGATCATAAATCACTACTTAGGGCACAGGTCATTAGTAACTTTTTTCACAGATTGTACTAAACTACAGCAGCATTTTCCTTCCTCATAAATGGATAACTATTTTGCAAATCATGCTAGAAGCTCATTAATATTTCACTCCATTATTGCAAATGTCACTGTCCTCATCATAATACAGTATAATACAGTATTATTGAACTTAGATTTTTGAAAGTATGTCAATTGATCATAATTTATGTAATAATTTTCAGTATTTCCTATCTTAAAATAGCACTGTATATTGCTGTATATAATTAACTACTAACTGTGACATGCATGTGACTGTGAGTGACTGAGTGTCAAACATATACTGTACAGTAGATAGAAAAAGCTAAAAAGATACTAAGGGCTTATACCCACTGATGTTTTTCAGTATAGTTTACGTGCATTTTATAGCTCTTGTCTTGCACAAGTGAAAATGCCAACACTAATTACTTCCACTTTTATTATTTTCATCTCATCATACTTTATAGTTATCAGGGTTTTAAAAAAAAAAAAAAAACTACTTGTTTGACTTATTTATGCTTCATATAACTCCTGACAGTAAAATATTAGTGATAAACATGTTAATTTCCCTTTCTTAATTACTTTGCATTAAATAACTATGCACATTTTAGGTTGTACAATTTTAGTTCTTCTGCCAGCTTTCTACATAAAGTTTCTAGCATGACTAAAAAGCCAACTAATGTCATGTTTAATGAAAAATATAAATATGACTCATATATGCACAATATACACGTTGTCAGATTATTTAAATATCTCACCCCACAATATTACCTTTTGTTTTTATGCATCTAGTGTTAAACACATTTACCTAACTTACAGCAATGAGGAAACCCAAGACTATCCACAATCCAATTTTACTCACTCATTATTTCTCTAATAGGCCAATAGACAGGGCTGCCAAGAGAAATCATGGGCCTCTGTACAGCAATTTCTTGCATCCTCTCCCATGCCCTGGAGGGGGTGTTATAATATATATATATATATATATAACAAGTTATTGTAGACCGGCACTCACTGTTACCACTTGGCATCGACCGGGGAGCTTAAGCCAGGAGACAGCAGGCAGAGGCAGGCAGAATCTTCATATGTATACACAAGGCAGCACTCCACGGATTTGTCACTCAGCATAAAAGAGCCACTTCCAGGCTACAACGTAGCAATGTTTCAGATTTATTCCAAATCTTTCGTCAAGCTAAACATACAAACACACGTCCTACCTTAAATACTTTAAGCACCCAAGTGTACAGCAGCATCGGGTGGGCATCCTTCCCCCTCCGTCGGCGTGTGGCGTGACGTCACACACCCCGCATCCGATGTCAGGTCTGGTGTGCGCCTGTTGCTATAGAAATGAGTGAAGCCCATCACCAATTGTTTCTATGGATACATGTAAACAGTCTTGCCTACAGCGCTATACAAATTGTCATTTAAACCATGGATGGCGACATATACAAAAAACGAACACCATATAAAAGACTACAAAGCTATTAATATAATGAGAACATTACCAATACTAAATACCCACAATCTGATATTACATCACATATCAACTAAACACAAAGCTGATGTAAGTTAATTGGATCGCATTGTTATAACAAAAATAGTTATCTTTCAAATGAAACAATATAAGTTCAATTGCTCATTAAGACCTGCCGGGGACACAGTATTCAAACGATGTATCCACATTGCCTCCAATCTCAAAAGTTTTTTTCCCAGTCACCACCCCTCACTGATGGTAAAATTTGCCACATAGGCCAACCCACATGGACATTTAATGAGATAGATGACATATCTACTCATGCATGATAAAACCTGGTGGATGGCAATTTTTGTCCCCAAATGTGGATGGGTAAAGAAAGAGCCCACCTCTAAATAGCGACATGTCATACAACCTGTACAATGATAGGAGCCAGGTTTTTTAGACATGAAATGAGTTGGTTGGCTTATTTTGTTAGTGACATGATTTTTCACTAGCCAGTCTTTCATATTTCTGCCTCTTTTGAAGCAAGAAAGAATGCGAGTATCATGTAATGAGGGGATATGTTTATCAGATTGTATTAATGGCAAGAATCTCTTTGAAGTATTATTCACAATTTTATTGGTATTTGAAAAATGAGTGATTCATGGAAATATTTTTTTAGAAGAAGATTCCTTTGGTTTAGATAAACATTCAATTCTGGTCATAGTTAAAGCTTTTTGTCTGGCCAATACTAGATCTCTGGTGGAATAACCCCTCATTAAAAACTTGTTGAACATTAGATCCATCTGGATCTTAACATCCTCTTCCCTACTCGCAATATGTCTAACTCTCAGGAATTGTGAAAAAGGAAGACCCTTCTTAAGAGCTGGTGGATGACAACTAGTGGCATGTAACAAGGTGTTTCTATCCGAAGTCTTAGTATATAGATCCGTCGACAGCCCTTGACTAGTTTTGCATATTTTCACATCTAAATAGTTTACCATAATGGGGTCACTGGTAAAAGTGAATTTAATTGTTTCATCCATCTGATTCACTTCCTCCATGACTAGATGAAACTCATTAATAGTACCAGCCCATAGCACAAAAATATAGTTTATGTAGCGGGTACAAAAGAGCATTTTGGATGCAAACCTAGGATTCATTAAGAAAAGTTGTGTTTCTATCAGAAACATGTATATATTAGCAAAGGCGGGGGCCACGTTCGAGCCCATGGCACAGCCCTGCCTCTGCAAATAAAAACATCCATCAAAGTAGAAAAATTTACGAGACAGTGTTTTCTCCAAAAAGGACATAAAAAATTAAATTCTGGTCCCCCGTACAGAGGGTTATTAGACAAAAAGGCACAAACAGCCTGCAGTCCCTTATCATGTGGTATCATAGTATAGAGACTAATAACGTCAATACAACACAATAGGTAATTATCAGGTAGATTATTTCAATTTTGTAGTTTCAAAAGAAAGTCAGTTGTGTCTTTCAAAAAAGTCTCTTGCACTTGGACCATGGGCTGTAGATAAAAATCTAAATATTTTGCAATGGATGAAAAAATGAAGACCTCGCCGAGATAATTGGACGGCCCTGCGGATTGTCCAAACTTTTATGGATCTTCGGCAATGAGTAAAGCAAAGGAACAAGGGGGAATTCCACACTTAATGTTTTCTTGGTCATGTGGTCTATGATCCCATTTTCACAGGCTTGTGATAGGATCACATCGATCTCCAGTTTGTATTCGACCGTCGGGTCTGTGGATAATTTAGCATAAGTTGCCAATCTTTTAATTGATTATAAAGTTCTTGTTTATATTTATCTTTATCCTGAAGGACTACAGCCCCTCCTTTGTCGGCAGAACGAAACACTACTGAGTCTAATTTGCTCAGATTTTTCAATGCTGTAAATTCTTCTTGTGACAAGTTAAGACGAGACCACTTCGATGTTTTGGCCACCTTAGTGACCTCATGATCCAAAATTCTAGTATAGTTCTTTATCGATATATTAGATGAGGGGGGATCGAATGTGGAGGGAGATTTAACAGGATGGGGAATAATATCACCATTAGTGTTGGCTGGATTATTGTCAAAGTACTCCTTCAATCTAAGCCTTCTGTTATGTCTCCAAATATCCTTTTTCCATTCAAATTCGTCAAAGTTGATTGACAGGACAAATGATAATCCCTTATTCAATAGAGTAATATCAGCCTGCGTTAATATGTAAGACGACAAATTGATCACTACGTCTTGCGTCTGATTGTCCTTTTTGCTCTGCCTCTGCCTCTGGCCGCCTCTATGTGTCCTCATTCTCTTCCTTCTCGCACCATAGGCGCGGGTCGTAACCCCTAAAGGGGGCCTGTTTGAAAGTGGTCCCGGGGTGCAATCACTGTCACTAGCCGTCTGGCTATAATTAATGGATGAGTCATCCGTGGTTTGTTGGGATATTTTGTCCCGTCTGTGTCTGAAGTTTCTAGGTCTCGTCAGAGGCTGTTTGCCTGTTGCCCAGGCATACACCATTTGGTCTTGATAATCTCTATTGACTTTAGATAGCTTGTTCTTCTTAAAGCTAATCAGTTCTTTTCTATAAAGTTCAATGTTGGTGTTAATCTTATCCAGCCAAGGTACAGAGACATCTTTAGTTAAGATGTTTTTAGTGGATGATTCCATGTCACTAATTCTCTTTCTAACTTCATTTAGCTCACGGGTAGATTCTTCCACTACTAGTAGGATTAAATCAAAGGAACACTTATTGAGTATTGCTACCCAGCAGCGACAAAAATCCACATTATTTCTCCCTATAGTGGGAACATTTTTGATTCTGAACCCTCTAGGGATTTTTTGATCTCTATGATAATCGGATAATGTTATCCCATGGAAGTAGAAATCAACTTCCCTCTTTTTCAATTTTAAGAGGGAGTGATACATTTCTTCAGGTGTATCAGACCCCGAGGCATCCTTAAAGGTTTATAGGAAAGAACTGATTAGCTTTAAGAAGAACAAGCTATCTATAGTCAATAGAGATTATCAAGACCAATGTATGCCAGGGAAATGGGCAAACAGCCTCTGACGAGACCTAGAAACTTCAGACACAGACGGGACAAAATATCCCAACAAACCACGGATGACTCATCCACTAATTATAGCCAGATGGCTAGTGACAGCGATTACACCCCGGGACTGCTTTCAAACAGGCCCCCTTTAGGGGTTACGACCCATGCCTATGGTGCGGAAGGAAGAGAACGAGGACACGTAGAGGTGGCCAGAGGCAGAGGCAGAGCAAAAAGGACAATCAGACGCAAGACTTAGTGATCAATTTGTCGTCTTACATACTAACGCAGGCTGATATTACTCTATTGAATAAGGGATTATCATTTGTCCCGTCAAACAACTTTGACAAATTTGAATGGAAAAAGGATATTTGGAGACATAACAGAAGCCTTAGATTGAAGGAGTACTTTGACAATAATCCAGCCAAAACTAATGGTGATTTTATTTCCCATCCTGTTAAATCTCCCTCCACATTCGATCCCCCCTTGTCTAATATATCGATAAAGAACTATATTAGAATTTTGGATCATGAGGTCACTAAGGTGGCCAAAACATCGAAGTGGTCTCGTCCTAACTTGTCACAAGAAGAATTTACAGCATTGAAAAATCTGAGCAAATTAGACTCGGTAGTGTTTCGAACTGCCGACAAAGGAGGGGCTATAGTCCTTCAGGATAAAGATAAATATAAACAAGAACTTTATAATCAATTAAAAGATGTGGCAACTTATGCTAAATTATCTACAGACCTGACGGTCGAATACAAACTGGAGATCGATGTGATCTTATCACAAGCCTGTGAAAATGGGATCATAGACCACATGACCAAGAAAGCATTAAGTGTGGAATTCCCCCTTGTTCCTTTGCTTTACTCATTGCCGAAGATCCATAAAAGTTTGGACAATCTGCCGGGCCGTCCAATTATCTCGGCGAGGTCTTCTATTTTTTCATCCATTGCAAAATATTTAGATTTTTATCTACAGCCCATGGTCCAAGTGTAAGAGACTTTTTTGAAAGACACAACTGACTTTCTTTTGAAACTACAAAATTTAAATAATCTACCTGATAATTACCTATTGTGTTGTATTGACGTTATTAGTCTCTATACTATGATACCACATGATAAGGGACCGCAGGCTGTTCGTACCTTTTTGTCTAATAACCCTCTGTATGGGGGACCAGAATTGAATTTTTTTATTTCCTTGTTGGAGAAAACACTGTCTCATAATTTTGTCTACTTTGATGTATGTTTTTATGTGCATAGGCGGGGCTGTGCCATGGGCTTGAATGTGGCCCCTGCCTTTGCTAATATATACATGTTTCAGATAGAAAAAAAAATTTTCTTAACGAATCCTAGGTTTGCATCCAAAATGCTCTTTTGTACCCGCTACATAGACGATATTTCCATGCTATGGGCTGGTACTATTAATGAGTTTCATCTAGTCATGGAGGAAGTGAATCAGATGGATGAAACAATTAAATTCACTTTTACCTGTGACTCCATGACGATAAACTATTTAGATGTGAAAATATGCAAAACTAGTCAAGGGCTGTCGACGCATCTATATACTAAGACTTTGGATAGAAACACCTTGTTACATGCCACTAGTTATCATCCACCGGCTCTTAAGAAGGGTCTTCCCTTTTCACAATTCCTGAGAGTTAGACGTATTGCGAGTAGGGAAGAGGATGTTAAGATCCAGATGGATCTAATGTTCAACAAGTTTTTAATGAGTGGTTATTCCACCAGAGATCTAGTATTGGCCAGACAAAAAGCTTTAACTATGACCAGAATTGAATGTTTATCTAAACCAAAGAAATCTTCTTCTAAAAAAATATTTCCATTAATCACAAATTTTTCGAGTACCAATAAAATTGTGAATCATACTTCTAAGAGATTCTGGCCATTAATATAATCTGATAAACGAATCCCCTCGTTACATGATACTCGCATTCTTTCTTGCTTCAAAAGAGGCAGAAATATGAAAGACTGGCTAGTGAAAAATGATGTCACTATCAAAATAAGCCAACCAACTCATTTCATGTCTAAAAAACCTGGCTCCTATCGTTGAACAGGTTGTATGACATGTCTCTATTTAGAGGTGGGCTCTTTCTTTACCCATCCACATTTGGGGACAAAAAATGCCATCCATCAGATTTTATCATGCATGAGTAGATATGTCATCTATCTCATTAAATGTCCATGTGGGTTGGCCTATGTGGGTAAAACCACCTGTACGTTTAGGGAACGAGCGGCACAACACAGGTCCTCCATTAGATTAGCTTTGGAAGGTAGAAAAAGTGACCAGCCGGTTGCGAAACATTTTGTAGTGGCCAAACATGGCTTAGCGACCCTCAGGTATAAACTTATAGATCAAATTTTACCTTCAGTGAGGGGTGGTGACCGGGCAAAAAATCTTTTGAGATTGGAGGCAATGTGGATACACCGTTTGAATACTGTGTCCCCGGCAGGTCTTAATGAGCAATTGAACTTATCCTGTTTCATTTAAAAGATAACTATTTTTGTTATAACAATGCGATCCAATTAACTTACATAAGCTTTGTGTTTAGTTGATATGTGATGTAATATCAGATTGAGGGTATTTAGTATTGGTAATGTTCTCATTATCTTAATAGCTTTGTAGTCTTTTATATGGTGTTCATTTTTTGTATATGTCGCCATCCGTGGTTTAAATGACAATCTGTATAGCGCTGTAGGCAAGACTGTTTACATGTATCCATAGAAACAATTGGTGATGGGCTTTACTCATTTCTATAGCAACAGGCGCACACCTGACCTGACATCGGATGCGGGGCGTATGACTTCACGCCGCACGCCCACGGAGGGGGAAGGATGCCCACCCGATGCTTCTGTACACTTGGGTGCTTAAAGTATTTAAGGTAGGATGTGTGTTTGAATGTTTAGCTTGACGAAAGATTTGGAATAAATCTGAAATGTTGCTACGTTGTAGCCTGGAAGTGGCTCTTTTATGCCGAGTGACAAATCCGTGGAGTGCTGCCTTGTGTATACATATATATATATATATATATATATATATACAGCAGCAGCTGGTCCTACCACAGCTAACACATAGATCTAGGTATGCGGCACTCTGATCAATAATGACACAAGATTGGCCTTTTCATCAATGTTTCAGTATATTTAAAACACTATCTGGTTATCCTGATGATAGTGTTTTAATTTATACGTTGGATTGCATTGTGATACATTCCATTTTGACAGGCGCTTCTGGGTGGTAATGGGGTGGCTAAGAGTCGTGGGTCAGTTGATGTGTAAAGATGTAGTTGCACTGAATCCATCAATAATAGACACTTAGAAGTTCTGCGCTTGCCATAGGCAGATACAAAGTCCACTTGGCGGCCAATGGTGCGCTGATTGTGTGTCTTTGTATGTACATTGGTGGATTTGTGCTGCAGTAGGTGTGTGCAAGTGCAGCCCCTCTGAAAACACCCCAATCTGTCAACACCTATTCATGATATTACAACTGCACTTACAGGAAATTTGTACCATGCATTACATTACGAAATGACCATGGAAGTCACCTAAAGAGCCTAAACTTCCAAATACACCACGGATATATTAGAAGGAACATGTGTGATAGAACATATCCATGTCAAAACTATAGTTATTAGAACTATAATTAAGTCTATTTTATACATAGCAATTTCACTGTATTTTTTTTCTGTGTGTGTGTAGTTTCTTTGTTGAAGTACAATGACAGTGCCTTTACAATCGAAGTGACAGATATAAATTGAAAAAAGTATTTCCAGTGAAGTAGAAGGCAGTCTGTTCTTCAAACAGAATTACAGCAGAGTGGAAGCAAATAAACACAAGTCATATATGTCACTGTGATGAAAATGGAACTGACTCTGCCAAACTTTCTTGCCTGAACATATAATAAATGAAGCAGTTGTGTGCAAACTCACAGCATACTAAATTAGGAATGTTTTAAACAAGACTGTTACACTCCATAATTTTTTTTAATAAACGTAACTATTTATATGCTTGAGATTTCAGCAAGACATGTCATCAGTTTTTAATATTTACATAGCGCCAGCACCCTTGTCATTTAACACCAAACACCACAATAATACATGGGGGAGAAGCAGTTATGTGCACTGATGCAACTTCTTCCCCATATCGCCCCTTCATACATCTTCCCTTATGTATATTATGCTTAGGTCCAACTCAGCATCAGCCACAATGTTTCTTAATTGGTAAGGGACTGTTATATAATACACAGCAACTGCTTTATATTTGAAGCTGATGTTTATATGCTCTAAAATCACTTGGATTTCACAAATATATACCACAATGGGTGGCTGGATTAGCAGCCCATACGCAAATATAACATACACCCTTACCAACTACAAGAAAACTAAATTGAACCAGTGACTGTCCAAGTCTTTTTCACAAAGACACTTCAGACATTTTATACATCTTTAAGTGCAATATACTTTGAGTTGTATGTAACATTTGGGTGGATAAATTCATATATTAATTCTTAATAGTGCTATCAATTTGTAATTACATTACAAGCAAAATTGCTTTTAAGTCCTGTACGCAGCTGATCATTTCTGCAGTATCACAACGCAGGCCTGTAATTTTATCATGCCAACCAGAACTCAGGGCCTGATTCAGACCCGCTCGCTAGATGCGTTCGCACACAGCCAAAGTAGGCAAATCCCACAATCGCACGGCAAGGCATTAGCATACCCACTATGTCTTGGCATGCGATCACGGTGTGTATTTAGATGCCCACCAGCCTGTCTTAAGACGCCCACTTTCCCTTAGTGTTACACGTCATCTCCAGGAAGTGTATGCAACAATCGGTAACATTGAGTAACATCGGACCCATACGCAGCACTGTGGCTGACCATACCCTACCGCAAGCACTGCGAGTGCTTCAGTGTGTAATTCAGCCATGTGATATGTATTATGATGCTGCATCCTAATTATGCATGCCTCTGAAATGGCGTTAAGACGCTCAGACACGCCTGCGATCGCACCACTACACCCCAATTTCCATTGACCAACCCCTGTCAACACCCACAAATGGCTCGTCCTGTAACTCATTCTAGCAAGGTGACTATGTACAGCGTGTGAATCCTTCCTGATCGCATGGACTAATTTGCGCACGTGCACTGCTTCTTATACACATGCGCACATTGCAAACATCGGCGGGCTACGTGCGAACGCAGCCGAGCGAAGGGTTTGAATCAGGCCCTCAGTTATAATCCCAAAATGGATCTAATAGTAACCAGCATTTGCAGTATTTGAACATAAGTAAACCATGATGCTAGGCAATACTGCATTGGGAACATACATTCTTGCTATCTCTCTTTAGTTAACCTCAATTTTACAGTTGGGCTTGAACATAGCCCCTCACCACTCTAAATAAGGCTGTGTATATCACATTTTCCTCTCTATAGCCCAAAATGTTTCTCTCAGAACAGATTTTGTACCTAGTAGCTGGATTTGCTTCTAACTGTAAATCAACATCAATCACTGTTTTCGGTAATATTTCTTAGCTGTTACTGCATACCATTGAGTATCATCACACAAAAATCACAGCATATAGCAATTTTAATGTAAATGCCTCAATATATTTCTTATACTGTTCACGGAGTGAAAGTAAATTTTGTGCCAAAAATGTAAATATCTTTGGTTTGTTGACCAATAAGATGTTGCAGTGCTGTAAGATGGTGTGCCTTACTAAAGTAAATACATCTGTTTCCCTACAGGTACTGTTCTAGTTTGATCATTCACATCACTGCATTGTCAGTGTCCTTGACACTATCAATGAGTATACAGAAAAGGGAATACTCTACAAAACTATAACCTTTTCATAAAGATCTTTAAGATATGTTCCATTATGAAAGACATTGAGATAAAAGAGCTATTTTCATGATATTTTGTGCTTGATATTTCTTAGAATTTGAACTAAGATTCCAGAGAGGTTTTATTTAATAAAGAACACATTTCTCTGTGTTGTACATAATAATGTGTTAATCAATTTCTATAATTGTTTTGTTACCCTGATAAACTGTACGGTATATCCATACATAAAAGAATGCAATCATAATATGTCAGTGAATGATTACACAGGTCTGTGAAATTTAAGGTATTGAAAGCTTTTTTAATAACACTTTTATATTCTTAATTATACTCCAGTGTACATTAAGAAATAGTATATTAAAAAAAAATACCACATCACATGTACCTACAGTATAAGGGGGTTACATACATTTTTAAGAAAAAACAAGAAGTTTAATTGTTTTTGACATATTTATTGTGAAATACAAAGAAGTGTAGATGATATCACTGGGTTTTTGTCTTAATTACATAACAATAAAATCAAACAATAGTAGAAACAAAAATATAATTATTTAAAAAATCATTAATATCTTGTTTTTTTTGTCTTCAAACTTCGTTTTGTCGCTTTTCGCTTATAAGCTTTTTCTGTGTCGTCTCTGTGTATCATCCAGCAGTTGTCAGCCATCATTCTGATGTCCCAACGACCCTGGTATCTTCTTTCTAAATCTTTAATGTCTTTGTGGAACCATTCACCCTGTTCTTCACTGTAGTGTCCGAGATTATTCCGGAAATGCTCAATATGGGAATTCAAAAAATTTACATTTAAACTGATATTGCAACCAAGGTTTCTGTAACTATTAAGCATTTCCCTGACAATTTCTTTGTAGTTTGGATCCTTGACATTGCCTAAAATTTTTTAAATCACTTGTACTGTATGAGTGGTGTGTACTGTATATGTACTGTGTGTGTGTAGTGTGTACTGTGTGTGTGTATGTATGTGGTGTTAGCAGGGGTTAAAATTAGCCACACAAGGCAAAACTGTGTTGCATCTGTTGTATTTGGTTCCACCTTCACCTTCTAGTTGTAGTAGTTGTGTGTGTGCAATGTTCCTTTAGACAGTATAGGGTTTAGGCCCTTTGTAAATTTCAGCTCCAGGTTCATGTGGACCTTAATCTGGCACTGGACGGGGGGAAGTTTTATGACGAGAACTGAATTGCAACGTTCTATACTACCAACTGAATTCACTTAAGACAATGTTTTATAATAAATGTAGGCAGAATACATTTATTACTTTAAAGAATATGAAAAAAATTACTTATTCACAAATACACATTTTGCAGAAAAATGTGATGTGATATGGAAAATCGGGAGGCATTTTCGTGTTCAGAAGCCAATAATCTATAAGTATCACATAAACTCGTTAAAAAAGCTTTTTCATCACAGACCTGTGTTATTACATTCTAAATATGAAGATTCAACTATATGGAAATTGCTATTCCACCTCAATACATTCCTGTTGTGCAGCAATTATCAACTATATACATCAGTGGCCATGAAACAAGCTATTTTATCTTTTTATTTTAGCAGGATCTAACTGTTGCACTACCTAGAACATATTGTATGTCTATCCACATATACCATGCAAAGAGACACATCCACTTGAGTGTACTCATCTTAAATATGATTTTACTCTTAATCAGTGGTGTGAAAAGCTACATAATTAGATTATTTAGTTGTTAGGTGTATTTGGCAAGTACCCAGTAAACAATCCAACCTACAGTATATTTATGAAATCATTTAATATTTTTATTGTTAATAATATTTATTATTATTATTATTATTATTATTACTCTCAGAGCAGGAAATATACCAGGCTAAGTGAGAGGAGACATGTGGCCAGACCAAAGCACTGCTGTGTATATTAAGTGAGCCAGCGGAGAAACGGCCACTGTGAGCATTGTGATAACTCAGCTGAATGAGAGAGATATACGGTCAGAGTCAGCAGTGCCGCTTTATATTATACTATTACCCCGTGTGTATGAACCAAGCTATTAATTAGTGATGAATGGGAATAAGCACCTGTAAATTAGAGGAATTACTGGCAGGCTGGATACTCTATAATAATCTGTTTGTTATCCACTATTAAACCAGACTCTTGAGATTGATACAGTGTTGCTGTTCTGGAATCATCGTGGTGTTGTGGAAACACAATTACAAAAAGAGAAATGGTCTATAATGTGTTACATCATAATATAACACCCTAGTAAGGGGAGTCATTTGGTTGATATATTAGATTTGTAAGCACACATGATTATAACTGGATCTTCTCAAATGAGACGTACACACGTGGGTTAAATTAATTGTTGATACTCTCTATTAAGCAGCCAATAATTTGAGACCATCTCAAACTGTCATTGAATTTAGGAGCATTATAAATTTAATAGGTACACAAAGGGACACTATCAAGTGTATATGTGACAAATATATAGGACTGAGCACACATATTTTAATATGTTCTGTTATATGTAATATTCTATGTTTTGTATTTTGCTGTGTTTGTTCACCCAAGGGTGTATTTTAAGAATTATAATAAAGGTTATATTTTATTTTTATTATAAGTAATAGTGCACTCATATAGGGATTCTTCACTTCTCTCCTTTTTTGAAATAATAATTTATTATTATTATTATTATTTTTTGTTGATAAAGCACTAATATAAGAAGATTATAAAATAATAAATAACAAAATTACATGAAACAGAAGATGAGCCTTATCATTTAAGTGGTGCAGAAAACAATTTAATCAGCATAACAATTGTACAGGATCTGTTGGTGGGGAATTTGTTTAATTGTCAACATAGTAATAAAACAAGACTGACTCAAACAAAGCAATAACAGGGCCATGTTTGGTAGCTTCTGGTCTATATATTTGGCATGGAAATATTTTACTGTATCTCTTATTTGGAGATTCAAATCTATCCAGAAAACACAAACAAATTTAATTCCATGAAACTCTGATTGCAACAAAAATCTCCTGATAAATGGGTCTGAAACAAAAGGATTGTTACAGTAAATAAACCCAACACTGAAGTTAATGGCATACACCAACATTTAACCTTACCATACTTACCATACTACTAAAGGACTGTGTATATAAGTATTGTCACTAACATACAGTATCACTGGAATCTTTAGAATTTATAAGATATCTGAAAATTATCCAGTCAATGTAAGATTTGGTTGAGTGAATTTATTTCTATTTTACATTTTAAAATAAAGCTTATTGTGTAATACAATGATCAGAAATAAGGGATACAGTATTTACAATGACATCTTCTTATCATAATTTTAATATCTGTATACCATTTGATGATTTCAGTTTGATTGTAGTTATATTCAAATATATAATAAGGAATGTATGTGATTTTCATAGCTACATTTGCATATTTTCATAACTATAAATGTAAGTTATGTCTCACAGTGCATCTCTCAATTTGTTTAGTATGTGGCCCTGTTTCAGTGGGTGCATGGCTGCCATGGAGAAGGTTACAATAGATCCTAATTTGTTCTCTACTAAAATATATGTAGGTGCAGTGGGTATTTTTAAGACAAACAGTCATGAGATGCATACACAGGTACAATACATGAACATAATGCCTTTTCCGTGCAGATGTTTTGCTTCAAAGTATGACCAGCTATCACATCCCAACCATCTTCTTAATTAATTATATGTTTTTCATTGTCTTTTAAATTTTTCATGTGAATTGTGATTCAATTTCATTTGACCTGTGGGAGCAGCAGTTAGCATAACACATATAATGAGCTTTTTAGTTACAGTTGAGTTGTGTGTGTACTTAGAGTAATGTTTTTTGTTTTCCTATTTATTATTAGAAGTTGTGCCAGTCATTTCTCAGTCTTCAGTTATTAGCTTTTATGTATTTACATATTAGTTTATAGTTCTATTTCTTTTCATATAAGGTTTTAGATTTTTTAAATAATAGTTTCTGAAGGAACCCAAATGAGCATTTTCTTGGCTTTGGACCATATGCTGCTCTGTTAGTGGTACCTTCTACTATCTGCTGCTCTGGTGGCAAAATTCTGTCTTGCAGCAACAAACAGTGTCAAGATTTTTGTGATCAATGTTTGATTTCTGGACCTTGAGGATGGTAGCAGTTTGCAGATGAAGGTTTCAGCAGGGATTGCTTAATCTTCTAGTGACAACAAACCACTTTATGTGGTAAAGCAAACATTGTGCCTGATTCAGTAAGGATCGCCGTTGCTAATATGCACGCAATTGGCCAATTGTTGCATTCTGCGCATGTGCATGCACAAGCCGTCCACTGCGAACAGGACTGCGATTGCAGTGACTACACAGACCTATTGTAGAGTGATTGACAGGAAGTACCATTTGTGGGTTGTGATTGGGGGGGTGGGTCAGCAAAATGCAGGTATGCCATTGTGTCTGAATGCTGTTGCATGGGAGTGCATAAATTATCCACTGTGATGCCCTACACAGCCTGTGGCCTGATAGCATGTCCTGAAGTTAGCAATAACTGAGTAA
This sequence comes from Taudactylus pleione, assembly GCA_031769625.1. NCBI lineage: Eukaryota > Metazoa > Chordata > Amphibia > Anura > Myobatrachidae > Taudactylus > Taudactylus pleione. The sequence goes on from JAUIMM010000054.1 coordinate 8,154,390, forward strand.
GGTCAGAGCTTGTGCAAGTGTGCGTGAGGCTGCGATGTTACTTGATTGTACCAATGGTTTCACAGTCTTGCTAAACATTACGGATGTGTGTAAGATAAAGTGGGCAGCCTTATGTTGTGCTCCGGTGGCATAGCGATCGCAATGGATTAGCATACTATCGCAGTGAGACTGCATACGTAATTGCTATTGCAATCACAGTTATGATCCATAATGAATCAGGACCTTTGTGAATAAGTGAATGTGAATGAGTCAGTGCCTGCAGATAGTGCCCATTCAAGAGACAGTTCTGGCAGTGCTAGCCAGATTCTAGGGTGCTCCTGCAAATTTGTCTGCTTTAGTGTAAAAAACCCTCTCTTCTGTTATTTGCCCTGCTATGGTAAAACTAAATGTCAGCTGTGTTGCCCATATACAGATACTGTAAATGGTCCTACAGCGGCTACTGTAGACCCACTGCAACTATCCCAGTGTACATAAGCTGCTGAAGAGTCCAAGGCAAACAAAACTGTCTCTTTCTTGGCAGTATTTCATGTTGGCAATATGATGCTTCATAATGGATTTAAAGACAGTACCCCGCAGTTTGCACAGCACAGTAGTGCAAAGTGGTTAGTCACAGGGGTACATTGGCAGCTGCAATGTTACAGTTGCATCCAGTCTGTTGAATTCCTCCCTCATACAACAAGACTATCCATTTGTTTCTAAAGCTTCATCTTGTTAGGCAAGCTTACCAAATTCCTAAACCATATTCATAGCTTCCCTAGTATTCTCTACCCATTGCCCATCAAATTACACAATTCATCTTTTTCTTCATTATTTAAAACCCTCTGTCACCTGACTTGTTGACGCAGCCCTTCTTTTTTATTTCTATTTTGTGGAAGCAATAAGTGGTACTTAACCTCATGTATCAAACACTTATTTCCCTGTAGATTGTAGGCTTGTGAGCATGTCAAACAGGAAATCTACTGTACACTTTTTCTACCAAGTCTTGTTTTATTACTGTATTTATCCCCAATTTAAAATACTATAGAGTATGTTTGTGCTTTATAAATAAATGTTCTTATTTAATCAATAACTAAAATCATATACTTTGTGGAAACTGCATAGGCTCCTGTCTCCTCTGGGATGACTATTGCTTCCAGTGATGCTGGTAGCAATAACATTGGAACTCCTAGTAGAAGAAGATTGTTTCTGATGAGATCAGAACCATTTGGAGGCACACACTGGATATACTGCAATGTGTGCTGAAGTTGGGTGGAAATCATAATTAAGAGAAAACCACAGAAAACTCCAAGAACTGTGACATACTGCGGATATTTAAATATAACTATTGGGGAGATCCTGGAGGGGCTGTCTAACTGGGAGGTGAGGGGACATGGTACCATTAATTGCATCATTACATTCCCAGAACATAGGCAGGTCTACCCTTTTGGAAGTGTGGGAGAGCACCAGTAAATTCTGAAATCTACCAGATCTTCACAAATATGAACTGTGGTGATTACTGGAACATTAACGATCAATAGATGGCATTGTGCTAATGTAAAATAAATAGTTTTGTCATGACAGAAATAAGATCAATCAAGACACATTGGACACTCTAAAAAACCAGTAGGTCCAAAAATATTGGTATACTCCATTTTCTAAATGATCAGTGTACTGCCCAATGCAAACATCCACAATCATATTATTAGAGTCTTAAAACATACACTGACCATTGACCAGTTGGTATCCAGCATAAAGTGAGGCAATCCTGTATTGGTAAGTTGGATATAATGCAGTGATATAATGGTTTTACCGTTTTCTTATGCAGAGATGAACAACTTTTGGCATTCTGAATATTGCTGAGAGACACTTAATATGATGTTCATCCAGCCACTTGGAGAAGTAGGTCAGCAGCTGCTCGAGTGTTGAACAAAGCTCAATCGCATCACATTTATTAATACAGAATGTGTTTTCTTACTTTTAAATTACAACATTGACATTAGATTTGTAAATGACTGTTACATATGTAGGCTGTGCATTTCATTTTAATTCATATTTAAGTAAATTATGAATGTGTTATTACTTTTACTCATATAGTTTGTAGTAAAGCTTTATTCTGATAAATAAACCGCAGATCTACAAAAGGCGAACTCCAGACCGATAAGTTCAGTGATCAATCAACCAAACTGAGAAAAAAGGCAGCAGAAAGAGAGTAAGGTAAGCCAGGTCTCCGAGGACAATTGCTGTAATGCGTTGAGGCAGGTGTTAATGATGCGAGCATAGATCCATAAAAGTGATATGAACTTAATACCCGAGAAGGTAGTTCTCACAATAGCCAAGGTTCAAACCATTTCACAGATGAACTGGCATAAAGATTGATCGTTGCACACTGCTTGTTTATCAGGATAAACTTTGGAATTTCTTTACTATCAACAAGAAGAAGCATGTACAATACATGTTCAACTATTCACTCTTACCACGCGGGAATTCTGTGAACTTGCCCTTCTGGTATTTAGTCAAAGAAAAGGCTTTTGTTATTTCTTTGTAGAACTCTTACAGACTATTTGAAAAGTTGCTTCTGTCCTTGTTGAAGTAATAAGACATTTAAAATCCATCATTGTTGCAATATATAAAAAGAGAGATATAAAAGGACCAGCAACCACCACTGAATATTGTGCAATTATCTTGCTACACGAGGATGGGTATGTTAGTGTTTGCATGGTCATGTAACCATTTAAATGTTCTCATTTATAATGCTGGAAGACTGGTTGTAAAAGGTTATTATGAGAAGAAATCAGCCTGAAACACTGTGATGAAAGAGAACACTGAGCATCCATATAGTCAGATTAAAACCAGAAAGCACCCTTCTCTTGCCACAGGGACAGCTAACAGCCAAACTGTTATCCATAACATAAATGCAACCAGATCCTCATTGAAATGGTGCTTAGAAGTTCAGGTATTCTTTTACATCCACACCAGCATAACCAGTGCTCTTTACTGTATGAAAACAGGTACCGATACTGAGGACATGGTACTGGTACTCACCTAAAGCTACATTCTGATACAAGTTTTATATTAGCTTCCACACTCTGGACAAGTCTCCATGTACTTATTTTATTTCATTTATTCAATTAGACTCACTTAACAGGGATTTCTTTTCGGGTCAAATGAGACCTGAAAAGAAATCCCTGATAACTGTGCTGTTTTAGCCAGATAATGCATGAATGCGTGATTCAGTGTGTTAATGCCCGATAACCAGTGTTAATGACCGCTAACACGTGGGTGTTAAGACAGCTATCAGGCGAATATGGGTGGCTAATTGATTAGCCCCAGGCGTTAAAGCCCAAGCCTACCTTCCATTATTACCTGCGGTTATTTGCCGTGCATAACTGAATTCCCCCCTTAAAATTAAGAAAATATTTTTTGAATGCTGTGCCTTGTAAAATGTAAAACTGAGCACTAAAAGATGCACTATGGGCTTTTGTTCTAAATAGGGAATGCACTTGTGTTTCTAATGTAGAAAATGAATGCAGTTTTATGCCTGTAATGCTACACAGCAGTATTTTCTATTGAATTCATTGCCATAATTTGGCCAGCTTTCCTCTGATACATTATTAAGCGCTGGCTCTGATGTTACCAGAGATGACTTACTAATTGGCAGTGTGTTTGTCGCCTACTTGCAAAAGGTTAATTTCTATTTAGGCACTTCCCTTTAGGATAACAATGATTCAAATTATCTTAATTAACAATAGCAGATATTAAGCATCTCAACTACATGGACCAAAGATTAACTATATGTATAAATGCCATAGAGAATAACTTTGTAACAAGATCCTACCATACATATGTAAGTGGCATTTGTGTTACACTTACAAAAAGATAATTTTTGGGAAAATTTAACTCAACTATAATAAATGTTTCGCCTATAAAATTGTTTTCTCAGATAATCTGAGAGTAAAAGTTACTTTATTAATTGAGACACTGAAATCGTGTAAAAAAAATCAAACAGTTACTGTATGAAATGACTTACATTATATTTCTTGTGATCCTGCATTGTAAACATGTATTTTATTCTTTAAACTACAGCAGATAAATGAGCAGCATGTTGCTTAAGCTTCTGATTCAAGTAAAGGGGTCCCTTCCTTATAGGAAAAGCCAATTATTTTTCTAATGTGCTATAGTAAATTATTCACATCCTCTCTTTAGTATTTATCCCAATAGGCTTATAGTTTTAAAAATAGTGTAAGGAAGAGCTGGTGTTAAATTGGCATGTAAAATAGTAATGTGAACTACTGACATAGTCATTGTACAATACTGGATTTTGAGAAAAAATTATAATGTCTAAAATTATTTTGTTTTAAAATATGTCAAATTAAAGAAAACCACCTTGTAAATTTGGTACCTAAACAATTTCACTGTACATCCCAATCCAGGGATATAACTATGTAGATTTTTTTGTTTTGTATTTTATGTTTATCAGAATTTTTTTTGTTATCAAGACAAGACAATTCTTGGGAATGTCTCACTTGTTTAAAGGTTTAAAAGGTCAAAATAATGTCATAGCATCTTTAAAATTAAGAAATGGTAAGCTTTAATGATATGTTTCAGCTTATGAAAAACTGAAATAAAAATTGAATGAAATTGTTTGAATATATTTACCCTGACAGTGTTTCATCTGACAAATAAAGCAGAAAAACATTCAGAGAAATAATACCAGAGCATGGTAGTGAGTATAAACATGTGGTTAGTTTGCCCGATATGTAGCATTAACTCCTTTCTGATTTAATAGAAAAAAAATCTGCACTAAATATTATGTCTTTCACTACCCTTAAGTGGATTATTCTTCCCTTGTAATAAAATACAGGCTATAGGATTCAAGACATAACTTCTCAGCAGCTGCCTAGAGACAGAGGTCCGGTGATCAATCATGTCTCGTTCCTAGCTGGAACATGGCAACCAGGGCACCATAGGAATCACCTACAGCTGCATGAGGGCATGGGATGCTTTAGTGAGTGACCTAGTAATTGCAGAGTGTTGAAGTGCCTTCCACCTAGATCAGAAAATGAACACCTTTACAGGAAAAATATAAAGAAAACCTATAACTAATTTATATAAGTTAATAAACTATGTTCTGCACACTATTGCTTACAATACTGTACCACATTGGAGCTATTTAAAGAAAAACTAATGGAGCCATCCAGCTATAGTAATGCTGTTTGAGTCAGGGGATCAACTGTACATTCCACTGAAAATAAGTCAAGGATCATCTTCTATGATACAGTATTTAATATACACTATGTAGACAAAAGTGATTGTACACTGACAGCAAATAGATCAACAAGATTTTATTGACATCAGCACTTTGTAAGGCCACCACATGTAGTGATTACTGCAGACATCTTTCTTGGCAAAGTGTCCACAAGTTCCTGGACACCTGGAGGTGGTATGTTTTGCCATTATGCCTTAAGTACAGCGACTAACTGTGACATTGAAGAAGGTCGAGTCGGCCTAGAATGCACCCATCACTCCGATTTGTCCCAGAGGTTCTCAGTGGGGTTAAGATCTAAACTCTGAGCTGGCCAGTCCATCCAGGTTACCGAATTTTCTGTATAACAGTTCCGTGTAACCCTGGAAACATGATAGGTGGCATTGTCATCCTGATAAAAACATTTGTTGTTTCCATAGAACTGTAAGTGTATGGGCCTCCCTATGAAGTGTTCTTGTTGAAACCATCACATTAGTGGGCATTTGGAACTTGTGTGCAATGGTATGCATGGTATACATTTCACTTGGGCGGGGGTGCCCAATCACTTTTGTCTACATAATATATGTTTGATATGTTTGAAAGAGTTACAAAAAAAGAGTTACTGTGACCATCACATTTCCAAAATATGGGCATTTTTTGTTATCGTTATTGGAAAAAAATGACAACCATCATAATGGTAAATATGCTGCACCATCTGTGCTATTGCAAAATGTATGTGTAACATGCTTCACCAGAGCCTGCAACATTCACATTTTATTACAGAGATACAATATAGAAAATGATTTCTCTTTCATTGCAACATAACTTAAATTGTCATGCAAATGTCCTGACCCCATTTTAGTGTAATAATGAAAAGAAAGTATTCTGTTTACATGTACAGTACTCCATTCTTTTCACTGAAAATATACCCTCTAATTTATTGCTGCCTACTTGTAAGAGAACAGGTGCATGGAAGCTGCAACATATTTATCACTATCTCAACAGATTTTCCGATTTGTGATTGTCCTGCTTATGTTCAGAGTAATAATTGTTTTGCTCAGGAAAGAAACAATACAATTTTTAAAGAAAAGAAAATCTAGACAAAAATAAAAAGAACAGAATAAATTGATAACAACAATAACATCTGTAAATATATTAGAGTCTTGTATAGTTCTGATGGTACCTTTAAAAGGGCTTGCAGTGACATTATATTTATTGCAATTTCTTATTTATACTGGGACACAATGGGCCTGATTCAGTATTGTACACTAATGCTCAGTGGCATAACAAGGGTATTTGGAGCCCAGGGCAAGATGAAAAATGGAGCCCCCCCCCCAAACTATGTGTGTGAAAAAGTGGGCGCGAACACTGAAAAATGGGGGCATGTCAACATGGCACAATACCATTTCTTGTGACTCTGGGAACAGTCCTTTCCATTCCCCCTGCCCCACTGGGTCCACCCCCCCCCCCTAGATATGCCACTGGTAATGCTGCTTTTTTTCAGCTGTGGATTTGCCTAAACATGCCAAAGTAACAGCAGCCGGGACTTTTACTGAGATGCCCACCAGAGCCAACACAGCTGTCCACAACTGTGTATGCATACGCAGCATCGGATGCAGATCATGCAAACATCGACTTCCTGAGTGAACCTGTGGTCACTCAGATTGGCTGCTGTAACTGAGATGCCAAAGTCATGTTTCCTGTGTATGGGATCACAGGCACAGGGGGGATGTGGCAACCCCTGAAATACAGTAACGTACCATCATGCATGAGCAGTTTGCGAAAACATCGCCATAGCAGAAAGCTCTGAATCACGGTCAATGTTGTTTTGCTTTAAATGGCTACATGGACCACCATTCACTTTTGCACAATATCTGCAACTAAATAAGCCATAGTTAGATTGGCAGAGGCCCCACACAGTGAAAGATGTATGCATCCTAGGCAGAACTCAACCTGTTGATTTAATTATTTTTGTAACACATTTTATAAGAGCTTGCACTTTACATTGTGTGATTTTCTGATAGAAGTGTTACATTGTAATACAGCAATAGTAAAATCCAACAGTCATATCCTGTAAGAACACTTTGATTTGAATATTAATAATAAAATTAAATGTTTATATCAATATATTCTTTGGAAAAGCAATATAAAATGTATAACCTGTATAAGTATAATTAGGTCTCAATCTATACAGGGGCTTGGAATGTTCTGGAATAATTTACCCATGATGTTTTCTTGCAGTTACCCAATGCTGGCTTGTCATCTATAGCACTTGCAAAACACACTGAAAACACAAGGAGCCTGTTGCTGAATTATATGCATAGTGGATGCAATTTACGATTAATGCATGCAGATCTGCAACAGTCGCATAAGCACCCAGTTTATGTCAGGCATACATTACGTTTGCTTACACCATTGGTTTTTAACTATTTACTTTGCTTGTGAAATATGAATTTGCTGTTAGGTGCCAATAACACGTAAACATCTCTCTAATACAACAGAATAAACTCTTTGTGTTGTGTATTAAAAAAAAAAAGACCTTGGAGATGTTTGCTGATGGACAAGAACATCCTTCTATAATTGCAGCTTACTGTGTTATTATCTGCTGTAGAAGACCCTTTTTTATTTGTTTTCAAATTTCAACTCAATATGACAGAATTCTATCAAATTATCTGCAAACTTCAGCAGCAGATTTTGTTTACACGAAGTTGCGTCTTTGTTACCATCCGAGAGTGATATTAGCAATCGTCTACTGAATATGTTCCCCTATTCTCGATGCATGCCACATCACATCACGTCGTGTCACCCAGAAGTCCCACAGGAAAACATGAGACTTCCGGTTAACGCGATGCAACGTGAAGCAGTAAACAAGGTTGGCGTCTGTCACTGCCGTTACGTAGAGTCTCCAAGAGGCCTGAGTATATCATTAACATGTATGATATAAGCTTTTCTGCCTTACATACCAGCTTTTCTCCTTGGTCTTTCCTCTAACGTTATAAATACTCCAAAAATGTTTCACTGATGTCTTGTAAACATATAGTTATTAATTCCTATACAACTAATGTGCACATCTGTATTTAATATTGTGCTTACATAATTTACTTACATTTTGAATATTCTGGATAACTGGGTAACATTGGTATTTATTCTATAAAGGGTGAATATTATTCTTTCCTTCGAAGGAAGTACATCAGTCCTCCTGCTGTATAATTAACCTGATAGGGCTAGTCCCTTTAATATACCTATGACCAAGACTAGAACAACTGAGAGTAGGAAGAACCTCCACTAGGGAAGTAGGTAGTAATAATAAGTGTAAACAGTATAATTAGAGTATAGAGAATACCAGGTGAGCTCCTATAAGAAATAATGCAATTCACTAGCATGTCATAGCAATGTTTATCATCTCTGGCAGTACAGCTCAGTACACATAGCTTTATTTGCAGTAACTACTTAAGAGTTGTTTATATACAGTAACAGTACACATAAACTTCTGGAAATATCTGTATGAACAATGAATTCTGAAGTCATCTTATAATCGGAAAGTTCTGATGTCATCACTTCAGTGAAATTATGAAAATATGTGTATTATGTGGCACAATGCACCCTCTACTGTTTTGTGGATATTAGAAGACACCTTTTAATATCTGTGACTGGTATAAATGTATGGTCACAGAATTCTTTAGTTACTTCTAATATTCACATAATATGTAGAAGGTAGTGTGTTATCTGTTATAGAACCAAACCCCACAATAAAGTGTGTTTTTCTTTTCTGCATTAATTCATTAGAATTAAGTAAACATTTTTTTGCATTGTGATACAGTGGCTATTCACAGTTGGGTTATCTTCAGAGCTGTTTAGATAACTATAAGTTAGTTAATGCATTTTGACAATATTACAAATGCATAGATATTGCTCTTACATCACCACTAGGACTGTCTAGATATGAGGAAACTTTTCAAAATAGTTTTTTTTTTTATTCTTAATTTTGCATGTTGCCAAAAACTGTACCCCAATCACATAAAATAATGGCCAGATTATCATTGTTCCAGTGCTTCAATGAAAACGTTGTCATTAGCAAGAACAGCAGTGTGCAATGGCTACACCACAAAACTTGAGCCATCCAAAATTTTGCTAATAAGAGAACCTGTGGAGTAACACTATTAACAGAGCTTGCTAATATCTAACTCCTCACTTCATTATCTTACCTTGAATATTGCACTAAGAACAAACAGCTGAAATTATACTCTAATACCTTGATATGGTATTATTTTTCTAATTAAAGTAGAATGACAAAACATGAAGCCAACTGTTTAATACAGGACCATTTAAAATCAACAATTTTAGCTAAACTGAACTGACTTTGCGCCTGATGCAGCTTTGGAAATAGAGTGAGAATTAGCACTTAACTGTGTACCTGGACAAACCATGTTGCAATGCAAGGGGTGTAACTACATATAGTGTAAATACTGGCTGCTTTTGTATGTAGCCCACAAACACTGCACAGCTTTATTATTACACTGCACTTTAGATGTCAGTTTGGACACCTCCCTCCCAAATCTTAATCTCTCTGCACATTTTAAATCTGCCCCACCTGCAGTGCAGCATTGTTTCACCAAGGTGATCAGTTAAGTGCTAAATCTCACTCTATTTCTAAAGCTAAATCAGGCCCTTTGTGTTTATCTACTTACATTTAAGTTACCATTTAATTCACAAATAAATTGGGTTACTATGTGAAAAACCATACTGACTCAAGAATGTACTGCTACAAGCAATTCTCATTAATATATTTCTAAAGTTGTTCTGGAAGTTCATCTTTGAAATAATTGAATACGGTCTGGTATAGTTAAGTGGAACAACATAATGCATTTGCTGTTACCCAAATATAAAGTAAGTAGTGTTAACCACCTGACTGGATAATATTTACTAATGCTGCCACTGCAGCCTTCTGAGTAACCTTATGGTCAAGCAGAATGGCTGTGTAAACTTAGATGGCAGATCTATTATTATAGTATACCATATCACAGATGCAGGCTGTGGCATGCCCCGAAAACTGCGATGTGTCTGTGTTTTTGCCATCGCTCCCCCTTTACCTACCCCAAATGCTGCCTGATTTTCAATCACACTGTGGAGAAATAGTTGCTGTGAGTGATGACAGTAATGTACTTTGAGGCATGTTCAGTGTGACTTTGATGCATGCGCAGTTTACTGATATTCGCTCAACTGCATAATGCATCAATATCGGCAATGTGTCCATTTCTGAATTAGGCACAATGTCAGGAAATTGTTGATTTTTTTAAATACTATCTGATTATGTAAATACTAGCTATATAAACCCAATTCAGTAGAATTGTATTAATAAATATGCAGATTTGCTAAGTAAATTATTTTGAAAAAGGGTAAATGGCTATTAAATACATAATTTAAGAAAATCTAAATTTTGGGGACACCTGATTATATATATATATATATATATATATATATATATATAATCTAATCGCCCATGACTGCTGTCTAAAAGGGGGAGAGGGCAGGGGTGGTGGGGCTCCTACAGTGAAGTCAGCATCCCAGGTTGGTGGACGATTCTATCAGGTTCCTGCAGTTTCCATGATTCACCTGAGCTCAAGCTGCAGCAAAACCATCCTATTAGGATTCTGAAGCTCGGTTGGCAGGAGGGGGCTGAGGAGAGGTTGCTGTGGCAACTAAGGGACAGGCCATGTGGGAAGAGCTCAACAGCTGCTGGAAGATTAGCCTGCAGCAGGTGCTGGCAGGCTTCTCTGACACAGTCGTATCAGATGTGACCATGTCAAGGAAAGCACTGACTGTCATGTGACATCTGATGCAACCACACCAGGCAAGGGGTTAAACATAGAAGGGAAGATGTACAGTAAAATCTCGGGCATATACAACAACAGAAGTGTCAAGTAATAAACCCCTTAGCAGGGCCAGTTCTCCCATTAAGCATGGTACGCAGCTGTGTAGGGAGGGCACATAATGTTGGACGTCTCAGCTGCGTACCATGCGGGCTGCGGGCAGTCTGTGTCTCTGTGACACAGCTGCACTGCATGTGTAGCGCTGACCGGACGGAGTTCGGTCAGTGCTACACAGTGCCAAACACACAGCCACTGGCGCCAGCAGCTGTGTGTTTGCTTTAGCAACTGATGAGAGTCAGACAGATTCTCATCGGCTGCTGCTCCCACTGCCGGAGCCGGGCATCTTTCGGCTCCCGCAGTGGGAAATGGGAGAGACATCATGACGTCTCTCCCATAATGCAAAGTGGCCCGGAGGACTGATGGAGGAGCTGATAGCGGCGGTGGGACCAGAAGCTGGAGCGGGGTTTCAGGTAAGTGTTTTTTTTAATTTTTATTACATCTCTACTTCGGGGGGGGATTACTTCTGGTGGCACTACAAGGGGGGGCTACTTCTTGGGGCACTACAAGGGGGGGCTACTACTGGGGGCACTACAAAGGGGGCTACTACTGGGGGCACTACAAGATGGGGACTACTGCTGGGGGGACTACAAGGGGGGACTACAAGGGGGGACTACAAGGGGGGCACTACAAGGGGGGATTACTACTGGGGGCACTACAAAGGGGGGATTACTGCTGGGGGCACTACAAGGGGGGATTACTACTGGGGGCATTACAAGGGGGGGATTACTACAAGGGTGGGACTACTACTGGGGGCACTGCATATGGGGGCTACTACTGGGAGCACTGCATAGGGGGGGAACCTCCACTGGGAGGACTACTACAAGGGGGGACTTCTACTAGGGGCACTTCAAGAGGAGTGACTACTACTAGGGGCACTACAAGGGGGGACCACTACTGGGGGCACTATATAAACGGCAATACTGGGGGTACTGCATGGGGGGAACTACAACTGGGGCCACTGTTTAAAGGGCACTGCATAAAGGATACCACTATTGGGGGCACTGCATGGGGGACTACTACTGGGGGCACTATATAAGGGGCTTACTACTGGGGGCACTGCACAGGTGGGACCACTACTGGGGGCTCTATATAAGGGGCACTGCATAGGGGGGTGCCAAAAAATATACTCGCTTACCAAAAAATGTGGACTAGGGCCGGCCCGGCCCCTTAGTATATAGAACTAAAGTCGTTTTGTAACATTATCATAAAGTAATTCATAGTACTGATGTCTAGCACACACCTGTATTGAAAATAGGGAAGTTTTTACTTAATTTAATTTGCATTCACTGCAAATTTAAATTTGTCAATGTAGCTAAAACTTAGTAGAATATATCAGTTTTATATGACATCTATATATAATATTACTTTCTGATAAAAATCACAATTCCAATGTACATAATAAACTAAATTATGATACTAATATAAAAAAGCTAAATAGAAATAAAATAAATAAAACTATAATGGATAACAGAAAATACAAAACCGTTGTGACATATCACAATACTCAATTGCCCCGTAAATGGAATAATAATACTTTGTATGTGAAAGACTACCTAAATACTCTGAACTGGTTTATCATTCATTATAAAAAAAGTCATATATATATTTGTTCTTTGATTTTAAAGTGCAATTACACACGCGACTTGAGAGAAATACCAGGGGAAAGAGCAAATTAAAGGTGACATGAAATGGAATTTCCACTATGGGAGATCACCTGTCAAAGATGGTCAAACAATTCATAAAGCAGATCTATATCCCTTTTCAGATTGTTTACCCAGGGATCAGGTGAAATAAAAAAGAAAGCAAAAAAAGTAGTACTTTTGAAAATGATGTGCCTAAAGGCTAGATTTATTTCTCACTCACTTGGTCAACATGACCTTTCAAATGGCCCTGTGAGAATTAAAGCAGCAAATTAAACTGTGTTAGTCACCCTGTGCCAGATCTCATAACTGAGTGACATAGATGACAGCTTCACTAGCACCATGCATCACAGATTCATTAATCGTGGGCACTGTGTGACACTCAGAATCAAAACACACAGTAAGGCCTCAGGAACTTAACCAATAACATTGTCAGAGATGTATTCTTATGTGCCCCAGACAATAAAGTTATAATACTACTTTGATCTTACTTTGGAAACAGAATATAGGAAAACAGGCTGTTGAAATACAAGATGCCACACATAAAGCAGTTACAAACAAAATAACTATGACAAATAAGGCTACAGTAGAAGCTGAATACAATTTTAGAAATGGTCGAGTGTTTGTCATATGCTGACCGATGTGGACATGTAGAATAATGAAGCTGAGTAGCCAGAATAGATATTTACTTCAGTGTTATCTCATATTATATCCATACTTTAAATAACTCTATCTATTTTCCTTCTATGTAAATATACTCTTAACATTTAATCATTGTTAAAGAGGTTTCTCATTTTTTTATATTAGCACTACATTTTCATACATTGTGTTACTGCACTGTTAAAAGTGTTATCACAGCTTTCTATGCTTGTTAGCCATTACTTTCTTAATTCTTTACATACACCCGGTCTCTGCTTATTAAGGTGCTGCACTTTCCTCAAAATAACCCTTCAGTTGGAATTAGGTTCTCTATGCTGTGATATGCCTCATACAGCTAGCACTATCGGCTGATATTACTAGATTTACTATACTAACTTGAACTTTGACTGATTGTCAGAGATTAGAGCAGAACAGATACAACACTGTCAGCCAATGCTGATTGCTGCTGTGAGTGGGATCGAGCATTGCATGGTAGAGTCCCAGCTTAGATGGGCTGTGAAAGAGAACAAAATTAGAGCAGTTACTAAGTATACTTTACACCAAATATGGGTCTGCACATTAGTCTTGGCATTTGATATGACACCAGGGGCAGATTGGCAGGTAATTTTTGCGGGAAGAATCCCGGTGGGCCGAACGGTCGAGGGGCCGCTTTTCTGTGAGGCCCCGCCCCCTTATTTATGTCACCCGCCGGGCTTTCACAGACTTTCACAGGCACTCGGCTGCCTGTCAGCTTTGTCTAGCCCCTGCCTTAGCCTCTCTCTCTCTCTCTCTTGTGAGAAGAGAGGCCAGCGGCAGTCTATTTAAACCCCGCCCAATATGCTGTCGGTGTCAAATGCCATAGAGGATTCAAAAGGAAGGTGGCGTGGACCCACGGCCAGCAGCGGGACATCAAGGGAGGTAAGCTGCGGCGGAGTTGGGGACTGCCCAGGCAGTCTGTTAGCCTGATCGTCTCCTCTCCACTCTTCCCTCCCCAGGCTGTGAAGTGTAAAGTTTAATTTCACAGCCTGGTGAGAGGGCAGAGTGGAGAGGAGACAATCTGGCTAGCTGCAGCAGTGGCCAGGGGCGGGCAATGGGGCTGCAGGTGACACCGGCGGATCCAAGGGGGGGGCAATAAGGCCGATCACCGCCCCGGCCCCCGTTCACACACGCCCAATTGCCAAAAGTCCCGCCCACTTATTGTGTGCTGCTGCCTGTCAGCTGCTACCTGGGGGCACTGTATAAAGGGGGCTGCTACCTGGGGACACTGATGGGCTGCACTGGGAACCCCCATTTTTGCCCAAAGGCAGTATCCCAAGATGCGAAGGTTGCTACTTGGGGACACTGTATAAGGGGCTGCTACTTGGGGACACTGTATAAGGGGGCTGCTACCTGAGGGCACTGTATAAAGAGGGCTGCTACCTGGGGGAACTGTATAAAGGAGGCTGCTACCTGTGGGCACTGTATAAAGGGGCTTCTACCTGGGGACACTGTATAAGGGGGTTTCTACCTGGGGACACTGTATAAGGGGGCTTCTACCTGGGGACACTGTATAAGGGGGCTGCTACCTGGGGACACTGTGTAAGGGGGCTGCTACCTGGGAACACTGTAAGGGGGCTGCTTCCTGGGGACACTGTGTAATGGGGCTAGCCACCAGAGGTCAGGGGTTTATTGGGCTGGGGAAGAACAATGGCAGTAGCCATTGCCAATGGGGCTGGGCTGGCTGCTGGGAGGACTGGGAGACCATGCGCTGCATGCATGCTGTCAGGTGACATGACATGACAGGTCGGGCTGGGCTGATCATAGGGAGATGGAGTCTTGAGAGAGCTGTGCTGTGAGGAGCTGAGCAGTGAAGGGGGCTGTCATATGAGGAAGACTGTGCTGAACGGGGCTGTGTGGAGTGCTGTGAGGGCAGAGGGTTTTGCTGGGGGCACAGAGAAGATGTGCGGGGCAAAAAGGAGCTGGAGCTGGACAGTGGGATGTATTGGAGAGACCCAGGTGGATGGTATTGGAGAGTGACAGGGGGATGGTGCTGTTGAGATACAGGGGGATGGTACTGATGAGAACCTCTGTTACATGTTGATGACATTGGCTTTATTCTTACGCTAACAGGCGGCTTCCGGATCATGTGATCTCCAGCATGAATAGTGAATACTGACTCAAGCCACTGCCTGTCTAGGTTCCCTGTTGCAAAGAAATCATATAGGTAAGAAAATATTTATTCACATGCTGTGATTATTCATTGGGGAGTGGGATTGTGGGCATATCCATCAGCTCCTGGACGGTAGGCATGCCCCCAGCATGATGAAAATAAGGGCAGTAGCTTGCAGGTATATCATTTAACATGCAGCTACACTACTTTCCACAAGGCCACACCCACTTTTTCAGTTGCGCGCCGAAGCCGCACCCATAGGGCCACTTTCCCAATTTTTTCCAGGGCCACTTTCAATTTCCAATTCACCCCTGTATGACACTGCATATTAGTCTTGGCACCAGACATCACTTTGCCTATTATTTAATGCATATTAAACATGACAGCAAGTATGACTCCTGCTAAGTATTTACTGAAAATTATGAACTCACACAAAGCAATACAATTATATTTCTTAGATGTTCATATGGCGCTACCAAGTAGTGGTATGGTAGATCCATAAAAGGAGAATTACAAAACTATAAACACACAATACAATATAGAAAAGTTCTGACTGTACATGGGCAAAAATCAAATGGTGAGATAGGAGGATTTATGGTCTTACCTTGTTAAATCCTTTTCTTCGACTCCATAGGGGACACAGAGATCACTGTGGGTATATTCTGGAGAGGGAGAATCTGGGCACCAACATTTACTAATTTTCTTCCCAGTAGACACCTGGCTCCCTCTACACTATAGCCCGCCCCCCAGCCACAGGCCAGCCAGTTTAAGTTAGCAAACTAATGGCAGGAGCAAGGAGAAGAAGAGTGAGATGGAAAACCAGCACACACTCAGAACCCATGTCAGAGAAAGGCCAAGAACCAGGAACAGAGGAAATAAATCCCACAAGCCAGGTGTGTCAGGGTGGGCGCCCTGTGCCCCCTATGGAGTAGAAGAAAATAATTTAACAAAGTAAGACCATAAATCCTCCTTTCTTCTTCTCTGGGATGTCCTAAAGCTGTCCCCTGATGGGCTGCACTGGGAACCCCCATTTTTGCCCAAAGGCAGTGTCCCAAGACGCGAAGGTGATAACTGCATAGTAATGAATAAAAGAGTGTGTACAGATAACCATGTGGCAGCCATACAGGTTGTACCATAGAAACGCCATGTTAAGCCACCCAAGAAGGTTCCACTGACCTGGTGGAATGAGCAGTTTGTACAGTAGGGGCAAGATATCCACCACAGAGTGTTGCGAATAGCAAAGCAGGGCCACCAGGATAATCTGTTCAGAAACCGAAAGTAAGCAGCAATATTCACCATTAGATGTTACATTTCTCCAAAGTCCATAAGCACTCAGTCTTTGTATTTAGGTGCTCTAGGGTTGTCCATAGGTGATGAGCCACAATCAGATGATCCGGAGAAATAATGGTCCAAGTAAATATCCGTGAGTAAGAATCAGCAGTCCATATATAAATCCAAGGTGGTGTAAGTAAAAGCTCAATGTGTTTCCCTTGGTACCGTAGATTTAACCCCAGCTTCCTCAGGAGACTGAGTGCTTATGGACTTTGGGGATATGTAACATCTAATGGTGAATATTGCTGCTTACTACACAGGAGGAGGTCCTAAATCCAGTAAGCCATATAAGGAACATTAGAGGTGGATGTATTTAAACATTATCTGCATTTTTATTCTTAAGTGTTTTTTGCACAATATCATTTTGGGTTGAAATAGATAGCAATAAAAATACCTTTAATGACAACACCGTCTATATGAGATAATCTTTTTCATATGTTTTCAGCCAGCGCTGGTTTTTGATTATTTGTTTCTATGATATTATAGAGGACTCACTATCCTCTTACCAGCTGCTGCTTACAGCGCACCTGAACCTACATTGTGCAGGACCACAGAGAACGGAGTTCCGGGTCTGTTCACAGAAAAATTCTGGAAGTCTACATTCCTAGATACGCCCTCAGGTGAGGAGTACAGAACACAACAACCCCAGGTAGGAGAGAAACTAAGACACAACTCTGGGGAGAAACCCAAGTGAGACCGCAGAATCATCCGATTTAAGTATAAGATAAGAGAGGGGGAGCGACAAGGAAAGGCACTCAAACTGACACCCACCGTGCTAAGCAATGGAAAGATGTAAGACCGCTGTCCCGGTAAACCAACCACAATCAAGGTAACAAGGACTCCTAAGGGAGCCAAGCAAAGAGTCCAATGAACCACGAAAAGGTTCGATGTAGCTACCTGGTAAGACAACTAGGATTAGGAAGAGAGCCAAAGTCCCAATTCACAGAAAAAAGAATTCAATATAGCTGTAATGATTTGGGGAAGAAGCCTCTAACGCAATTCCTCAATAGGTCCTCTAATTCGGAAAGGATTCTGATTGAAGATGGCTAGTCAGCATACCATAAAGTACAACTGTCACCTCTAGAAAAGACCCTCCTAGCTTTGAATATGGGTGACGAGAGCCACACTGGCAAAGCAAAGCGGGCCAGAATCTGATTGAAGCACGGGCTCAGAGACCAAACACCACCCTCAGAGGAAGACACATTAGGCCCCCGACTGAGAGGCAGAAGAGCTGCGTACTACTGCCACCATGGCCAAACTAAGCCATGAGGATCACCATGCTTCCAAATGCAATCTAGTCAATCCTGGGATACATAATTAATTCTATGAATTTGCATAACAGAGTTTTTTTTGTTCCCTTCTTTTAATTGCTAAATAAAAAAATTGAACAAACATTTGAATAATAAGAGTCTTTCTGAGTAGCTTTTAGTCCTGCAAATGGTACCCATTTTGTATCATTTAACTTAGCATAAATGTACTACAGTAGGTGTGAACATGTATGTTTAGTCACATATACTTTTAAGTGCTTTTTGTCTGGTGATTGTACAGTATTTGATCATCAGACAATCAATAAATTGGGATCCCTGTTTGAATGTTGATTCCTTTATATTCTCCACAAATGGGGACAGAAATACTGATTTTTAATAGTTAAAAACATACATATAAAAACAAGAAAGAGGGGCACCCTCACCTGAAAAGCAACATGGGGGAGAAGGATCAAGGCTTTAAAAGAGTACAACTTCTAGTTATTATTTTTTTTTTATTTAAACAACTTAATACAAAAAAGACTGGCACTTTAATTTGGGAATTCTCTTACAGTACCTCCATTTATTTTGGAGCATGTGGCTGAGATTGGAGGTCTTTAGAGCCCTATATCTTATTAACCTTAATGTAATGTATTGTTTGCTTCTCAAAATTGATTAGAAGGTAATCCTTATCCATGCATACACTTAATTGAAAGAGTGAACTGTCTACTCTTTACAAATGATGTTGGCCAAGTCACCCTTAATAGTCTGAAGGGTTAAGTCTACAATACACCATAAAATAATGTAGAGGATATTCTGTTATAGTGAGATGAAGCATTAACAAGCACTGTACTTTCAGGACAAGTTGAAAAAATGTTTAAAAACTTGTTTGTTATTCAACCGGTACTTGAAGCACTTGTAAGGTCTTTCATGTAGAAGTTCAGCTTATATTTGGAAGCCAAAACAATGTAACTTACCAAGATATTGTGCTTTCTTAAGCATGAAAATCAATTACTACATATACACATACAGGTCTAGATTGACAAAAGAATGAATATATTTTACTAAAATTTATGTTCAAGAGAAGAATATAGCGGCTATGTTCTAAGCCTTAGAGAGAGAAAAAAATGGGTGGAGATAAAATACCAACCAATCAGCTCCTAACTGTCATTTTTCAAACACAGCCTGTCAAGTGACAGTTAAGAGCTGATTAGTTGGTACTTTATCTCCAACCACTTTATTTCTCTGCAAGGGTTAGTACATATATCTCAAAGTATAATATCAACATTAAATAGCCATAATATACATAAACCTTAAATTGTGCATATTCTATATATATATTTTTTTAATTTATAATTAATAGAAAGTTGTCTTTAACTGCCACATGTCATCTTTATTATACATGCACCTAGAATGGTAATTATGGTCATTCAAGAAGTGTCAAACTTTTTTTGTGATCCTTTAATACTGAATATATATTGGCCAGGCTGAGAACTTAGGTAACGGACTACAAGTCTCAGACTTTTGCTGATAAGCAATGTTATTTAGCATATCACTGCATAGTATATTAGTTTGATGTTTTTAGTTTCTTTGCTAGTTAGCTCATTGAGCCTTTTATTAGCCTAGTGGTATGTGCTGTGTGTTTGTTTAACTCAATTTATTGCTAGCCATATTAGTGGGAGGGTGCTGGGCTTATAAGCAATCAGTAATTTAACATGCCAGGTCTCCTACATATTGGTCATTAGTAGGCTGGAATTGCCCCATTCAGAAGTGCACTATTCAAAAGTGCATTTTAAGATTAACACTAGCGTTACACCAGAGTTGAACCGAAGTGGAACAGAAGGGAAACAACCAATTTGCACTTCTAAAAACCTAATCTAGATTTGGAGAAAAACCATCAACAAAGGTGATTTTAAAATCTCACTGCTACAAACTCCTGCTGACTGCATAACCTGGACTTTCAACACTGAACTCTGGTTGCTACAAAAACTCTGGCCATCACTTGCTACTATTTGTGCTGCCTCTGTGATTAACAGATAATCTTACTGAATACTGGTAATATCAGCTTAACTCTGTAATAATGTCTTTTTACATTAGCAATTTGGTCTAGTCTTACATGATCTAGCTACTGCTACTCTCTACTCTAATATTCAATTTCTGCTCCCATCTTATCTCCACTTTTTCTAAACTCTATAATATATTTTTGTTGTGCTGACACTGTACCTCATCCTTACCATGACCATGTTGTCTCCTCCCTTCACTCAGTTTCTAACTAATCTTTTGTTCTGCCCTCTGACTCCACCTCTATCCTTTCCCCCTGGTCTCCTCCACCTCCTCCTATCTCCCCTTCTTTCTCTGCCTTCCTCCCCCTCTTCTCCCATTACTCCATTTTCTTTCTCTTATACCCCCCAAGGATCCTACTACCCCACTGGTAATCTTTCCTCTCTTACTTATCTCCCTGTCACTTCGCCCCACTTTCATTCACATCTCCTTAACTTCCCTCCCTGCCCACTTCCTACAGGGTCCCCTCCTAGCACAGGAGCACGCATGATCCCTACACTCTATTCATCTCGGTCTCCCAAAGTATTCTCATCTCCACGCTATTGCAACCCTGATAATCTCATTCACATCTCTCCTATCAACTCTGTCACTCTATCCTGTGCCCTCTGGAATGCCAGATCAGTCTGTAACAAACTGGCCCCCACCCATGACCTTTTCATCTCCAACTCCCTGAATCTCCTGACCATTACTGAAACTTGGATTTTACCCTCTGACACCACTTCTCCTGCAGCTCTCTCTTATGGGGGCCTCACCTTCTCCCACACCCCCAGGCCTGGGGGTCACCATGGTGGTGGTGTTGGGGTCCTTCTATCCCCTGGTTACTCATACCAACATATACCATCAGAACCATCCCTTACATTCTCCACATTTGAAGTTCATGCTATACGCCTCTTCCAACCAGTACACCTCAGAGTAGCTGTCATTTACCATCCCCCTGGCCCTCCCTCCAAGTTCCTTGACAACTTTGCTTCCTGGCTCACTCAGTTTCTCTCCTCAGACCTTCCCTCTATTATCCTCGGTGACTTCAATATTCCTATTGATATCCCCACAGAATCAGCTGCCTCTAAACTACTCACCCTCACTTCCTCATTTGGACTCTCCCAATGGACCTCCTCACCCTCCCATGCGAGTGGGCATTTGCTTGATCTGGTATTCACTCACTGTTGTGATATTTCTGCTTACTCCAATTCCCCATTCCCCCTCTCTGACCATCACCTCCTCTATTTTAACCTATCCCTCTCTCCTTCCCCTCCACTACCTCCGAAAGCCACCATCACTAAGCGTAACATTGAAGCCATCGACACTGCTTTCTTTTCTTCCCTACTTGACTCACTTCTCTCCCCTATCCTCTCTTTCTCCTGTGCTGAACAAGCTACTTCCCTATACAATGCCTCCCTTACTTCTGCTCTTGACTCTGTTGCTCCGGCGATCACTACTCACCTTTGCAAATTCACACCTCAACCCTGGCATTCCAAATGCACCAGATACCTGCAAAAATGTTCACAAACCGCCGAGCGACAGTGGAGAAGATCACGCTCTCAGGCAGATTTTCTCCATTTCAAATTCATGCTGTCATCATACAGTGCTGCCCTTTCCCTCTCTAAACAGTCATACTTCAAGCACCTCATCTCCTCCCAGTCCTCAAATCCCCAGCGTCTCTTTTCCACCTTCAACTCCCTCCTCTGCCCACCCCCTCCTTGTCTCCCCTCCTTGCTCTCTGCCACTGACTTTGCTACCTATTTCACATCTAAAATTGATTCCATACGTCAGGACATCATATCCAACCAGTCCCCCAGCTCTCCACTTCCTCCTTTCCCGGATCACCCCTCCCCATCCATTTTACAGACTCTGACATCCTTCTCCCCTGTGACTGGAGAGGAAGTTAAGGCCCTTATCCAGTCCTCCCCCCCTTCCACCTCTCCCCTTGACCCTATCCCCTCCCACCTCCTCCGCTACCTCTCTCCTTCTGCCTGCTCCCATCTTGCCCACCTCCTTATTCTCTCCCTCTCATCTGGCACTGTTCCTTCTGCATTCAAGCATGCCCGTGTTTCCCCCATTCTTAAAAAACCTAACCTTGATCCTAACATTCTCTCTAACTACCGTCCAATCTCTCTCCTCCCTTTTGCCTCCAAACTCCTTGAGCGTATTGTTTACAACCACCTCACCTCATTTCTTTCCTCCCACTGCCTTCTTGACCCTTTTCAGTCTGGCTTCTGTTCTCTCCACTCCACTGAAACTGCCCTCACAAAAGTCAGCAACGACCTCCTTGCTGCCAAATCCAAGGGCCACTACTCACTGCTCATTCTGCTTGATCTCTCTGCTGCTTTTGACACTGTGGACCACCCTCTACTGCTGCATATACTTCACTCCCTTGGTCTACGTGACACTGCTCTCTCCTGGCTGTCCTCCTACCTCTCTGACCGTTCCTTCTCTGTTTCCTCTCATGGCAACTCCTCCCCCCCACAGCCTCTTACAGTAGGTGTTCCCCAAGGTTCTGTTCTTGGACCTCTCCTATTCTCTCTCTATACGTCTTCTCTAGGTAAACTCATCAGCTCTTTTGACCTCCATTATCATCTCTATGCTGATGATACTCAGATCTACCTTTCCTCACCTGATCTTTCCCCCTCTCTACTGACTCGTATCTCCAACTGTCTCTCTGCTATCTCTTCCTGGATGTCCCAGTGATTTCTCAAACTTAATATGTCTAAGACTGAGCTGATAGTCTTCCCACCCTCCCACATAACATCATGTCCCACTATTTCTTTATTAATAGATGGCATTACTATCTCACCTAGCCCCAAAGTGCATTGTCTTGGAGTCATCCTGGACTCATCCCTCTCCTTTAAACCACATATTCAGAACCTCTCACAGTCCTGTCGTTTCCATCTCAAGAATATTTCCAAGATCAGACCCTTTATCACCCAGGATGCTACCAAAACCCTTGTACATTCACTGGTCATGTCCAGACTGGACTACTGTAACCTTCTCCTAGCTGGCCTCCCCAAATCCCATCTCTCTCCTCTCCAGTCTGTGCTCAATGCTGCTGCTCAGCTCATCTTCCTCTCCAAACGCTCTACATCTGCCTCCCCTCTTTTGCAAGCCCTCCACTGGCTCCCATTCCCTTTCAGAACCCAATTCAAGGCTCTTACACTCACTTACAAAGCCCTCACCCATTCCTCTCCCATTTACATCTCTGATCTCATCTCCCTTCACTCTTCTGCCAATTGATTACTTCCTCCCACTCCCACCTCCAAGACTTAGCCTGTGCTGCTCCTCACCTTTGGAACTCCCTCCCTCTCCCTATCAGACTCTGCACCTCTCTACCATCTTTCAAATGAGCTCTTAAGACCCTCTACTTCATTAAAGCCTTCCAGCTCTCATCCTAACTTGCTGCTACATCTTCCTTTCTCCCGGCCCACCCCATTCTGTGTCACTCCTGTTTGTCTTCCCCTCCCTTAAAGAATGTAAGCTCTTTCAAGCAGGGCCCTCTACCCTCTTGTGCTTCTCCCTACTGTAATTTAATTTATCTCTTACTAGCCACTAGGGCAACTAACACTTGGCTGCTTATGCGGGCGTTAATGTCACTAATATAGCAACATTTATCCATTTCCTGTATTGTATTGTATTGTAAGTCAATGGTTACTTTTTTGTCTATGTACTTTGTAAGGCGCTGTGGAACACTTGTGGCGCCATATAAATAAATGATAATAATAATAATAATAATAATAATAATAATAATGGCTTGCTTTATTGAAATCCCTAATGAGTATAAATATGCCTGTTTAGCCCATTACCCCTATGTACCCAGTCCATTCCTTGCCTACTACCACAGATTAACTTCCCTTTGCACTAAACCAAACTTTTCCTGATTATTTTCACCTACCCTGTTCATTTAAATGTTATTAGATATTATATGACTGATGAAAGTAACCAAAGTAAAGGTTTACCATTAATACACATGTAACATTTTTGAAGTTGGTGATATTACATGCATAGATTTACCACTAATGATAAGTAGATCAGATTCACATTTTGTAGCATGTATATTCAGAGGACACCACAGTAAAATATTTACACATACAGTACACAGCACATTCCATCTTGTTTCAGTATCTTGAGCACAGTAATCAGGGCCAGATTAAGGCATGTGGAGGCCCTGGGAAAACTACTATAAATTGTGGGGGCCCCCACCAAGCCACAGAGAGCCTAACCCCCTCCATCCAGCTACATGGAGCCTACCATTACCCTCTCACTACCCCTGATTACCTTCTGGCTCTATTGAATGAAAGCAGCAGGACAGTCGGCACTGCTGCATAGAGCCAGAGTGGCACCTGAGGCCTGACACTAGTGATCAGCATCACAGACATAATGTGTCATGTGATGCTGATGAGGCAACTAGGGAGCCACTATGTGATGTATGTGGCAGCACTGACTGTGCTGCTGCATTCAGAATACATAGCCACAGCAGCTCAGCCCCATTCGGCTGGACACTTGTTCTCGGCAGGGTCACACCATTCCTGTGTGAGTGGTGGCAGGATTTTCTGGTTTTTTTTCCATATATATATATATATATATATATATATATATATATATACACAGTACTGTGCAAAAGTTTTAGGCAGGTGTGGATAAAATGCTGCAAAGTGAGAATGCTTTATTAATAGAAGTGTTCATAGTTTATTTTTTATCAATTAACAAGATGCAAAGTGATTGAACAGAAGAAAAATCTAAATCAAATCAATATTTGGTGTGACCACCCTTTGCCTTCAAAACAGCATCAATTCTTCTAGGTACACTTGCACACAGTTTTTGAAGTAACTCGGCAGGGACTTTGTTCCAAACATCTTGGAGAAGTAACCACAGATCTTCTGTGGATGTAGGCTTACTCAAATTCTTCTGCCTATTCATGTAATCCCAGACAGACTCAATGATGTTGAGATCAGGGCTCTGTGGGGCTCATATCATCACTTCCAGGACTCCTTGCTCTTCTCTATGCTGAATATAGTTCTTAATGGCATTGGCTGTATGTTGGGGTCATTGTTCTGCTGCAGAATCAATTTGGAGCCAATCAAAAGCCTCCCTGATTGTATTGCATGATGGAAAAGCACCTGTCTGTATTTCTCAGCATTGAGGACACCTAATCCTGACCACATCTTCAACTCCATTTGCTGAATTGTAGCCCCA
Source organism: Taudactylus pleione (assembly GCA_031769625.1). NCBI lineage: Eukaryota > Metazoa > Chordata > Amphibia > Anura > Myobatrachidae > Taudactylus > Taudactylus pleione. The sequence goes on from JAUIMM010000054.1 coordinate 8,179,790, forward strand.
AACTTTCAAGGAACTTCCACCATGCTTCACTGTTGCCTGCAGACACTCAATATTGTATCAGGTTTATTTGGGGGTGGGTCTTGTCGAATTGGCTCCACCCCCAGTTCAGCCAGTGTAGGAGAGGATTGGTCCTGCGTGCACTATGCGGCTATGCATATGGATCTCAAGTAGCATATAGCTCTGCATACAGTACCAGTAAAAAGTTTGGACACACCTTCTCATTCAATGGTTTTTGTTTATTTAAATTATTTTCAACATAGTAGATTAATACTGAAGACATCAAAACTATGAAAGAACACATATAAAATTATGTTGTAAACAAAAAAGTGTTAAACAAATCAAAATATGTTTTATATGTTAGATTCCTCAAAGTAGCCCCCTTTTGCTTTGATGACAACTATGGCACTCTTGGCATTCTCTCAATCAGCTTCATGGTTTTGGAATGGTTTTAAATTAAAAGGTGTGCCTTGTCGAGAGTCAATCTGTGGAATTACTTGCCTTCTTAATGTGTTTGAGATCATCAGTTGTGTTGTGCAGAGGTAGTGTTAGTACACAGTAGACATCACTATGTGACTACTGTTGTAATCCATATTATAGCACCAACCACTCAACTCAGTAAAGCGAAACGACAGTCCATCATTACTTTAAGACATGAAAGTCAGTCGATACAGAAAATTTCAAGAACTTTGAATGTATCCTCAAGTGCAGTTGCAGAACCCATCAAATGCTATGATGAAACTGGCTCTCATGAGGACAGCCCCAGGAAAGGAAGACCAAGAGTTACCTCTGCTGCAGACGATAAGTTCATTAGAGTTACCATCCTCAGAAACCACTACTTAACAGCACCTCAGATTAGACACCACAAAAAGTCTTCACAGAGTTCAAGTAGCATACAAATCTCAACATCAACTGTTCAGAGGAGACTGCATGAATCAGGCCTTCATATTAGTATTGCTGCAAAGAAGCCACTACTAAGGAGGAACAACAAGAAGAAGAGAATTGTTTGGGCCAAGAAACACAAGGGATGGACATTAGACCAGTGGAAATCTGTACTTTGGTCTGATGAGTTCAAATTTGAGATTGTTGGTTCCAACCGCTGTGTTTTTGTGAGACGCAGAAAAGATGAGAGAATGGTTTCTGCATGTGTGGTTCCCACTGTGAAGCATGGGGGAGGAGGAGTGATGGTGTCGGGGGGCTTTGCTGGTGACACTGTTGGTGATTTATTCACAATTCAAGGCACACTTAACCAGCATGACTACCACAGCATTCTGCAGCGCCATGCCATCCCATCTGGTTTGCGCTTACTGGGACCATTATTTGTTTTTCAATAAGACAATGACCCCAAACACACCTCCAGGCTATGTAAAGGCTACTTGACCAAGAAGGAAAGTGATGGAGTGCTGCGTCAGATAGCCTGGCCTCCAAAATCACCCGACCTAAACCCAACTGAGCTGGTTTGGGTAGAGTTGGACCACAGAGTGAAGGAAATGCAGCGCTCAGCACCTCTGGGAACCCCTTCAATGGAAAAACATTCCAGGAGACTACCTCATGAAGCTGATTGAGAGAATGCCAAGAGTGTGCAAAGCTGTCATCAAAGCAAAAGGGGGTTACATTGAGTAATCTAAAATATAAAACATATTTTGATTTGTTTAACACTTTTGTTGTTTACAACACAATACCATATGTGTTCTTTCATAGTTTTGATGTCTTCAGTATTAATCTACTATGTTGAAAATAATTTAAATAAACAAAAACCATTGAATGAGAAGGTGTGTCCAAACTTTTGACTGGTACTTGTATATCTAAAATTATGCTATATACCCAGGCACATTAGTACTGATTAATGTATATCTCTTTTAATTCCAACTCTGCATAAACCCCTCTTGATTAAATTTAAAATATAATGTTAAAGTCAATGAACAGCTCTTTTGAAATATGTCAAATATTCTCTCTGTAGAATGTCATGCAGTCTTGTATTTGTACCAGAGGATATTATAGCTCAATACAAGGTAACAGTGTAGGGAACTGGGATGCTGGTTAAAATCTAATTTTGCTGCTGCAGCAAATTGAAAATGTGAGCGTGTGTAACAAAGAATGTTATTTTTATCTACTAGATTATCAGGCATCCATCATAGTATCATGTTTCTCTGTTGCCTCTGCATGTTCTTATTTGTTATCTTTTATTTGATGACATACATTACGGTGGCTTTGAATTTAAATGACTTGCGGAACCTTCATTGGTATTATTGTGGGGTGCATCTATCACACTGAAATGTTTGATGCTGTTGGTTAATACCTATTCATCATCTGAAATATAGAATAGTGTCTTGTAATCAATGTTGCAAACATTCAATTTTAAGTTAGTCATTTTCACTGGCTATTAAACCATTTCTGAGCTGCATTATGTTCAGTTAGCAGAGAACATAATAGAAATCAATTCAGATGGGGCTAGGAAAGAGACCATCTAAGGCCATATAAATGGGTTTTCAGTGCAAATTACAGTAGGTAGAATAAATAGTATAGCAAAGATAGAAAAAAGTACAAGATAAATCTATGCTTTGTTCAGGATTATTCATTTATATTCCAAAATCTCCATGAGTACCTTGCTACCCTTGTCCAATCAATGCTATATTTTCAATCTCAATCAAAGATTATTTTTGCCTTGTGCAACACTAACTGAAGAAAATTCATTTTAGACAGATTGGGCAATACAGGATCACCTGCTATGCAATTTAACCCTTAAAACAGCCATTATATCCAAGCACCTCAGTTTCTCTCACAGCCCATGTCTATGAACTGGGTGCAGGAAGCTAGTGTTGAATTATTAGCAAATTGCAATAAAGAGATTGTGGCTTGTGATTGGTCCATTTACTTATAAATTCTCCTTTTGCCTCCATTTAAAGAATATGAGCTAAAATAAGGTGTTGGTTTTGTATTACAGAGCCCTGTTGGTCTAGGTAGTGGGAGGTAGCACATTAAGAAACAATTTTCCAAGGTGGTAATACAGATTAAATGTTTTGTTTTCTGTATTATTAATTTTGAATCTTTGTATAGTATTTCCAAAAAATAATATATGCATGGATGTAAAGACTACTTGTATATCTTACATAACCTACATATATTTATATTTTGAAATAATTTACACCATTATTTTTTTTCGCAACTATAATAACCATGTTTTTATCCCCTATAATTAACCACTTGCCATTTCCAGCCAGTGCTGATGAGACACTGCAACCATTTGGCAGATAAAAACATCAAATTACATATAGATATTAGATTTCTTCTCTGACTTCCCTGCTTCAGTATAATAATCTGTACATGAGGCCACATGATAGAATTTAATGTGCTATTATGATATTAGATGAGAATGGAAAGGAGAGGATGGAATTACTTTAATTGAGGGTGGATAAACCATTTACACATAAATATATGTTACACACAGTTTTGATGATGGCATGTCTTATTTTGTGTCTTTTAATACAGTCCATTTATTTTTTGCATAAAATGTTCAGTGAGTGGGCCAAAAGACACTTGGGAAATCATAGTAGCTGTGTTGTAATTCATAGAATAGGCACATACATTAATCTCTGTGGAGGAATAAGATTTCATGTTTGTTACAATTCTAATAACAAATAAGGACAGTGTAAGAACCATGCATGATAACCTTTGTATCACGCAGGACTCAGCAAAAGCAGCTACATTTTTAATCTTTATAAATTACACTGAAATGCTAAATTTCTCAGTGTTCAAATACCACCATAAATCCAAATACATCTAAATATGTCATGTTAGCCTATTCGACCTATCTCATCAGGGGTGCTTGCTTATTTCTATTGAATTTGATATGTGTAATTAAAGAAACCATTAAGAATGGAATAGTCTATCTTTCACAGAAGGGTGTTTTTTAAGAATTCACTATTTGGTTACAACACATTTGGTTTTCTATGAAAATGAAGACTCAAGAATTACACAGGATAAAAAATTGTACTTATGCCTAAAACACTCAGAATCATGAAAACTGCTATTTACTATACTACTAGAAAAAACGTGAATAAGATCCACTTTATATATATGTATTATACAATTTTAAAATGTCAGTTAGGGACATCTAAGCCCACATATCACAAAACCATTTCATTTAAATCCAAAATCACAAAACCACTTCATTCAAACCCATGTCACAAAACCACTTAATCCAAACCCACATATCACAAAACCAGGGAAACTGCAGTTCACAGCATTTATTTTGCTTCATATGTACTTTATTAAAAAGTCATAGTTATGTTGATATGTTGAACTATATATATATATATATATATGTCATAAATACATATATATCACACTCTAAATTATGCTTAACTTTAAGTTACTTTTTTCTTTTTTGCTTTTCTTCCCTTGTGCTAAGATCATAGGATGTAGTTTCAGAATAGGATCAAACCATTGCTATACTACTGACCTCCAATATGACCCTATCGTCTGTAGAAAATTGGCTAAATCCTTTCAGCATATGGCAGTGTTGTATGAAATCATATTTTACTTCTTCTATGATTTAATCTATACTTTAATCCCTAGTATTACCATTCTTCCAAGCAAACATATATATATTTATAGGACAATATTCACGGGATATGATTTCTAGATGTCATATATGTGTTAAGATCAAAATAATACTCATACTGTTGATGTAATTATGACCCTAGATCACCATTTCAGTTTACACAGACCTGTTTTTAAGAAAGTACAGACATTTATAGAAAACAAACAAAAAAACAAACAAGGCACATTAATATCAAGTTCTAAATGTCAACCTATGCTAACTCTCAGGATGTTGACCTTTGTAGTGTCTAATAGTAGACCTTTAATAATCTCTGAGCGATAGATTTACAAATAATCATTGTTTTCTGGCATAGAAAATGTATGGCTTTTTGTAATATAGGCTTACAAATAGCAATTATAAATAAATTACTGTACTGTACTGTAGAAGTATGTCGTATTATTAAAACTTGTGCTTAGAAATAGATTTGATTTGACTTTCATAACAATCGGTAATTGTTTATGTCAGTATGTAATATTTATGCATTTGAGGTAATTAACAATGAGTTATTTTTACTCTCCCGCTACAAAGACAGCATTTAAAAAGTACATTTATTTTGAATGGATATACATCACTTTTAATGAGACAAGTTCAGTTTATCACAGTTTATAATCACAAAGGAATACTGTAGAATAATTAGTGATTCAACATGACATGGAAGAAGTTAGACAGTATTTCTGCCACATAGCATTACCCATTAAACACTAATTAGTACGTATTGCTATGGCTAAGTATTATCTCCGCAAATAATTGTTGTTCTATCTAAAAAAAAAAAGCATAAAATCCTAAACTATAATTATTATGGAGTAAGATCAAACTAAGAGGGACAAAAACTACAACATCATAGATAAAAAAATCATAATTAATTTCAGTACAGGTCAAGCTGTGCTTTGGGCACTGCCACCTACTACAAATAAGATAGTAATCTAAGAGGTCCAATCATCATGTTAATTAACGGGGGCCGAACGTCAGCTGTTTCTGCGATCCTTTCAGAGCAGTGAAACTTAGCACTGCCGAGTCTGACTCAGCATGAACTGGGCTTCACGCAGGTGCACAAAGCCCAGGAGTCTGGTGGAAGGAGCAACCCGGGATTTCTTCCCACAGGGAAGGAGCTGGGGTGTAGGAGCAACTGCCATTTGAAGATTGCGCATGCTCCCACAGTCAAGCCCCTAAAATATTATATTTTCAGAGCTTGATGGATTTAGGTTTACCTTTATAATGAATATCCACAATTCTTAATTTCTACAAAACTAGGTGAAAATTTTACTTTTAATCTGCTTTTGTGAAAATTAATGATGATGAAAGGACCCCTAAGAGAGAGAAAATATAAATTATAGTTACCTTAAGAAGATCAAAGTATATTTATATACATTAATTACCCTGAAACCACATACCGTATATACTCGAGTATAAGCCGACCCGAATATAAGCCGAGGTACCTACTTTTACCACAAAAAACTGGGAAAACTTATTGACTCGAGTATAAGCCTAGTGTGGGAAATGGCAGCAGCTGGTAGTGCCTCCAGTAGTAATTCCCCCTGGTTGTGCCCCCAGTAGTAATCCCTCCCGGTAGTACCCCCAGTGGTAATCCCCCCTTTTAGTGCCCCCTGTAGTAATCCCCCACTGGTAGTGCCCCCTGTAGTAATCCTCCCCTGGTAGTTCCCCCAGTGGTAATCCCCCCCTGTAGTAATCCCCCCTGGTAGTGCTCCCTGTAGTAATCCCCCCCTGGTAGTTCCCTCAGTGGTAATCCACCCTTTTAGTGCCCCCTGTAGTAATCCCCCCTGGTAGTGCCCCCTGTAGTAATCCCCCCCTGGTAGTTCCCCCAGTGGTAATCCCCCCTTTTAGTGCCCCCTGTAGTAATCGGCCCCTGGTAGTGCCCCCTGTAGTAATCGCCCCCTGGTAGTGCCCCCTGTAGTAATTGCCCCCTGGTAGTGCCCCCTGTAGTCCCCCCCCCAGTAGAGAGAGACGTGACAAGAATAAAAAAAAAAATCACTTACCTGAAACTCCCGCTCCTGGTCCCGCCGCTGTCCGCTCCTCCGGCCGCTTTGCATGGGAGAGACGTCGTCATGACGACGTGTCTCCCATCACCCACTGCGGGAGCCAGAAGATGGCTCCTGCAGTGGGAGCAGCAGCAGCCGCTGAGAGTCTGACAGACTCTCAGCGGCTGCTGATTACACCAAACACGCAGCTGCCGGCTCCGGCGGCTGTGTGTTTGGCAGTGTGTAGCGCTGACCGAACTCCGTCCGGTCAGCGCTACACTTGACTCGAGTATAAGCCGAGGGGGTACTTTTTCAGCACATTTTTTGTGCTGAAAAACTCGGCTTATACTTGAGTATATACGGTATGTGTCAATAAATACATAATTTTACCAAAATGTACCTTTTAGTTACTGTATACTGTACATCACAAAGCCAGTTAATATACAATTGATTAGCATGTCTCAATTTCATACAAAGTTGCATGGTTTTACATTACAGTAGGTGATGAAAAGAAGATTAATTCTAAATTTTAGCACATTTAAAAAATACCCGAGTTTCAGTGTCTAGATAGATAGATAGATAGATAGCTACAAAATGTTGACTGTCAGAATGTTGACACCATAATGTTGTCATGGTCTGAATGTTGACATTAAGCATGTCAACACAGATGTTATGTAGACATGTGACATTTCATTATGCACAATGTAGACACGGTCATAATGGCGACATTGTGCACGCCGACTGTTGGCATGTCAACATATGTTTTTTACTGTTAGAGCGCTAATAGTAATCCTAACTGCAGACTAACCCTAACCCTTAACCTAACTCTAAATCTGTAATGTCAACAATGTGACTGTCAACATTAACAATGTTTACATAATATTAACATTATGTCCACTGGTTCAATGTCTACATAACATCATAACATTCATGTGAACATTCTTTAGACATTCAGACCTTGTCAACAATATGACTCACAAAGTTCTGTAAACCAGTGGAGTAGTGGCACCAGTGTCAGATTAAAAGGTCTATTTACTAATCCTTGGATGGAGTTAAAGTGAACTGAGATAAGGTACAAGCCAATCAGCTCCTAACTGACAGGTCACAGGCTGTGTTTCAAAAATGACAATTAGGAGCTGATTGGCTGGTACCTTATCTCTGTTCACTTTATTTCCAGCCAAGGCTTAGTAAATAGACCCCTAAGACCATATGGGGCCCTTCCTTCTTACATCCAGATTACAATATATTTACCATATACATGTCCTCTAAATATTTTTTTTTCATTTTACTCCTAGTATTTAATCTTGACACTCATGCACACACACACACACACATGTATATATATATATATATATATATATATATATTGCAACTAGCATGGATAAATATACATACACATGCTTTATCCAGGCAAGGGTTAAATGACAGGCGTCTAAATCTAGACGCCTGTCATTTTACCGACACCGGGAGACTGGCGCTTGGCATCCTGATCGAAGGTAAGCCTGGGCGCTGGGCACAGACAGGGGGACCTAGATTTAGGTGGCTGGGAAGGGGGGCTTAGTTTTAGGCACTTAGAGGGGGGATTTGGGTTAGGCACTGGGGGGAAGGTTAGGGTTAGGCACCCCTAACGGAGGGTTAGGGGAGGGAATTAGGTTAGTCTATACTTACCTTAGGGATGATCAGGATTTTCACCCATGTCAGGCAGCTGGATTTTCACCCATGTCTCTCCCATGCAAAGCGGCCGGAGGAGCGGACAGCGGCGGGACCAGGAGCGGGAGTTTCAGGTAAGTGATTTTTTTTTTTATTCTTGGCATACCGATTCCACACATACACCTTCACAATCAGATCTCAGCATAAACTCCTATGACCTCTAGTGCTTAGACTCAAGTGATTGAGGGAGTTAGGGATTGGAATCACTCACACACCAGTGATTGGTGCCATTAGAGGGTGACAAAGAGGTTAAGACCTAAATGGCAAAAGAGGTTACAGACTAGGATAGCACTGGCATTGCCATCTTATATTTATTTTCCACCAAAAACCCGGGTCCAACCTGGATTTTCAGACATGGTTCCAACCCAGGTCAGACCCCATTTACACAGCACCATCGGTCTGGGTTATTCTCAGGTCAGGCCCATTCACACTGAACCTGGGTCTGCCCTGCTAAACTTGTGAGGTCATAAAAAGTGGGAGGTGACTGCTCTACAACCACCAATCAGCTCATTTTAGGCATGACCCAGGTAGGATAACCCGGGTTGTGCTGTTTACACTGCACCATTACTCAGGTCCATCCTGGGTCCGACCTTGGTAGCTACATGGGTTGGATTGCCGGGTCACTTTACCCGGGATATTTTTCAGGGACCCTTTAACACTGAGCTGCAACCCAGGTAGATCCAGCAAAAACCCAGGTTTTTGCTCTGGTGTAAAAGGGGTATTAGTCTAAAACCTATTTTGCAATTAAGAACCTATTTTCCCCCTCTCTAGTGCTCTAGTTAGTTCTTCCTATAACTTCAGGATTGGTAGGAGGGTGTGCAAGTGCCAGCCTGGTGGAAGGGTTTATGTTGTTGCTAAAATTTCTCCTCCACCCTGATGCTGGTGGGTGGCTATTAATTTATTGCATTAAGCATTACAGCAGTAGCAGGTGGGCACCGTGCCCCATATGACAACTGGGTCCTAAGCACCTGCCTGTACCACTTTATTGATAATCCAGCTCTCAGATGTTTGGATGCATAGATGAATGCAACACAACATGTAGACCGATAGCCACAATTCATTCTGATCACGCAATGTTAGTGTAATTAGGCCAACGTGCATGTAATTTTGCATTAGCCTTAGCACCGCCACCAGCTTATACACTTAGTGGTTAAACAATTTTCGTATCCAACTAAGGTTAAGATGGTGTTCTTGCAAGCAGTAGTTGCTAATGTCAAATTTGCTATGCAGCATGAACAAATTTATTGGCATTTGGATTATTATGACCCATAGGACAATGCAAAGTATTGGATTATGATGCATGCATGATATTTGAACATGTTTGTGTGACCAGCAGTTTGTACTGCCAATCACATGTAAACAGGCCCAACTAAAATCAATGATCTGAAGAATGCAAGAGTCCTGCTCAAGTTGCATGAGAAAGTCATTTCAACGCCTTTCTTTCATTGTCTCTTATAGGATAGTACAAAGGTATTTAAAGGCTTGGAGAATACCACAAAATATAGAAGCTACTATTATTATTATTATTATTATTATTATTATTATTATTTCATGGCACCACAAGGAGTCCTCAGTGCCTTACAAATTACATAAACAGACAGTATGAAAACAAGAAAAAAGTGACCTATGGTGCGTACACACGGTACGTATAAAATGGACAATATGAGCGATAACAATATCAATCATATCGTTATCATTCATATTGTGCATTTTTCAGTGGCCGATGACCTGTGGTGCGCAGGCATGTATGGACGATAATGATATCGTCCATTGCCCGTGCATGCAGGCCAACCTGGTCGATATCAACCAGGTTACTATAGGGACCGGCGATCGTTGATTGTGGGTCGTTGGCCATCGTTGGTGGGTTCATGGTGTGCTGGATGATCGATATCAATCATCCAGCACATCCGGGACATCATTCAACAATATCGTTAACGATCGTCCCATGTGTATACATTATTATAGTACAGAACATTGCAGGACATGGACAATGTTTATAAGCATTGCTGCATCAGTCATGATACCTTAATAAGCAGGTTAGGTGTATCTGTAAGCAGTGGGAAGGAGGTGATGGTATTAGTGAAGGAAGGAAAGCACATGAGGGAAGAGGGCCCTGCTCATAAGAGCTTACAGTTTAAAGGGAAGGGGCAGACAGATATGGGTGACACAGAGGGTAGAGACAGCAAGGAGCATGGAGCAATAAGTTAGCATGAGAGCTGGAAGGCTTTGATTAAAAAGTTGGTCTCAAGATCCTGTTTGAAGTTTTGTAGAGAGGTGGAGAATCTGATAGGGAGAGTGAATGAGTTCCATAGTTAAGGAACAGCATGGGCAAAATCTTGGAGTCAAGAGTGGGAGGACGTAATCAGTTGGGAGGAGGGGTGACATTCATTTGTGGAGCAAAGTGGACAAGCAGTAGTGTGAAGGTAGATAAGGTCAGAGATGTAAATAGGAGATGATTGGGTGAGAACTTTGTAAATAAGTGTGAGAAGTTTGATTTAGGGTTTGAAGGGGAAGGGGAGCCAGTGTAGGTCTTGTAGGAGAGGAGAGGCAGATGTAACACATTTGGAGAGGAAGATGAGACAGGCAGCAGCATTGAGGACAGTTTGGCCTAAAAAGAGAGGTGGGAGGCAGGGGGGCCAGATAGGCAGAGGGTATAATAGTCCAGTCTGAAGGTGGCCAGTGCGTGGGTGAGAGTCTTAGTTGCCACCAGGGTGAGAAAGGGTCAGCTTCTGGAGATAGTTTTGGGATAGAAATGGCAGGACTGTGAAAGGAAATAATTATGTACTTACATTTTTACCTAAAGCACAATGAGATTTAAGTTACTTTTTAACACACAAACATTCATATTTACTAAATGTATTGATATTAATAAGACAAGATTTCTTGCAAAGTTCCCATACAAATATTAGTCCAGAGCTTCCTGATTTCAAATCTGGCTTGTAGAATTTGTCCTTGCTTCTCAGAAGAAAAAGCTATTCTCCAATATTTGGCCATATAAAACTGCATATGAACTTGCTGTATTACAATCATTTCAGCTGCATGTTTGACTGGTACCCACAGAAAACATGCAATGTAACCAAACCAGATGTTTTTGTTAACCGTCAGCAAATAATATTAAGGTTTCTCGATATGTATTACAACTACAGTGATGATCCACAACTGTAATATTTCTCACAGTACAGATATCTGGTTGGTGGATAAAATAAAAAAGCTTCTTATTGTAAGTGTCAACTTATTATAGTCATGTCAGTTTAGGCAGAGTCATAAAAGGTGTATTGCAGAAATTTAATATGAGAAAGTGACAAGCAGTAAAAGTTTGGATCTTGCAATCAAAATGGCATGGAAAAGGGGAATAACACAATTACAGTAAATGAGTACCTCTCAAGACACAGATGAACTACCCTTGTAGTATTCAATTACACTGTCCTTCATAGATTATCTTGGAAGTGGTTGAAAGCTGTGTCTACAGAGGTGGCATAGTTGACAATTCAATTCATCTGTGCAACCCTTGTACAAACCTCTCATTTGCTAGAGCTGCCTTTGCTTAGCCTGAGTCTGACAAATATTTGACAGAGAGACAGTGCTTTAAAAGTAAGTTTCTCCCATTCAGTAAAGTTGTTTCATGTGCTTTCCTGAAAATATTGTAGGCAATTATTACTGGCTGAACTAAAATGCACTGTCATTTCAATGTTGATCAAAGCTCGTTTGTAACTGTATTATGTAGGCCACAGGTTCTCAAACTCGGTCCTCAGGACCCCAAACAGCGCATGTTTTCCAGGTCTCCTCCCAGAATCACAAGTGAAATAATTAGCTCCACCTGTGAATCTTTTGAAATGTGTCAGTTAGTAATGACTACACCTGTGCAGCTGCTGGGTGACCTGCAAAATATGACCTGTGTGGGGTCCTGAGGACCGAGTTTGAGAACCACTGATGTAGGCTATGTATACTAGTTATCTAATAGATAGATAGATAGATAGATTATCTATAATATGTTGAACATATGACAGCTGTCAATATAGGGTTATGTTCTGTATGCATTTCTTTAATTGGATCCAAGCCCAAGGGCTCCTTGATGGGCAGGAACAGCCTGTCCCAAAGTAAAAGTGAGCACTGCAAGATCAATATGAACATGCATTTGTTTCTGTTTTCAGTGCCTGAGTATAGTGACATCACACATACAGACGTAGGATCACAGAGGAGTAGGAGGGCTAAAGATGAACTTCCTCCAGGTATACAATAATAATGACTGTAACTTACTTACAGGGTTAATTTTCTGTTTACTTGACTGCCAGGATGTAACAAGGTATTAGCAATCTTCAGGTAAATGAGCTGACTTGAGTTCAACTTATATTTAGCAGTTGCATGGGTAATTCAATTATAAGGGGTACATTTACTAAAGTGAGAGTTTTTAGAAGTGAGTTTTAGAAGAGATGTTGCCCATAGCAACCAATCAGATTCAACTCAGCATTTAACTAGCACCTGCTAGAAGATAATAGCTAGAATCTGATTGGTTGCTATGGGCAACATCTCCACTTCTAAAAACTCTCACTTTACTAAATTTACCCCTAAAAATCAAATAAAATGAATGAAGAAAATGTAATTTTGGGAAGTCAGCAAAAATCAAAAACAAAATTTGGTTTAGATCAGTTTAAAAGTTAGCGTAGACAACCTCTTAAAGGATAATGCCACTCTCAAACAAGTGGCTTCCATTATATACAGGGTGGACCATAAGTGTGGAATCACCCTTATAAAAAGGAAAAGATTAAGGAAATAATAATCCAGTGTCTACACATATGATATGGGAGTGGGGGAAAACTTTTTAGGGTATATCATCAGGATGGCAGCCATCTTGAAGTTGGCCATCCTGGATTCAACTCTAATTTTTTAATTTGGAAGGTAGTCATGTGAAATATCAAACAGATGCAGAATTGCATAAGAAAACAATAGTGTTCTTTGTTAGCTCCAAGTAACAGGTGCAACCATTTTGCTGAGTAAAGAAGGAATTCCTGCTGCTATTTGTACAGAGCTGTGATATAACTGCATTTTGAAAAGCAACCGTCAGAAAACTGGGATACGAATGGTTTCTATAAAACCATTTCTGGAGTCATAATAAAAAAAACAAAAATCATACACATCTTGGACAAATATGAACTTTTAATAGATATTAATTATAATTTGAATTATCCTTAAAGCTTTGCCTGTCACTAGAATTTGTGCTAAAATAACAAATAAAAACACAGCAGATCAGTTACTAAAATAGAGTAAAAATGTCAAATTGAAATTTTTATTCTCTTGAGTAAATGACTTGGAAAAGATTTCTGAACAAAGAGATTATATGTATCTTTAACGATTCAAAAATAACAATGAAAGCAGTCAAGGCATATGAATGAAATTAAACCAGCATAGATTTAAAAACAAAGTTTATGCTTCGTTAAGTCTTTACAATTGCATTTGAAATTGACAGTAACATGTAAATTGGTCATGAGACTAAATGAAGGATGAATACTAATAAAAAGAGATAAAAGTTTTCAACAAAGCAATCTACTCAAAGATGTGTAGAAAATTATTTTATATGAGATCAGAGCTGTCCACTTGTGAGTGAATGTGGTGAAGGTGGGATCTAGTCTAATTAAATAGATTTGGGAAAATGACGGTTAAGGTGCATATACACAAAGATTTTCTGTCCAACCATCCAACTAGTTGATTGGTTGGAATGAAAATCTGGTAACGTATGGGAGGAACTGATGAACAGCAATTTGCTCCTAAATGCCTGAAAACAGATGAAAATAGTTGTCAGACAAGTTTGTTAAATGTTTGATCTAAACAATTTGTTCAAACAACAGTTTTGGTCCATTTTCCGGTGTTCGGCAGCAAATTGCTGATTGTCATCTGCCTTCATACCTTACCAGATTTTCATTCCAACCAATCAACTAGTTGGATGGTTGGACAGAAAATCTTTACGTGTGTACCCAGCCTAAAGCTGCATACACTCACAACGATTTTGTTACCAACGATTTTATGAACGATATTATGAATGATTTTCTTTCAGATTATCTGTCAGATTTTTTAAAGTGTAATGAACAATTTTTTGAACTACAAATGATTTTTGCATATACCCTTAATGAAAATCGTTGAGTTGACAAGTCCGACTAAACTACAAACGTGAACGTGCATGAACGATAATCGTTCATTGTTTGACTCAGAAAGTGAACGCTTTTTTTAATCGTTCAAAAAATCGTTGTGTGTGTATGCAGCTTAAGTGTTTGAATTCTGAACTATGCTGGATCCATGATGAGTCACTCAGGGAGGATTTTGCCTTTTTTATCCCCTTAGGAGTCGAATTTAAAAAAATAATTTCTTAGCGAGCACCTACGTCATGGAAGGAATATACTCCCCGATTTTCATGTTTCTAGGTCCAGAGGTTTGGGTTGGGCATTGATGAGCCAGTGTATCAGTGAAACAAACAGTCAGGACATTTGATTTTATATATATAGATATTGCAAAGTATATAGCAGTGGTTTCCAAAGTGGGTGTCGTGGCACCCTGTGATGCCTCAGGGCACTTGCAGGGGTGCCTCAGGTTGGTGGTCCATTACCAAATAAAATGATTTTTAGTCAGTGTGATTGGCAGTCATTAGCACTGGTTTTGCCTATCAAAAATATGTGGACAAAAATAAGCGCAGCCTTGTCAACCACCACATAACAGTACCTAAGGGTGACATATAAACACAATTTATTTTATTTAATTTTTGCTGAGTTTCTCAATAAGAGACTTTTGGCTCAGGGGTGCCGTGGAAAAAATGCTGATACTCTAGGATGTAATTGGAAAAAGTTTGGGAACCACTGGTACTGTATATAATAAAATTTTAATGAGGACCTGAAGAGCACTGAAGGTGGAAAACCTCTTTAAATTAACAAAATGATTTACTTTTGTATTATTTATTTAAGTGGTGGATAGCATAATATATGTCAAGGTTGTCACTTGTGGTTAATCCTTGCTACAAAGTCCACACATTACCATATACATTATTCCTGTATGTTGACTGGGCCAATCCAGATAAGTGAATTGACAAATGTTAACAATACTTTCATTTGCATGTGAACAGACAGTCAATTAGGTGAATGTAGTGTTCACCTAACCTATTGATTATGTTGTGACTTCACATACTAATGGTCACTATTTCAGTATTCCCTGCTCAAATGACATTGCAGATGTTCTCTCTTGCACACATGGAAAAGAGGTTCTCACTCAAATATTATTTTCTCCATCCCTGTTACTATATCTAATGCTCAGTAATGTTATTACAATAGATTTTGTGTAAACTTTAATTATAAACACTATACTAAGTCATTAATGATGGGCAGGAAACGCACTGAGCAAAAACAGAGATTGCTCATTTTCTAATCATTGCACCTGTATTTATTATTTTACTATCGGATATACAACAAATACAGTGACTGTGTGACATAGTAGGATAATATGGGAAAGCACACAGAATCAACCCTTATAGGAGGCCAGTGGTCAGTTGGCATATGGTGGTCAGTTGGCATAAATAACTGTATAAGTATGAATAGAAAACCAGTACTTAAATGAACTGGCTTTAACTAAACCATCTATGAGGTTTTCCTGTGTAAAGGGTAACCTTGAATATGTAGGTGTCCAAAGTCTATATATTATATAAATATCTAAATACATGAAGCCTTCACATGTAAATTTATAATTAATAAAGAAAAATGGCCACCCAGGTGAGTAGTCTATGTCCCGGAGGGACGGCGAACAGTGTAGTCCATGGCCCGGCGAAGGGTGGAGTCCCACAGTGGCACCCCCCATGCCTGCTTTTGCGCACGCCTATGGTCACAGTGAGGTTTTTTAATTGCCTGCAAACATGTGTCATAAATAGATTCATGACAGATAACAAATAGTACAGTATGCATGTATAGGCCTCAATGCTTCCATGGTTTATTGTTGCATTTCCTGTAGTCTGACTACACCACATGTAAGATTCTCATGTTTCAATCCTCCCACTGAATGAAAAATGCAATAGCGACTCTCCATACATACAGAAAAGTGACAATTGATTTCCAATGAGCAGTCTGTGATTTCAATTCCCTGAACACAGAAAGGCTTTTGTGCTTAACATATTTCACAATCAATCTTTTATTTTTCCAGAGAGAGGGATGTATACTCATAGGGGCAACAAATTCAGACTAAATATAAAATTGACTTTGTTCTCTGACCCTGCTACTTAGGTGGTTGTTGACTTGAGCAATGCTTACGGTTCTTCAGTTTCCTTACTTGATTAAACATAATTTTAAGGAGACATTGTATTTCATGGTGCAGTGGCTTGCTGCAGTACGATACAGCGTAGGCTTTTTCAAATCCTTAAAATAAAGATGTAGAAAATAAAGAGTAAAGCTATGCTACATGTGAATTTGCAATCTGTACTTACTGATTTTAACTAATATTATTGTTAATTTGCAAATATATGGAACTTTTTTTTTCAGCATCAGAAATGTTTGTGCTCTTTTGATATATATCTTTTTTTTTTGCTGCCTTGGGTATGCACTTTTTTTTACTTTATTCTGTTTAGCAAATTATATTTGCTTCTGACATATGTTTATATGAATGAGAGATTTGTTCTTATACTTCAAATGAAAATATGTTTCTTAAATAAATGTGACTTTGACCATATACAGGTTTTGTTCTTCCTGAGCTTAAAATACTTATACCCCTTTTCCACCTAAATTCCGGATCTGACCCGGGAGTTGGAATAAAGTTCCTATCCGGTTCAGGGTTGGAATTTTGCCGGCGTCAACTCGGGATATTCCCGAGTCGGCGCCGCTCACACCGGAGTCGGATCTGCAGAGACCCGGCTTTTCCGGAGTGAAAGTGGTCGCTTGGAGATGATGTCATCTCCAAGCACCACTGAAGCCGGACCAATCGGTCAGCTTGCAGCGCACTCCAGGTCATTGTGACCAGGAGTGCACTGTTCTCACAGCAGGGTTTCAGGGGCTACGCCCGTGTTAAACCCTGCTAGTTACCTGGGTTGGATTGCCGGGTCACTCGACCTGGCGATCCAACTCTCTCCCCTTTTACACTAGGGAGCTGCCCGGGTTAACTCTTCAAAAACCCGGGTTTTAGCTCCGGTGTAAAAGGGGTATTAGTAATTCAATATGGATTATATATATATATATATATATATATATAATCCAGAGAAGGTCCGTACTCACAACATATTTAAAACTTATTGCTGGGGTGACCAACCCATATAGGACATAGTCCCATAAATCCAAATATATATATGAGAAAAAACTCAGGGGTGCACTCACCAGACTTGATAAAAACGTCCTTTAATTAATCCATAGAATACATGGGAACCGCATAATGTCGCCGCGTCGTTGACATTATGCTGTTCCCATGTATTCTATGGATTAATTAAAGGACATTTTTATCAAGTCTGGTGAGTGCACCCCTGAGTTTTTTCTCATATATATATATATATATATATATATATATATATATATATATATATATATATATTATGTATGAAGAGCTTGCTGCTGTGAAAAATTTACTATTCCCCTCCATTTGTTCATCTATGTTGAATCCAAAGCACTGTGTTTTGTACACATAGCATCTTGACTTGTACAATTTGCATATATTATGGAATACCATTGCACTGAAACACCCACGGAATACGATCCATTGAAGATATGTAAACAGATTTACACATCTAGGTGCATGTTTTAATATCCTGAAAAATGTACCGTGAAATTGCAAAAATTACATACTAGGGCAATTACAAAATAATGAACAAACAGTGAGGAAATTTGCTAAGTTCACTGTGTCACATTACATGACAAATCAGCCCCCCCCAAAAAAATTACCTCAGAACACCATGCCATTTTTGGGGTGAAATGAAAAAAGTGGGGGGACAAGGATAAAAAGTAGAAAAATAGGATTCTTGGGGGGCTGTATGGAGGTAATGGTGTTTTTAGGATTGCAGGTGCATGCAGCAGGTGGATTTTGGAATTTTTTTAAAACTACACTTTAGAAACACTAAAATATGCTAGCACCCATTTTCAAGTACCCCAAATTTGACAGGACTATTTATTTTCCAAAAAATACTGTTTTCTATAATTTTTACCCACTTTTAGAAATATGTTTCTAGAAAGCTTTTAACACAAATAAAGGACACAAAGTACTTTTATTTGGGCTAATAGTACACATCTGAAATGATTTCCAGTGTCAGTGGATCTTCTTTTGGGGTACAGACTGATACCCCCAATCTATTTAGTACTTTCCGCCTGTTATGCATGCGCCTATTTGCGTTTTCGCCTCTCCTGCAACTGAACAGGGTGAATTGTGGGGACGCGCCCCAAACAGGCAAATGCAGCAGAAAGTCTAATTGAATATGGGCCATAATCGTCATCCACCATCCTTCCCTGATGATGATTGCTAACATAATTTGGTAAAGGAGCAGTGGCCCCTGAACAGGAGGGCAAGGGAGTGGTTGCCACTCCCCACAAACAATTGAGAGATGCCAGACCAGTGTGTTATTTGTTGAAGCAGCGGCAGCCGGTCAGGGGCTGTGCATTATAGGAATATGCTGCACGGACTATGCACTGCACAGAGAAAGAGGTGTAATGTGTAGTCCTTTAACTTAAAATACAGCACGTTACACCTCCACAATGGTGCAGGGGCTGTCCAGCCTATTCCTATAATGAACAGCCCCTGTCCCCTTCTGCACTGTGGTGCTGCCCTCCTCTTCTTCTGTACTGTGATGCCAGCCTCTTCCCCCCCAGTGCTATCACCCTGCCTCCCCCTCCCCCTCGTGGTTATGCCCTCAGTCCTTGCACCACAGCATACAACACAGCTCTCATTGGCTGCCTGCTGCTACCAGGAACATCAGTGGGACTTCTATTAAAAGACAATCAGACACAGTCACCCAGCAACAGGAATGTTTGAAGGGGGGTGGGGTGGAGGGTATGGTTGTGGACAGTTAAGTATTCGGGGGCCCATTATTGAGGTGTTGTTTTTATTATACTTAGGGGAGGTATTGAGGGGGTTAATGAATATGAATTCAATTAATTGATATGTGAGGGTTATGTGGGGTACACACCTTACTGACTGCCCATCTAACCAAGTGACCATTATGGTAAGCATACACACTTATAAATTAGCCACTCAATATGTCTGGCCAAACATCACAACTCAGCGGGCATTTAAATTTGTCTACCCAGTCATGATGTGATTGTCGCCAGTTCCTGTGGTCATTATTATTATTATTATTATTTATTTATATGGTGCCACAAGTGTTCCGCAGTGCCTTACAAAGTACATAGGCAAATAAGTTGACTTACAATACAATACAGGATATGGATAATATACATTGTTACATTCGCGACCATAACGCCCAGATAAGCAATAGAGCAAAGCAACCAAGTTTTAGGTGCCCTAGTCGCCTGTACACACTGGCTGATGCACACAATATATCTGCAAGATATATCACGCCTACCATGTTGCATGGCTAATGCAACATATCTGTGGACAACATCATTTACAGATATATTATGTGCACACATAACATATTTGCCTGTAGGGTGTACAAACAATATATCGTACAGTGTGTACCCAGCATTAATGTTGGTGATGATGAAGCTAATTATTATGTGGACTATTTTGTTGAATTGAATTTTTGAGGAAGGATTGCTTAATGAAGAGATAATATTTTGTGCCTTTAACAAAAATGCACTTTATTGTATGGTGGTTTCACTGCTTCACTCTATGGGGGCGTTTAAGTTGTTTGAGATAATTAGCTCCCATGTAAGGTGGCCATGAGCTAATTCAATTATTTACGCCACTAGCCCCGTGTTTGTGTGGCAGCTGCATTCTCATGTTAAGAAGCTGCAGTTACAGTGCACCCAGCACTCATGCCCAAGCCCAAACCACTACTTTACACAGAAATCCGCGATAAGTGCATCCTCAGGACTGGTCGCCCAAAACAATAGAATTAGTTCCCAGTCACATTAGACAGGAGCTAATTTTCTCAAAACACTTGAATCGCCCCATATATTGTTTGATGATTAAAAATATAACTGTATGGTGGTAACATTCAGCAATTTAGGGGCACCTAAATTAAATTATATCTTGGCCCTGTGCACCCTATAAACATTATGATGCCCTTGTAAAGGAGTATTGTTAAATGAATTGCTAATTATATTATCTCTGATTCTCGCTGAAAATAATATATATTCCATTTCAGTGTTAAAATTATGATTCTGTAGTGCTGTTCACAGAAGTTATTATATAAATTATCACTACTAACATGCTTGCTTTCCATTTTTGCTCCTTGTATTCCACTCTTTTCCGTCCTACCCTACACCCCCTCTGTTTTGCCCTCTTCTCTATACTGCACTCCATCTCATCCTCTACACCCTTCCATCCAACCCACCTTTCCTTTCCTTCTTTTCCCAATCCTTCCTTCCTGACACCCTGACTCTCCTGCTATTCTCACTGTGCAGCCTTCTCAGACCACTGTCTCACCACTTTCTAAAGTATTTTGACCCTCGTTGTAAGATCTCACAGGCAATCATCTATCCCCATTGTCTTTTGTCTGAATTCTTCTGTTTATGCTGAATTTGTCTATTTAAAAAGAGTGTAGTGACTCACACCAGTTGTACAATTGTACAGTATCAAGTATACAGGTGCAGCCTGATCTGTGTTTGTTTCACCAAACCACCTAAAGTTACTGAATGCAATAACTAAAAAGAACAAGTGAGTCATTTTAGGGATATACACTGAAAGTTAATACATCACAGTCTCATTAAGGGCCGAATTCAATTAGCCTCAAAGGGCTAATTAGCTGCAAGCAGTGTCTGTGGCTATCACCTCCTCCTAAGGTTCGAACAAAAATCCACATTAATTAGTGTTTTTTGTCCTTATCACAGCTGCCGTGAACGTGTTAACCCATAGCTCTGGGTACTTGTCCTGGAATCTATGGCTTAATGTGATTTAGCCACAGATGTACCACACATTGAATAGCCCCGGACGTAAAAAGTCCAAGGCTACTGCCCTTTTCCCTGCATAGCAGATTAACTAGGCTAATGGAATCTGGCCCTTAGAGTCCTCAAATGAAAGGGGTGAATCTTTCTCCAAATTCCTTCTCATACGCTATGCCTAAAAAATAGAGAAAGTTACAGTACATGTGCAGATCATCTAAATTGAAAAAAATCTTTTCTACTTTTACCTACTCACACTTTGCTTTCTTGTTTTGAAATCACATCAAAATATACATATCCAGCTTCGTCTCAAGTATTCTATAATACCTCAATGTAAGGTGAAAATTGCTCCTCATAGTGTAAAACAGGTGTAATACAGTAGTTAAAAGATTATAAATATAAAATTACCACCATCAGAAAACTTATATGCATACCAGATTTTACTGGAACAAGAGTATGTCATAATGTATGTGAGGTCCCTGTAATGGATTTCCTGGAAGCATAGGGTCCTTCAGTATGATCAGTCCTTGCTCCAAAATAGAACCTTGATTCCTGCAGGGTCCCTGCCATACCCATTTCAACAATTACGTTTTTAGCAATGTGATCAACATTAAAAAATGAGTTATAATATGAACAAACATCTAAGAGTTACAAGTGTACATAACAAATTATGCAATACAGACAAATATGTGAACATAGTATGGTCTCTGTCTAATGCAAATGAATGGGGATACATTTGGAATGTGGATGTCCTAGGAGAGAACAAACAAAATAATTGTGTTAACCATTTGATTTTAGCAAAATATTTTCATACACTGATCTCAAATGCGATCAGCATGATTTATCAAAAGCTATGTTATGGACATTTATTTTGTTAACCCAGCAAAAGTAAACCACTTATTTAACTACTTAACTTATGATTTTTATTTTACCAAAGGCAAAAATTTATGTTTTTTTAGTTGAATTAAGATAAAAACATATTTTTAAAAAAGTATTTAAATATTTTATTGAAATACAAATGTCTAGGGGTGTCTTGTACCTTCCCATGTCCATAGGCCACCATTGTAAAATTACCTCCCACCCCCCAATTAGCAGTAGATCCCCAGTAGCAATGATGATGATGAGGAGGAGGAGAGGGAAGAGAAGGAGGAAGAGGAGGAGGAGGAGGAATAAAAAATGAATTATCTCACAGGTAATGCATAAATAAGTGTGGAAATGGTTCTATATATTGCATATAAAATATTCACAGGTGTGATCACCTGCTTTGTTGCTACTTTTACATGCCATTGATGAATATGTTGTCTCTAAGGCATAGCTGCCATCTTGGCATGAAAATTAGAAGGAAGACTCAGTTGAGTAGGCTGTAGTGAGCATAACGTTTCCATGAAGTAATGTCTTGAAAAATAAAATATACTGATATTGTCAGTAAATGATCCTGACACAAGAAATCAGTATAAGTACTTGGTAATTCTTTATATTAACTAAAATCCATTATTAAGCACCATATCATCTTAACAAGTGTATGGTACTGGAAGGAAAGTACAGGACAGTGTCAAGGACATTTACAAATAGTAGACTATAATGAGTGCAAAAGTGTAGCTTACATTTTATCTTTTAAATGTACTATATATTCATGGACATTGGTCATCAGCAGTATCTATTCATGCACTAATGTTAACAATGAATGCAGATGATCACAATAATGCATCAATAATAATACACAGTGCCAAGCCCCTTAACTGTGACCATTATTAGTGAAAGCTATTGGTCTTGCCCTCTGAACTTTCTTTGTTTTGCCTGGCTATAGCTATCCTACATGAATTTCTGGCTAGTGAGTAGTTTACTGTATATTTTACAATTGTCTTTATTTTGACCTAGCTCTGGGAACATTCTAATGTGCTGAACGCAGTGAATGTTACACTGCTATGATTCACTACAGCTTTCTCTAGTGATGTGAGTTTATATTGTTCTGATTAAATAATAAGTGGTGTACTCTTGTGAACATTATAAAGTACTGGTTGCAGCTTCTAGGTCTGTTAACATTTTAATGTATTGACTGTCTATTGGTTTGCATTTTCATGTGAATGTTCAAATGTTCTTATTAGTTATAAAGGTAGTGGCCAAAAAATAGAACACCAATATATAGAGCATTGGGCTAACCTTTGGGACAAGGAAAGCCTACAGTATATGCATAATGGCATTGAGTTTACCAATATCTGTAAAAATTATAGGTTGGATAGTTCCACAAGATATTCAATTAATTGAATACTGATTGATGGTTGTAGAAATCACCCCTTAATATCCTAGAAATGCATGATTGGTTAAGATCTTGTCACATGGCATTTTTTATGGATGAAAGCAGTGTCATGCTAATCAAACAACTGGGTTATGTCTCTGTCTCAAACTAGAAGACACTACTCCAATCCTGAAAGAAATTATACAACATGACTTGAAGATGATTACTCTAGTCTATACCATTAAGTAGCAATTACCTTTTACCTTGTGTTCTAAAGAAATGACGGCACTCAGACTATGCCAGGACATTGTACTTCACAAAAGTAAGGAAACACTATCAAGAACCCTTCACTGTTGCAAACAAGCAATTGTCATTGTTTTCTTGTTTTGCTAATTTGTAAGGCACTGTGGAAACTTTGTACGTCATAAAAATAAAAGACAATAATAATATAAAGAAATAGGACTTGATCATAGAGGTGGTGAAAAGGAAAGAGGTGGTGTACTGTAAATTACAGCAACCAGTGAAATGTTTAATTTGCTAAAATACACTATAAAAATTACTTAATCTGATTTGTTGGCAAGACCAAATTTTTATTGGTATTCATTTTCATACACTGTTTGGCCCCCACTTTAATTTACCCTTAATACATTAACAACTTATTAAGCATGTTTAGTAGGATGTCTTAATCCCAACTGATGTTGTAGAAATTAAAAAAAAATGCAACTCACTTTTAATAATTTTAACATTGAAATTAATTGAATCTTGCCTCCAACCTTCAAGATTTGCCACAATTTTTATTATTTGTAATTCTCTTTTTTGATGTGGTTATTTTTTTTCTTATCAAGTACAGTATAAAGCTTAACAAACCATTGCCATGGGAAAATGATTAGCATTTTCAAATTAAAACAATGAACATTGATCTTTACAAATCAAGAAATTAAAAAAGACTGTTTAGTTGTGCTTACATTCACTTAATGTGATATAACTCACTAGTCTAGTAATATGAATAGCTTTGGCAAAGACATGATGCTTACAGGGTTCTTTGTTCAATTTTAAGGATGAATAGGTTCTTGACAAACTATTGTCGGTATATCTAAAGAAGACAATTAACAAATTCCAAACATGGTGACTACGATGCTTCAAATCACCACCAATTCTTATGCATGATTGAACTATTGACACAAGTTAGTAATCTATTTATACAGACTATATAGAAAGAAACCAAAACAGAATACAGTAGAAGACAGTGGCAATATTTGCAAAGAGCCTAGTAAGGCAAAAGTGCCGACATGATACATTTCATCTGATAACATATTCTCTTTTAGAAAAACAGGGTGATTCCATACAAGATCTTTTAAATATGGATAAATTGAAGTAGAACTAACAATGAATGGGTAATTAGTCCCTGTTTGAGGGACAAGTCATCCCGCTGTAGTACAATAGATGGTGCACCCAGAACCAATGTGCAATAATAGACCTATAAATTCAAAGAGAGAAAAAAGTCAGTCTTCCTTCTTTTTTTTATTTATAAGAATATTCTCTGTTGCCGGTTGTTACAAACCTCCCAAGTCCTAACATTTTTAAATCAGGACATGGGACTTTCTGCTCAAGTCCAATGTGCATTCATGTGCAAAAGGGGCATGGCCTTGCTACCCATGAAGAAAGACCACCTTTGGGGTACATTTTGGGGACATGAGGTATGTCAAGTTCCCTGTCTTTTGTCATGCTGGGGGCAAGTCCTGCACTCCGGCAGCTGCTGGACTGCAGCTAACCTCCTATTAACACTTAATGTGAGCAGCATCCATTCTCTGCTACTCTGATATGCAGAACAGTGGTATAAAGTGTCCCCCCAACTCCCCTAAAGCATGTGGGAAACTGCGGCCCGAAGATCTGACAGCAGAAAAGCTGTATTGTCCCACTGCAATAGGGACAATTGAAAGGTATGATCTGTTGAGAAAAATGTTTCTAAAGATAAATAAATTAGTACAGCCTGGTTGCTGCAATTGGAAAATAAGTGGTCTTCCAAGTATAAGCAGTTAGGAGATGTCTGTCTGTACTTTCTATATGCACAACCTATTGTAGGCCTATCGATCTTTATGAATGAGCCTATATTGTGCATAAATAAAAAAATGACATGATGTGCCAACCCAAGCTCTAGATCCACACCATCTTTCTCTGAGATTCTAATTACTGTACTATATCACCTATGGAGCAATTAATAAAATAAACCATACGTAACAGAGGGAAACATTAACCCTATTTGTCTTGCAAAGGAAACTAGCAAGAGTCACAAAACTCAAGCACAGATACAGTAGCTAATGATCCATTCACTGATCCCTTTGTATAATCTATTTCACCAGATGTGAACAAACAATGTAATGGCTACATATATGGTTAAGTAACACAAAATTACCCTCAATCCAGGATTCATGGATGAAGATTTTTTTTGTGTGAAACAAATGACTAAAATCATGATAAATCTTAAATCTATATGTCTGATCATATAACTTAATCATCGTGAGTTTTGAAAGTTGAGTGCATTACAAGGATCACTGTGTATCAATTTAAAAGGCCATTCGAAGTTTATTACACATGTAATGTGTGGCTTTAAAATAGTGCCATGCCTGGATAGATTTTCTCATATAACATCTGTTATTATGTCATTAAAGTCTTGAAGCTAAAACCCTGAAATCTACAATTTTAAAAAATACATTATTATAAATAAACAGGGTTGTGTATTTGTTTCCTATTGTCGAATAAATGAAGCATAATAACATATCTGATTGATATGTTGTTCAAAGAAGTGTCTGGAGAGGAGAATAGCTACAAGTAAAAGGAAAGCCTGCATTCCAAAGTACAGTGGATCATTCCACAAATTGCCTTCCTCTTTTTTGCGGGATGCAGGTGCTCAGGATACCGGTGGTCATAATCCCAACACCGGCATCCCGACAGGGTTAGAATATTGATACCTGGTGGTAGATATCCTAACCTTCCCTCCTTGCACCCTGAACCTAACTTCCCCCAGTGCCTAACCCTAAACCTCCTTGCCTAGTGCTTAACCCTAACCTTCCCCCCCCTAGTGCCGAACCCTAAGACTCCCCGTAGTGCCTAACCTTTAACCCTATCTGTCCCCCCACTACTTACCTTTGGGATGCAGGTGCCTGGATTCTAAGTGTCAGCATCCCATGTGCCGGGTGCTAACTACATCCCCATTTTGTTTAGGGGCAATGCTTCCATACTGTCATTGGTTCCTAGTGAATTGACAAGGAGCATTCTATATTTATATATATATATATATAAAAATATGCAAAAAATTGGGGTGCACTCACCAGTCTTCCAATAAAATCCTTTATTTAAATATTACATAGCAGCAGGTATCATAGTATGTCAACGTTTTGGTCCCAAGTGTGGACCTTTGTCAAGATGTATTGCAAAGTACACTGTGAAGGTATAAATGGGTTGTCAGTACTTTGTATCATAGTATGTCGACCGAAACGTCGACATACTATGATACCTGCTGCTATGTAATATTTAAATAAAGGATTTTATTGGAAGACTGGTGAGTGCACCCCAATTTTTTGCATATTTTTGTTCTTTATGGGTGGTTTTTGGACTTCCTCTTGGGTAAGCTACCCCAGCAATTTAACTATGAGAACGTGAGTGTGGACCAACCCGAATTATATATATATATATATATATATATATATATATATATATATATATTAGCGATGTGCAGGCTCGGTTCTACTCGGTTCCGTTCGTTTTTTTTTACCGAACCTTATTGGCTATCCAAAACTCGTGACAGCTGAAACCCAATAAGATTCGGTAAAAAAAACCGAACGGAACCGAGTAGAACCGAGCCTGCACATCCCTAATATATATATATATATATATATATATATATATATATATAGTAGAACAAAAAAGCTGCGGCACTCCAAGATTGATGAAGTAAGTAATGCTGTATTAAAGCCTTTAATACAGCATTATTTACTTCATCAATCTTGGAGTGCCGCAGCTTTTTTGTTCTACTGTCCTCTATACCGCTGAAGGCAACCAAGTAGTCGCTGTTTATACACTGAAGTGCCGGTCCATTGTTGCTAGTATATATATATATATATATATATATATATATATATATAAATATATTTTAGTGTTAATGGCTTTCCTATGTTAGTTTTTTTTAACATTTTTATTAGCTGAAATTACACCATATTTGTATGAAATGGAAAAAAAATCTCTTTATCTGTATGCTGCTTCCATGTGGGGAGATTGTTTTATTGTACTGCTGTGTCTGCAATGAATAACTGAATCAAACTTCCTCTGAACCTCATAAAAGCAAAAGTTTGAAAAAAAATAAGTCTATTATCAGCTGCAAAGTTTGTATTTAGTTTGAGAGATGAGAAAATGAAAACGGCTTGTCAGCTGGGAAGTAGAGGAACCGTTACCTCAGACTAGTTATCTTAACAAAAAGAAATAAAGTTTTATAATCAGAGTTCAGAGACATTACTTTTTTCTTTGCAATTTTCAAGGTCTCAGAACAATTGATAGACTAACAGGTATAATCTGTTCATTTGATGGTATTCTTTGCTATATACTGTAATAATCAGAAAGCTCCTTATGGGAAAAGTGTTTATTATCTTTTTCATGTATTTCTTATGGGCACATAGATGAAAACTTTCCTACTACAAAGTGCTAGTGCACGATCCCCCCTCCTAACTGAACCTCAAAAAATTAATATATGCAGGCATCATTCTTTTTTGTAATATATAGCTGCTAAATGAGTCCCACTAATAATTTAAAAATACAATAGACGAGGTGTAAGAGCAGAAGGGACAATCACAAGATGTTTTCTCCTGATTGCGGATGTCCTTTGGCATCCTTCTTGGCACACAGCAGCTCTGGGTCTCTGGCTAGAGGTGAACTTTAATATGAACAATATGCTGAAAGATAGAATTACAAAACTATTTTTAATATTTGCATGAACCTATAAATTCCTATGAATCCATGACCTCCAAACATAATAAAAAGTGTAATCACCTTTGACTACCCCACATACTATCAGTTACTGGAAATGCTAAATAAATTATTAATCAGCCAGGAAGACATATAAATTCTAGTGTTGAGTCATTAACTTATTATTTATCTAATTTTGTTTACTCTTTTCTATGCCTCCATCTTGTGTGTCTCCATCATGGGGACACTACTACTTTTCTTTATTCAACTAAATCTCTTAAAAAATATTATTTTATTTCATGTGACATGGAGTCATTTTATACCAACATTCTTCATGAAACAGACATTAATGCCATTGGGAATTTTGTTAACCCATGTGGGATTTGAAGATAAATAGCATAAATTCATTTTTAGTTCTACTAGATTTATTTTATTTCACATTACTACTTACAAATGCTGGGCACAGCTATGGGGACCAGGTTCACTCCATGTATTGCTAATCTCTTTATGAGTTCCATTGAATGGGAATTAATTTGTGATGGTATCTTTCAGATGAATAATGTCCTCTATGGTAGATTCATAGATGATTTATTCTTTATATGTGATGAGGATTATAATTTGATCACTATATGAACCAATTAACTTAAAACTAATTATTTTCATTTAAACTTGGAGGAGCACTATTTATTACTCAAGTCTAAACTTCTTTTTTATCACTTTCTCTATGAGTTGTTATTCGAATACAGAATCATTCCACATAAATTGGACTGTATAATAACAATAGAATAACAATATCTCTAAAGGGACAGCTATTTAAACAGTGGCATAATTGATGAACTGATGAATTTTTCATAACAAATGAGCAATTAACTTAAATCTATTTAGTAAAAACTTATTCTATGGATTTACTGAAATCAATTCTTCAGGAAGTAACCTGTATTGAAAAGGAGTTTCTCCTAACCTCTAAAATATATAGAGAATACCAGACAATTGAATTCATATTTACATCAATTTAGAAACATTATAAAGATAAACTTTGCTCTGCTCAGGTAAAACCTTTTGTGTAGGAAAAATTATCAAACAGATATAGAAAATCCAATGCTTTGAAATATAGGCAGATGCCCAGATTTTCTAAATATAAATGGCATACTTGGAACAATAGTTCCAGTTCTGTGAATACACTAAATTCTTATTGGGCATTTGATAAGATAGTAAGCTGCTATAAGTACAGTAAAATGTATAATCTGTACTTAATTGAATATTGATTATAAGTCATACATGTACAGTTTAACAAAGACCGTTTTGCATACTGTCAGTCAACATTCATAATAAATTTTAAAGAATGTAAATGAGGGTTACTTACATTACATTGGCCTTCAACCCATTTCATAAATATATATTTCCTTGATCTCAGACATAGGGCTAAATGTAAATGTAATAGGGTGAGAGTTTAGAAAATGTGAGAGTTTAGCAGTAAACTCTCACATTGGTTGAGTTTTATCTACAAAATGGGAAAACGTCTGAATGAGATTTTAAATCGAGAGAGTTTTTTAAGTCTAAAAAAACATGCAAGTTCACTCTGTTACTTTGTTTTTGGACTCTATTACATTGGCAAAGTTTCAAAAGTGTCAGAATCTCTCACTTTTCTAAACTCTCACCCTATTACATTTGGCCCATAATGTTTCTAAACATTGTCTAATATGTCATAATGCTGGCTTTGCAGTAAAAATGTTGAAGGCATTGAACATATAGACTCCTCCACTAGGAATGAAGATAGATTTGAAATCTTTATCAATATGAAGATTACTAGATCTGCTGAGATCTTTGACACCTCAGGGGCAATTCCATTAGCAGCTTGGCAGTGACATGTCATTCTAGAAAAGCTCATTACAATTACCAACATAACTATTTCTTTCCTTGCACAAGAAAACTGGCTATATATACTGTGTACATATACAGGTTGAGTCTCCCATATCCAAATATTCCCAAAATACGTAATATTTTTAGCTTGATTGAGATAGTGAAACCTTTGATTTTTGATGGTTCAATGTACACAAACTTTGTTTAAGGCACAACATTATTAAAAATAAAGTATAGAATGACCTATACGCTGTGTGTATAAGGTGTATATGAAACATAAATAAATTTCATGTATGTACACAAACTTTGTTTTAGCCACAAAATTATTGAAAATATTGTATAAAATTACCTGCAGGCTGTGTATATAAGGTGTATATAACACATAAATGCATTCTGTGTTTAGATTTGGGTCCTATTCCTAAAACATTTCAATCTGGTATGCAAATATTCCAAACTACGGAATATTCCTTTATCTAAAATACCCTTGGTCCCAAGCATTTTGGATATAGGAGACTCAATCTGTATAATATTTTTTGTCTAAATCTTGATATGCTGCTACAAACACTTCCCATTTATTCTAATATTAATATGAATTTATTGTTTTAAAGTACAATATGGAGGATTTGCAATTTATTTGGTTGCTGTGACCTCACTCATTTTCACACAAATGAATGCATGTGACATTTAGTCAAGCAAATTAATTCCATTGATCAAAACAATATCACTATTTGAGAAATGCATCAGATATATTATTTTCTTTAGAATCATTGACTAATGCACATTGTGATCTTCAATTTCCATTGACGGTGGAGCTTAGAGGGACTGCTTTTTACACACTGTTTTAAGCTATAGTCTGTCAGCAGTCATCAACTGAATTAAACCCATTCACCTATGAGGATGGTACTGTGTCCAGAGACAAACCTATGACATTAGTGACAATTTTATATTATATTATTATTATATATTATTATTATATAGTATTACTATTATTTTCATTACATGTGTTTTTATTTGAAAGTTTGATTTAATTTATTTTAATTTGATACATCATGTGCACTCTCCTGTCTCTAAATAGTAATTTGTAGATCTAGCACAAAATATTTCATACTCTCAATACATATGATAATGAAACATAAATTAATGTGGAATTTGTTTTAACATGACAGAAATGAAAGTCATTTTCCAAAGTTTTGCTGATAAGAATACATTTATGTTGGGTGAGACACTGGTGGATCTCTTGGCCAATTTCAACTTAAATTGGAGTCTTTATGGTATCTAAATGAATGAAGAATTGTCTGTTTTTTTAAGGGTGCTGGCATAAAAATTGCTTACTAACATGCATTCCTTTATTATTTCCAAATGATCACTTGAAAATTCAACAAAACAGCTGTGCTTTGTAATTGTTTTACATATATTGACACTATTGAAATGAGTGAATAGAAAAATGAATGTTAAATACAACTATCTAGTTGGAAAAAAGACAATAAAATACAATTAATGCAAAGATGTGAATGGAACAATAGAAATCAGTTTGTTGAATTTTTATGATGTTTTCAGGCATACAGAGAGAATGGCATATTTTTCTTTTAAATGAATATCGGGAATATTGATAATGATGATGATGATAATCATGTGGGTTATTATTATTATATTATTATTATTATTATTATTATTATTATTATTATTATTATGCAGTAATAGATCAATAATAATTAATTATTTATATTTTTAAATACTATGTGGGTTTAAAAAGAAAGCCACTCTATCTTACTCAAAATTAACTGAATAAATTGGTTTGGGTTTGCCTATAAAAATGATCTGTTATATTATGTGCAAACCTACTTAAGTCTGCATCAAGTTTCCCCATCACCTAACTCTGCATTGGCATCTAAAGAAGTAATTAACAGATCTTTATTTTGAAATGATAAGTAGAGGTCTAGTGAATAGGAACCCAACAAGAGAGAAACCTTGAGGTTGGTATGGGTTATATTGAAATGCCCATTTATTGTAGAAGCAAAATTAGAACCATGAGCTACTTTATGTAGATAATGCAAATGTTAATTCCATTTTCTTTAAATCACTGAGTCTCCCTTTAAAGAGTACATGTGAGTAAATCAATAAAAATATAAAACACTAAAATGTGTACCATTCCTTAAAGTGATTATTTTCTTTTTAATCCATGTGAAGAGAAAATTTATTACAATCAGTGGTGCAAAACTCAGAAGTACTGGGATTTCCTGTCACCAGCAATCAATCTCAAAAAGTTCAGGTTGCCTTTATCAGCACATCTGTGCTAGCTTCAGAGATTTTGGATAACACCAGTCACATTCTGACTCTTTCTCTCTGTACTGTAGACACCTCCATATTAAGAAGCAACATAATTTACACAGTGAAACCCCTGTCAGTCCCTGCTATTTCCAAAACATCTGGAGTAAGACAGCGTAAAGTTATGAGGCATTAATAGGAAGAAAACATTTCAGACAGCTGCGCTACATTCATTTGTTTTTGACCTTTACAGCAATGTCTTGTCAATCTGGAGATTACCACTGCTAAAAACAGCAGTTTGGCACATCTGACAATTCAAAATGCAGGGAAAAGTCGTAAGCTGTAATAATTTGATTGAAGACATACTAATGATACTGCAACTAGTGCAGGCTGATTTAAAAAAAAGTCAGACTCATTTAATTCAGCTTTAAAATGCTACAAGGAATTATCATATACACACTGATTACTGGCTTAGTTTTCAATCTGGTGCTTGTCACACTGGATGATATTTGCTATGCCTGCATACAAATCTCAACACAAATGGGCACTTCCAAGACAGCAGTGCGTGCTGGATTCCAACAATTACAATAAAAAAAGAGAAAAACCCACAAATAAATCAAGGGACGGACCCTTTCTCATGATATGCCCCAAAACATTGACTCTATCTATCTATCTATCTATCTATCTATCTATCTATCTATCTATCTATCTATCTATCTATCTATCCATATACACACACACACACAAACACACACATGCACACATAAATACACATTTGAACATACTATACTCAATATTATATAATTTATATGGAGAAAATAATGATATTATGGGCTCTATTTATAAAAGAAATAAAACTTTTTAGCAGGAAAAATGTTCACAGCTGCGCATTGTTTGTAAGTGTCGGCCCCATAGCTAAGAATGCAATCCGGGCAATTTAAAGACGTACCAATAGTTTTGCAATGCTAAACTATTATAAAAATATATATATAATGTCATATCTATGTGGCATTAAGTGCACTTTCTGGCTGACTATCAGGGAGAAAAACCAGATAAGAGAATGATCTCTCGGTGTGTGACATCACAAGAGGTGAGTCACATGGCTGCAATGCATGAATAGTGTGCATGCGCTGTAATGTGAATGACGTCTTCTGCAATAGCAAAAGACATCTCTGATCATTAGGTAAGGATCACATAAAATATTTTTAAACCACTTTTTGCAATTCTTCTTAAATTGAGTCCTAAGACAGTTATACATTGTGAGAAGAGTTAAGCAAAATAAGATATTTGAAACAATCATCATTTTTTTAAACATTGTTTGCACAGTAGCAGAAAACAATTGATTCCTTTAGCGGAGAACACAGATGGAATAACAGCTGTTTAAAATTCTAGATCTAGCTGAAGTCATCTTAGATTTCTGTAAAATTGTTGACTTCTAATTTCCTTTTTATGTATAATACATGATATGGGTATTCAATATTAAATAATTTATTATGCACAGTACTAAGTTGTGTCATTAGTTTATCAATCAGTGTGTTTGTATGTGTCTGTTGTCTACCAGGATTTGTATGTCATAACTCATCATTGATTTCTATGAAACTAGATCTTTGATTGTGTGGACCACTTGTCACTTTACCATAAACACAATTGCTTAACATCTCCATTGCAAGACACAGCGGTGCTGTGCATAAGGCTGTCTCTGCATAATGAAGGACAGATGTGATTAGCAATAAACAGCATGTCCATGTTAATAAACTAAAATCTTCATGTGCATATGTACACCTTTTCCCAAAGGTATAAAAAGTTCTGATTGCACTGCTGTTTCTGTTTCATATATTGCAGGTAAAACAGCATGCAACCTGGAAACAGTCCATGAGATTCAGGCATCAGCGTGATTCTGGCGAGTCTGACCATTTTTTTAAAGCACTAATAATTTAAAAGGCAAAACCGACTTATGTATCATTATTAGTGCTATTTTTCTTGAAAAACATAATGCCTCAGAAGGCAGAGGTGGGCAGAGATGTGGGCGTAGCTACAGCTGGTAGAAGGGTCAACAATTGTTGTGTAACCAATTTAAAAAAAAATTTCAAAGTTTGGACTGTGGGGGTGGTTGCTATTATAACATGTCAATCTATCACATAATATAGATAGCGCACACACATACAGACCCAGGCTCAGCACCAAAATCTGGATGGAGAGAGTGAGGACATCCCATATGATATACACAGAGCCCTGTCAGTGTATGAGGCGTGGCCTGGCCTGTGAACACTGTTGCTGACACTACTGAGCATTCCTGGGACACTGACCGCACTACCTTTCCTCAGACACCTGGCTTTGTGCACTGCTAACCTCCGTGGCTCTCAGCTGCCAACTTCTTCCCATCAGTATCCCCCGCCATCTGCTTCTCCTCTGCCCCAGCTTCCTCTTCCCTCACCTTGCTGGCCGGGTCACGCTGCTGCTGCTCAGTGCTGCAGCCTCAGACATGTCACCCAAACTGAAAGATAGTGTGGCGGTGGCAGACAATGATGAGCAAAGCTGGCACTGCTGCTGGGCACACACACAGGACCCTGAGTAACTAGACAGATTCTGCAAGATGGCCATTTTATTTTCCCCCAGTGCAAGCTGCACTGTACTATGCAGCAAAGATCAAATTAAAAATAAAACTTTTTAGATGGTTCCAAAACGCCATTCCAGATGATGTCATTTGTCACATGAACTTCTGGAACGGTGTTCTGAAGTGCTCCGGCTGAAATATAACCCTGATCTTTATTAAGCACATGATGGTGATCCTACCTATGCATGCCACATTAATGCACTGTACATGTGATTGGGTAACCAGGTACTGAGCAGTATCAAAAACTCAATGAGAACTGTATTAATTCTAGTAAATGTGAAATACATGCCATTGTAAAAAGCTACTGGATCTAAGCTATTACCACTGGAATGATGTAATTGTAGGTTAGTGAATGAATGCACTGTTTTAAGGCCATTCCAATCACTGACAGGAACTGTGTTCATTATGTTAAAGCCCACAGTCAACAAAAGGAGGGGGCAGGGTTGTGTCATGACCACCCACTTTAATTAGCATTGCGGCAAATTATGTAAAGTTTCTATAGAGTCAATTCAAGCACCCATGTTCATCTTTGGGCCTGCTCCACCAGGTAGCTGACCCTCTAATACAGTAACAATATGCGATTCAGACAGTGGGGCCCACCAGGGATTTCTCCTATATCATTGTGGTTCAGTCCGACACTAGAGCTTTCACACTGTTACTCCTGTCTTTCTACAGACAGGCCACTGCTGTGGACACCAAACATATTCTGCTAACAACACAATATATATATTAAAAGTGTGAAGCCAGGAGGCAGACAGCACAGCACTTCCAAACACTACATGAAAAAAACCAATGAGTTTAGCCATTGCCCGGGTCCCATACACATCACACTGCCATACATTTAATTGCAGGTGAATATATAATTTAATTTAATGCCTGCACTCTGCTTTGTATGTCTAGAACTCTATAACTCTATCTGATTCCAGTTCTTTCTCTAACTGTGCAGCTGGAGGATACACTATAATAAACGGCTGAATTGCTACAGCTGTAAAACTCATGTTTATTTTTTATCTCTTGATTTATGCCTTACAACTATATACTTTTACAATGGCTTCAAATGTGTAGTCAGAAAGGAAACACACATAGAGTACACTTTGAAAGTTTGCCTCAGTCAAACTATTATTAGAATAATGTTTCAAAAACCATATGTATTAAGATTGCTAGTTTCTGTATGTTTTTTTGCGTTCATGTGAATTTTGTGTGTGATGTATGCAACTTACAGCTATTCTGTGCTCACTGTAATAGTTTTAACTCTACTCACACTTATACTCCAAATTACTCTATCAAGCTGAAGAGGAAAATTATGGCAAACTGCATACATTTTAAATGTGAATAACAATCCAGTATCCAAAATATTTGTAGTTAAGCTTTCATTGTTTTATTACCTACAAATGTTTTTTTGCGAGCACTATCCATGAATATTTAACAAAAGTTGATTGAATATGTTGCATCCAGCTACCAGAGAGCCATAAGGATGACAGGAATGACAGCTCTATCAGATCAAAATCTTTGGGTGCTTTAGTGTGATGAAAATGTAGAGGATGTCAGTCTTTTTACAAGTGTTCAGAATTTTGATAAGGGTGGATGTGGAAAGAGTTAATTTGTTCTTTACTTAAAATTAATCAGGTAAAGCAACATAACTTTTTTTTTTTCTTGTTCAGATCCAGTTAAAAATACTGCACACTCACTGCAAAACTGATACTCCACTTGGTAATGGAGCTTATCTCCTTAAAAACTCAAATACCTCTGGCACTTTAAAGCCAGGTTACACGTACAATATACAGATGATGCTTGCATGAAGATAACATTTGACAAGCAAGGCAATTCATATAAGGCACACCGTGCTTGATTCAGAGCCGGACGCTCTTTGAGAGCGCTCGCTCTGAATCAGTCCCTGTTTTTTTTTAAAGACGGCCTCCTGGCCGCTCGCTAAGCTGTGGGTGACCGCCAACAGCTTTAGCAAGCGGCCAGGTGATGGTCGCGATGGTCACGACCATCAGGGCTTGCGACGAGACCCTTGTGGTAGGGTCTCATTTCCACAAGCCCCAGTGAGCTTTCGGCTCTAATAGAGCCAGAAGCTCACCACTGACATCACTCGTGATGTCAGTGGGGCTGCCCCCAAATGGCAGGCGTTCCTTCGGGAATACCTCCATTTGGCCAGCCACCCCCTCTGCCGGCCTCCAAAACGGGGCAAGCTGTCAATCAAATCGACAGCTGCCCCACTTTGGTGCGAGACCCGTAGCGACGGAGCGCCTGTCACTGGACAGGTCTCGCACATGCGCGAGCGGGTGTTAATCAGGCCCATTGTCTCTTTAGGGTCAACACATCCATTCCAAACAGGTGTACTTCGCAAAGTGTAATATTGCAACTATATGCAACAGGGGAGATGTACTGTACAATATCAAGCATTGGGGAGAAATGGAGTGGAGATAGGTAAGTATCAACAAATCAGCACTCAACTGTTACTTTAGAGGCTATATGTGAAAATCTCTGTTAAATAATAGTCTGTACATGTTTGTATGAAAAAGATACACTAACATAGAAGAGTTGTGGGAGTTTTTAAGTGGTTTTTGAAGGTGCAAGTATTTTGGACACTGTTTAGAGGTAGATCTATTATGCTTTATGGTCATGGGGTAGCCAATGTCATAGGAACTATTTTCTGGGTTAACGGAAGAATGGATTCAACTAACTATCAACAAATCCTATAAGCTAATGTCCCATTGTGAGTGTAGTAATTGAAGTTGAAACTTGGTTGTATATTTCAGGAAGGCAGCAATCCAAAACATACATCAAAATCAACCATGAAGCACTTACAGGAACAAAAGATGAAGGTTTTGGAATGGCTGTCACAGTCCCTAGACTTTAATATTACTGTGAATCTGTGGGGAGACCCGAAACATGCAGTGTACACAAAAAGACCTAAGATTTGTTCTGAGCTTGAAGATTTCTGCAAGGAAGTGCAGGAAAAAAATTCTAAACCAAGAACAAAATGACTCTTAGCTAACTGCAGGAAACATATGGAAGCAGTGTTTTCTGGCAAAAGAGGTGTTACTCATTACTGATTGACTCAATTGATGCTTAAACTTTTCCTCATGCTACATTCCCTGCTTTATTTTCTCCAATCTGTCCCATTTACTCAATAGTAATTGTGATTTAAAATGTGTAAAAAGATAGTTAGCTTGAGCGATATGTAGATCTAAGTATATATATATACTTGTATGATATTTTTTATGTAGATGGTGTGGTCACATGCCAAGGGCACCCCAGATGGTTGAGTGCCGTGGATTAAGCCTGTCGTTTATTTCAATTTTGTGGTCACACTTGCTAGGGCACCCTGTTTTTCAAATGTAAGACAAACTTTTTTTCTTTTTCCAGGTGCTTATTAAGTGATAGCCCTGGGTGTGGTCCTGTCTCTTTAAGGCAGGACCCAGTTTCATGTTTAAAATGTATGCAAGCTTGAGCCAAAGGTGGCAGATCAAGTTCATTTATTTGAGAATCAGTGCAGGGACTGGCCAGATGGGAATGACCGTGAAGTGGTGGTCAGCTTAACAAATTCCCTATGTTCAAAGGAGTTGCAGTTTGAAAAGCATGTGAGTGCCGAGTTTGTATGATATTTTTTATGTAGATGGTATGGTCACATACCAAGGGCACCCCAGATGGTTGAGTGCCGTGGATTAAGCCTGTCGTATATATATATATATATATATATATATATTGGCATCGGCTCGGCACTCCTCATTCCAATCATCAACATGCCTCTGTGCCCTCCTTAGTAGAGAACTGATAGCAGATAGATGAGGCGGCACTAGAGGACTTAATCCATTTTAATGGTAAATAGTAACCAACGTTTCAGGGCCTCCGCCATTTTGTCAAGGTCGTATACAATATGTAAAAACATGCCTTACCTTTAAATAGTCACCCAGGTGTGATAGTGAGACTCGCGGGTAACGCGCGCTTCCACACATTGCAGTCGGCGTCCTATACTGATGACATGGTTGCTGTGTGCAGCTACCTGTTACCTAGGCAACCACACATCATCAAATAAACATATGGAATATAGTGCATCGTATAACGTGCTAATAAAACCACCACCAAAATACCAACATGGGGTAACTACCCCAATGCTAGCATAAATAGAGCATCATTAATCCCTAAAAAACATTGCCATATGACATCACATTTACCGCTGTGCATGCATACTACGGATGATAGACATAACTAATGGATCTCAGATGTATTATGCCACATAATATATTCTAAAGCAAACAGTCCCACATTTCAAGATGACCTCAGAACAATTACGTATAAAATACATACATATACAAATCAGAAGAGGACCTATCACAATGCATTCCAACAAATTGATTATTTGATGAAATGTGGTTGCCTAGGTAACAGGTAGCTGCACACAGCAACCACGTCGACTGCAATGTACGGAAGCGCGTGTTACCCGCGAGTCTCACTATCACACCTGGGTGACTATTTAAAGGTAAGACATGTTTTTATATATTGTATATGACCTTGACGTTGGTTACTATTTACCATTAAAACGGATTAAGTCCTCTAGTGCCGCCTCGTCTATCTGCTATATATATATATATATATATATATATATATACACACGGACAGATTGGCCCTTACTTTCAGTGGGGAAAATCCCGGTGGGCCGATTGGTCCTTGGGGCCGCTTGTCAACTGTGGACCTGCCCCCCGAAATCTCGTCACCTGGTTGTCTTTTTTTTTTCTCATCAAGACAGGCAGTCAGCTCCCTGCTGCTCACTTCTATCGCGAGAAGAGGCATTGCAGAAGGGAGCTATGTCAGATGCCGTCAGCATGTGACCTTGGGGGAAGAGTGCTCAGGCGCTGGTCCGTGGCTAACGGTGGGGGCAGGTGGGGTAAGTTCCTTGCCGGCCAAGCAGCCAGCCAGGGCCGGCGCAACTCAGTCAGCATATCCTGTACTGCAGGGAGGAGCCAGGCTGGAGAGACACTCTCCTTGCAGCTGCTGCTGCCGGCTGCTGCCTGTCAAACTGTATGACAGACAGCGGCGGCCTGCAGCAGAGAAGAGCAGCTGTTTACAGTCTCACCCCTTGCTGCTCCTCCTCCCCTCTATTCTCCTTCCTGCTGCCATGCTGCGCTCCACCTGACCTCTCCTGGATCAATGGAATGAGCTTTGAGCCTTGACATTAGGTACTGGGCTGAGCCAGGGGCCAAATGCATTGGTGGGACTCAGTTGTTGGAGTGCCGCCAGTGGCAGTGAGTGGAGAGTTACTCCTAAGGCGTGCGTGGATGGCAGGCTCTCCCATATACTCCCATAGAGGTGTTCCCATATACTCCCATAGAAGCTCTCCCATATACTTTAGTTCCAAATTGACTCTTTTGCATACATTTTGTATGTTAATACTGTAGCAATTTGCCTGTGTTTGAGTAGTACTGTAGTACAGTAGTAAAAATAATGCTAAACAGCATTCAGTAGAGATGCCATTGTTTCACTTCTCTTTCCTGTATAATCTCTTTACCAGAACACTTTTGTCAATCTTAATGAATTCTGATCTTGCTCTGAAATAAAATAGATTAGGTACATGGCCTGCACTGTTTTTCCATCATTACTAGTGTGGCAGGTAGGTGGCAGCGAGGCAGCGGGACCCCAGAAGAGACATGTCCAGCTCCTGGTGGCTCTCCAGTGCACCCAGAGAATGGAGGATGGGGGCACTAAGTCTGTCTGGCAAAGGGGGAGGGGTGCTAAGTGTGTCCAGGAAAGGGGGGGTTGGTAAGTGTGGCCACTAAGAGAGGGGTTGCTATGTGTGCCCAGTAATGGGGGAGGCTGTTGTTAAGTGTGCCCAGTAAGAGAGGTGAGGGTGGTGCCAAGTGAGCCCAAGAAGGGGGTAGTTCTGTCCTGGCACTGTCCTGTCCCAGTTTTGTCTCCTCTTTCCTGGTGCTGTCACCTCTGTCCTACCCTGCCCTATGTCCTGTCACTTCTGTCCTGGTCCTGTCACCTCTGCACTGTCCTTGTCACCCATCTCTGCTGTCCCATCTATTCTGTCTTGGCCCTGTCACTCCTGTCCCATCTTTGGTTGCCCTGTCACCTCTATCCTGGCCCTGTCACCCCTTTCTCATGTCCCCTCTGTCCTGCCTTGGCCCCGTCATCTGTGACTCCTCTTTCCTTGCCATGTCACCTCTATCCTAATCCCTCTGTCCTGGTCCTGTCCCTATCACCTCTACCCTATCCCTGTCACTTCTATCCTGGACCTGTCAATTCGAGATGTAGTCAGGAAGCCGATGGTCTAAATGCAGACAGCTGGCTTCCCAACTGTCAAATCCCGGCAAGGTACTAATGACAGGTGTCATATTAGGCCTATGCTGGGAGCCCAACGCCCAGCATACCAAACAAAGGTAAGCCGTGAGGGGGAGGACTAGGTTTCAGGGCTCCCGGGGGGACAGGGTTAGGCACCCCCCCCGGAGGGTTAGGTTTAGGCTAGGGGAAGGGGGGGCTAGGCACCCCCGGGGGGAGGTTGGGGTTAGGCACCCCCTGGGAGACTTAGGCAGTAATACATACTACACCCATCAATTCTGTCCTGGCCCTGTCACTGCTGTCCTATCCCCACTATCCTGTG
The DNA here is from genome assembly GCA_031769625.1 of Taudactylus pleione. Lineage (NCBI taxonomy): Eukaryota > Metazoa > Chordata > Amphibia > Anura > Myobatrachidae > Taudactylus > Taudactylus pleione. Next base: position 8,221,618 of record JAUIMM010000054.1, read on the forward strand.
CCTGTAACCTCTATCCTGGCCCTGTCACCTTTTTCTTGTCCCTGTCACCTCTATCCTAGTCACATTTGTCCTGCCCCAAAACTTCTGTTACTATCTGGTTGAATCTCTGTTGAATGATGATGACATTGGCTTTATTACAACACAAATAGGCGGCTTCCAGACGATGTGATCTCCTGCATGAATAGTAAATACTGACTCAAGACACTGCCTGTCCTGGGAGGATCAATTTCTTCAGAGGTTCCCTCGGTGAAGAGAAATCATATAGGTAAGAAAATACTCATTCACATGCTCGCTGTGCTCAGTCACGAGAGAGAGGGACTGTGGGCATGGCAATCTGCTCCTGGAGCTGTGGGCATGCCCCCAGCATGATGAAAATGTTTGGAGTTGCTTTCCAGCATTGCTTTTCACAATAGTCAACACCCCCTGTCACAAGGCCACACCCTCTTTTCCAGCTGCTCGCGAAAGGCGCGTGCACATAGGGCATCTTTCACACTTTTTTCCAGGGCCACTTTAAATCCCCAATCCACCCCTGTTGATGTATGATGCTAAAAAAATATCATGTGTCGACTTTTCACCTGAGGAACAGCGGTGTTGGTCGCCATCTGGTGTGCGCTGGAAACATGCGCCGCTTTGGAATGAAGTCACCACTCGGCACCTCCAATCTCTGTGGTTGTCTAGCAACCCATCATGTCATGCACTGTCCTGTCTGATGGCACTTCGATGAAGGGCAATTCTTTCTTTGAACTTTATTTCTTTCTTGCCCACATAGCAAAGGCCACATGGGCAAAACAGCATGTACACTACATGTGTGGAAGTGCATGTTAGAGCATAATTAATTTTAAATCATTTCCCAGGGGTGGGAGAACGTATCCCCAACTAAAAGTGACCTACAGGTCACACATCCCACGTACAAATATTTGTTGATAATGTGTAAGGTACATACAAATCTATAAGTAAGTTATGATAACTTTATTAGAGAAGTCTGGTATTTGAGACCAACTAGTATGTGAACCTGGTATCATTTTTGAATTATCGAAGCAGAATTTAGGTACATGATTTATTCCATTTTCTTATATTAACCACTAAAGCGTGCATGCCAATTTTTATTTTTTAAACTGTTCAGTGTTTATTTGTATATGTGTTTTTCGAAAAGTATATGTGCATGACATGATGGGTTGCTAGGCAACCACACACAGCCGCTCTACGGCCATTCAGATTGGAGGCGCAGAGTGGTGACGTCATTCCCAGAGTGCACAGGATGGCGACCAGCACCGGCGTTCTTCAGGTGAGTGTCATCATGCACTAATGAAATTGAATTGTGATGGTATATACTGTTGTCACAATGTTTGTACCTTGTCCCTGATGACGGGGTGACTCCCAAAACGTCTAAAGGACTTTTTAAGTATCATAGACACAGTCTCCAGAGGCCGCCTATATTGGTATCATGCGGATGGGCTAATTAACCCTAGGAGTGCACCGGAGCATATACATCATTCCAAGGAGTGCTGGATACAACATACCATATATATTAGCATATATATATATAATGAGTGCACCCAGAAATTTACTTACCTCTTCACCAGTGAGTACAGTATTTTTATGAGGCTCTGCATAGGCACATTAGACTGTGACACAGTGTCTGTTATATGTCTTACCTCTGAGGAAGTACACCTGGACAAAACGTGTTGGGATGGCACCACCCTAAAATTGCTCTTTTACTTACCTTAGACCTTCTATAGCACTATCTACTAATGAGTTTTATGTGGATGGTCTATGGACTTTATTGACTGTCTATGCAACATATTGCATGATTTCTGGTATGTAAATATTATATGTTTCCTTTATCTGCGCTTTAGCATGTATATGAATTATACACACCTCACATAATTCCCGTCCTCATGTTACTGCACTATCATATTATTTCATTGCACACCATTGGTTATCCACAAATTTGAGTATAAAGAGTGATCCAAATCATCCTAGAGAATACTGGAGCATTGCTGCATCTGCTGACATCCTGATGACTACCCATCAGATAAACTCTCACATTTTATACTTTTAGTATGCATATAACTGAGGATAGCAATATACAGTTTGAACTGAAAATTCCACTAGAAGGCATCTTTGACATTTTTCTTCAAGATAAAAATATATACAATCCGAAAAACAATTTTCTGTGTTATTGACCTGTAAAAGCACTCTTGAAGTGTCTAGCATATAGAATAAATGCTGTACCATTTACTGTAACTATTAGGTACCATTCATTTCCAGTGTTAATCTGATTATGATTATTTCCATTTATATGCAATTATTAGAACACTTAAAATACTTTAACCTTTAACTGTGTTAAAGATAACACACACAATGTAAGTAGATAACAGCAACTTTTGTGATCAAAGCAGTAAGTAATCCAGTGACCAGTGTACTGTAAATCCAATTAAAATCTAATCCACTAACACATAAGAGATATTCGAGCCATCTTTGAATATATTAGTAAGGATTTACCACATCAGCAGTAAAACATCCTCCAGCCATGCATACACAAAGACACTAAATTCAGTATGTATTCTGTAGTACTGTATATGAAGGCAAAGGTCTTCTTTAGTGTGCAATCAATGAAGATCTAAATGAATTAGAATGTAACATATTATTTCAAGCAGGGCTGAAATGATTCTTTACAGTAAAGGCCCCCATACATCTACGACTGATTGGGACAATTCCCCGTTCTGCTGATGGCTGGCTCAGGATTGGAGAAATCCAAAAAGTTGGATTTTCCCGACTTGGTGATCCCGACCAAAAAATGTTTGGGATCAGCAACTCAGGGATTTTTAACATGCATTTTTCCTCGATCTGCAGATGGATTGCCGATCATCGATGGCCGCCGATCTGTGAATCAGATTGCGGATCAGAGGATTGAATCAGAAGAACGGGGAATCACAGTGCTGATGTATGGGCCTCTTAAGTCTATTCGTTTGCAACAGAAAGCAAAAGTGCTCATGGCAACCAATCAGTTGAAAACTACATCTAAACACAACAGTAGTATAACAATAACAATTAGAAACAATGTGGCTGCTCTGGATTATAGAATTAAGCTGGGTATACACTATGCGATATGTTGTTCGTACAGCCAATGAATGATATATAGATAAGTGCATCTGTCCATATGAAATGTCTATGAACTACGTCGTTCACAGACATATTGCATTGGAACTGAAGCACAGCAGATACCGATGTATCTTGCAGATATATCGATACATCTGCCTGTATGTATGGGTCACCCACCAACTGACTTGGCCAAAGGAACCACTGACATCACAAGTAGATGGGAAATTTAAATGCTCACCCAGTAGTGATGTCTGGGCAGACATATCATGTGGTCAATTGGTAAGTGTGGATGCTTACCAAAAATTGTCCGCTCTATCTGTGGACCTGTTGATCAGTGGGTCCATCAGCGTATTGTGTACCCACCCTTACATTATCATTTTCTTGAGTGTTCGCAAGAAGCAAGCAAAATTCTTTTTTCCATTAATTAACATTTGCTGTGAAATAATAACAGATGTTTAACTGGGCAACTTTCCAGGAAAGTCAGTCTTGGTGGGACAGCTCATGTGAAAGGAGGCTGCGCTGATTTTGAGCCCAGTTGCTTATCACTGCATGAAGGAATTGTTTGTAGTGTGCATGAACTGCCATCAGTCTGCACATGCAAACTTTCTAGAGGTCACAAGGTGATCCAAATATAACTCTCTGGTGATACTGTAGCCCGTAGACTAAAGCAGCTCATGTAATTTTCAGATGGGGTTAGTTATTGGGGCCAAGCTCCCAAAAGCAATCTTCCATGGTATTTTTCCTAATTTTTAATATCTTCTGCATCAGACATTTCTTAAATAATCCTGCTACTTAGATCATGCAGAGAGGCCTTTTTTTGCATGATTTTACAGACCACGGAGTTTAATTATTAGACCCCTTAATCTCAAAATAGTATATAGTTAGTTATAATGATCTCAAAATAATATTAACAGTACAACTGTTGTAAATTCTGTCAATGTTCCATGTTCCATTTTCCTTTAATGTAGCTCTAACAAAAAATAGTGATAATATGTCAATGTATAATCTCAATTAACTTGTTAGCGAGAAACAGATATGACGTATGGTGCAGGGAAAATAATTTCACTGAACTGTGTAACTGCTTCACAGATCAAATAATAAAATAAAAACTCCATAACAGATGGAGGCTGGAAGCCAGGATTATGTGTAGTTTTAAAATTATGTGAACCTGCTGTTGTTTGTGTATAACTAAATGATCCACTAAATGTATGAATGGAGCCCACACTTCCCCTCCCACACTACTTCCGCCAAGCTTAGCTCTCCAGATGATGATGATTGAAGTGACAATGACATTTTTAGTAGTACATTGCAATCTCGAATATTATGGGCCAAATGTAATAGGGTGAAAGTTTAGAAAATATGACAGTTTCTCACAGTTTTTAAACTCAGCCAAAGTAATTGAGTCAGAAAACAAAGCAACAAAGCAAACTCGCATGTTTTTTAGACTAAAAAAAACATTCACAATTTAAAATCTCATCCAGATGGTTTCCCATTTTGAAGATAAAACTCGACCAATGTGAGAGTTTACTGCTAAACTCTCACATTTTCTAAACTCTCACCCTATTACATTTGGCTCCATATCTGGTTTAGACAGCAAACAACAGTTGCATATAGGTAAATAATAACATTACCTATTTAAAATAAGGTACAGAACATTTTAGAAGTCCGTAAAACACAACAGTTATATACAGTTTTAAAAGGGTTAATGTTAAAATTATTTTTGTATTAGGATCATGATTTTCAAACATTAGTAGTTATACAATTTATTCCCTATTTAAAAACCCAATTTTCTAATTCTGAAATGAAAATCTTATTAAAGGTTGCATGATTTTTAATCTGGGAGGCGAGTCTGCAAAACACTCTGATTTTAGGTTTAGGATTAGATGAATTTAAAAATTGCTAGTTCTTATATCTTTCATGCCTTACCTCCATGTTTTCACTTTCCCTGATGAGCTAGACAGCAGTTTGAAAATACATAAGTGTTCATTCACATTTGTGCACTGGTAGGTCCATTAAAATGCATGTTCCTTGCCAGTGCAGCTTTCATAAATTTGTTATGCATCTCAATGTATTGATCTGCATTTAATCATTTGATTAAATGAATGAGTTGTAGTAGAAAACATTATTGAAAACAATTGCTAAAGCTGAATACAAAAAAGATATACAATGTAACACAAAAGTATAGCGAAATGTTATAATAAATGAATGCTTATAATAACTTCAAATATTGTTCTCTAAATAAATTGTATATCTTTAGTTAATTGTACTGTATTGATAATGCAGTTTCTGGACACTAGATGAATCCCTAGAACCAAGCATACAGTATAGAGGTCTTCACCAAAAGCAAGCAGCTTCCTGTAAAGTGATAACACTAAAGGATCTATTCACTAAGCTGAGTTAGGAGATAAAGTGAAATGAGATAAGGCACCAGCCAATCAGCTCCTAACTGCCATGTCTACAGGCTGTGTTTGAAAAATGGCAGTTAGGAGCTGATTGGCTGGTTCCTTATCACCGTTCACTTTATCTCCTAACACAGCTTAGTAAATAGACCCCTATATGCTCATGGGTACTTAAATTCATCAAGGTCATTAAGGGGGATATCGTATTAGCGGCAATAAATCAATAACTTATCATGTTTTAAGTTATCACACACATCAAGCGATAATTTTGCTTATTGTGTCTATGTGTGCTTCTGTTTTTCGAGCAATCCAACTGCAAAAGTCGTGATGCGGCTTTGGCGGGATAATTCTTGCTTATTTTTACCTAAGATAAGTGTAGGTGAAAATGGAGAAATCTGCCTGTACTCCAAAAAAAGGCAAACTGATATAGGATAAATGGTTAGAAATGTATTAGTGGTCATAGTAAAAGTATTTGGGTTCTTAGGGCAGGATTCTATTCAACGCGATGTAAATAGCGCCAGGAGTGAGCTCCCAGAGCTATTCAATACACTGCGCTGCCAAGGCTGACTAATGATTTCTTCTCTCATCCCTCCGGGGATGAGAGCAGAAATCCGACAAAAAGTCCCAGCGCGAGGCTGTTTTCTGCCCTTCGCGCCTGGAAAACTGCCTCGCGCCGGGAAGTTAGGTCGGGGAATGCCCGTTATCGTGCCTAAACACCCTGTTTAAGGCGCGTGAACGAGCCTTCCCCGACCTAACATTGCGATGAATTGAATAGAATGAATGAATACATCGCATGAATAGAATCGTGCCCTAAATTTGTGATAAATGGCTGTTATATGCATTTTTCTGAAATAGTCAAATAATGACAAAAAAGTGTTTTTTGCAATATAAATGTTCTTTTTAAATTGGGAGTGCATAAAAATGCCTATAAGTATATATGTGTCATCTAAAGCCACTTTAAAAAAAATATTTTACAAAAAACACCTATAATACCCACTTGCAATCTAAAAAACACATGTCCCATTAATACAGCACCCCCATATACCTGTCTCACATCAATTAACCCATTTTCCTATACTTTGCACTTCACCCCAAAATGACAAATTTAAGCTACTTAAAAAATATATTTTTGCCTAATTAGTCATTTAGGAGGATGTCCCAGTAGTTCTGAACTAAGGGCCTGATTCAGAGCCGCTCGTAAGCGGTCGCTCGTTCGCTCTGAGCGATGTTTGCCCAACTGCGCATGCGTACGGATCGTTATACGCATGTGCAAACCAGTCAGTGCGGTCGAAATTCAAGTGCTCACAAAATAGCGAATGCCTGATAATTTGAGTGACAGGAGTAGGCGTATGTGGGTGGTAACGGGGGAAGGTGCTTGAAAACGGGGAGTGGAGATCCGAACGCAGGCGTGCTTAAAGGTCAAAACGGGCGTTTTATGGGTGTGCATAATTAAAACAGCAGCGTCATTGACCACGTCACTGGGTTATTTTATAGCCAGAGCAGCTCGCAAAATTGTGGTAGCAAAAACCAACCCCAAGAATAGCGAGCAGTTCATACCCTGGTCGATGTACTCGATTAATCTAATAAATAGCGGACATGACGTAGGATGCGAGCGGCCAGGGGGCGTATTTTTTAAAAAAACGACCGCAAATTTTGATCGCTCTTTCAGACCTAGAGGCGTGAACAGACCGCAAAGAGCGAACAGTTGATTTGAATAGCCACCCCTATTTTCTGGAAGAGCGAGCGCTAATTGCGTCCGGCTCTGAATCAGGCCCTAAGTCCCAACAGTTTTACCTTAACATAGAAACTAATTTGCAAAAAAATTCTATGGAGAATTCGCACACGCAGCTAATAGGATTGTGCAATAAGTATTTAGTTGCATGATAAGCTATTTTTCACAAGAAATGCCTGAGGAAACCATACAATTCAATTAGCCTCATTTTATATGATTCTATAATAATTGCTAAAACTGAGATACTCTGAATTGATCTGAAGTTAGTAGGTTTATCCCAGGCAAGAATAGCTTTGATGTTACTTGGCTACATGGAGCAACCCTTTAGGGAGACTTTGTAACCTAAAAATGAAGATTTGTACACTCTGAGGGGCTAATTCAGCATTCAACGCTTATCGGGAATATGGGCGTGCACAGAACCTGTTCTGCACATGTGTATTTGTATTAAACTGGGTATTTAAAATTGAAGACTGGATCATACAGATGTGTCCACACTCACTTTGCCTCCGCTGCGACTTGCCACGGCATGTATGACGTGAGTTGCGCACCCGTGAATGGGTGTGTGTGCATCTTGTTTGTTCCCATGATCCATGCCTCGATGCATGCACACATTTGCCACATTGGCAGCAAAAATGAGCATGGACACATCTGTAACTGAAAAAATTTAAAGATCATAGCACAAGCTAAACCGCTTTTCCAAGAACTACAGTGTGCATTTATAGGCAAGCATAAAAAAAGACTGTGTTTGATTGACTATCCTTCAGCATATTATTTCTCTACTATATAATTTAACAAGTGTAAAGGTCAGTTTACCCAATTTTTATTTTCCACACAACAACATCATGCATTAACAAGATATATGTTTCCAAAAAAAGCTCTAACTACTACAGTAACTGTAGCTGTTTCCTTGGAATATATGCTAGCCCTGCTGGCAGTGCAACCATTTCTCTGGATACATTTTGCAGAGGTGTGAGATTTATTTGTCTGCTCTTCTCCTGTGCTTCCTAACTCTCAACACTACCCTATAAACAGTCACTGCTACGAGACAGAGCCCTCGGTCACAGGCAGATATACAGGGCAATATAACCTTGCATTTGTTTTTTGATGGTAGTACAAAATCTTATTGAAAATAAATGTTAGATGCAAATGCGATTTATCTGCATCTTCTATTAGCCATTTTAGTAGTGTTTGCAGCCCAGTTGGATCTCCCAGTAGGCTTCTACAACATAGATAAATGTCTTCCAAAAACTAGAACATAAACAGAAAGTGCAATTCTAATCAACACTAGCAACAGTGACATTGGGTATGTTGTCACTAGAAGCAATGGCTCATAGTGTTAAACTCATTTTTGAGATTAAATGTAGAAGCACTGTACCACCTCTTGTTTTTATATCCAATTATCTTGTCCTGGTCCATTTTCTGTCACACTTATTCCATTACTCTTCTTTATATTTTACCCATTTATAATCTCCATTTTTAAAATACAAACATGAAAAGCAAATGTACTAAAACACAAAATTGTGTACTAAAGTTATTTGTTTTAAGAATAAAAAAAGTCCTAAGCATAGACCATATATAGTAGACAAGTACTATATACAAGTACATTTCTATTAGGTGTAATGAGCTTTAGTAGAGCAGTAACTTATAACATCTCAAAACTTAGTTGATGCTTTTGACTTTTCATTGAGGTGTGCACTTTGTCTTGCACTTACATTTCATTAATGATCACTAAGAGAAGCACTTTTCATCATTAAATAGTAGTTTTAAAACATCTTTTGTCCGAAGCAATATGCACATGGATAAATTTTTCGAAAATGTAAGTTCTTCACATTTACTGTAACTCAATGCATCACCTCATTTACACACTAGGGGTCTCATTTAGAGGTGGATGCATTTGAGAACACAGGAGTGCTGAGAGCCATGCCAGGCCCTGGGGAAGGGGGCATGTAATAACTGCGGGAGGCGTGGCCACGCCTCATTAAGATAAAAAAATATTTTGCAGCGCCGAGTAGCTGGGGAGGGGGGTGCTGTGAGCCCCTCAGCCCGGCTCAAAGCCAGGGAGGGTGCGATCAGTGTGATAGCTCCTCCCCTAAGGCATAGGAGATTGCTGCACAGGAGCTACGACCAGTCTCCCACTGCAGCCCAGCACACAGCAACGTGTGCTGGGCTGCTGTGAGGTAAAAGGGAGGGGGGGTGGCATCAGCCCACTCTAGCAAACCTGGGTAATTAGTACACATACTTCCCTCTCTCTGCACCCCCGTGAGAACACATGATATCAAATAGCCACAATGCTAATATTTTCATTGATGTCAGCTGGAGAAGTCAATCTGGGTCAGCCAATCAAGAGGCTAGATAGTGTTACTGCTGATAGTTATCTTTGCATATATTTGCAATTACATGAAATTTCCCTTACTGTATTGCCTAAAACCTTTTATTTTCCTGCACTGTCATGCTAGGCATAAGGGATATTTAGTAACATACACAGATATGGTTACACTTAATAACTTGGACAGATTCTTGGTCTTGGCGGTAAATGATCAATGCAAGCAATTATAGAATCGATATATGTACCTCATCAAATGATTTACTAATGTTTCTCTGATACTCAAGTGCGGCTACCACTATGAGCCTGTACTTGGTAATATGTGCTGATACTGAGGTGCATCGCACAAATACCTCATGCCTGATCAGGGGCATAAGGAGGGCGGTTCCAGTGGAGCACAAGCTCCAGGTGCCGAAAGTGTCCGGAGGTGCCACGTGCTGTGCCTGCTGGCTTCTACCCGGCAGCCGTCTAAAATGACAGCTGCCGGGGGCCGTTGCTTCACCACCACTGCATGACTGAGTACGCTGGCCTCTAAGGAAGCCTCCTATCGCTTCAGAGGTGAGCGTTCCCAGTGATGAGGTGCGTGGGTGATGTCATGACATCACCCGCACGCTGAGGAACCTGCGCAGCTACGCCTGCTGGATCTAGTTAGATCCAGTCAGCGTGGCAGCTGGAACAACAGCCCAGAAAATGGCTGCGATGGATCAGGTAAGTACAGGGGGGGCACACTACTTTAAGGGGCAGATGGGGGGCTCTACTTTAAGGGGCAGAAAAACAGGGGCAATACTTTAAGGGACACAACTACAGGGGCACTACTTTAAGGGACACAACTACCGGGGCACTACTTTAAGGGACACAACTACAGGGGCACTACTTTAAGGGACACAACTACCGGGGCACTACTTTAAGGGACAGAACTACAGGGGCACTACTTTAAGGGACAGAACTACTGGGGCACTGCATATGGGCACCACTACAGGGGGCACTGCATATGGGCACAGCTACAGGGGGCTTTGCATATGGGCACAACTACTGGGTGCAATGCATATGGGCACTACTACAGAGGGCCCTGCATAAGGGGTACTACTACAGGAGTGATAAGGAAGGAGGCTGGAAAGCTGGGGCAGGAGGATGGAGAAACAAGGGGAAGAAGGCAGAATATATTTAGCCCTCCATGCCTCACTTTGATACTGCCCCAAATCTTTATTTTTACTTCTCTTTACTTTAATCCCATATGGACCAGCCTCCTCCCTGAAACAATTGAGGGGGGGCGCCATAGCATGCACATGCTCCAAGCGCCCTGTCTACACGCTACTCCTCTGTGCCTGATGAGAACTCTTCTGAAAAGCTCAGATCTGTGGCTTTTTTGTCATTGCCATTACTGACTGGAGGTATAGTCCCCAGTATTTCCCCCTGCTTGTTTCAGTGGTGAGGTTTCTTTGAGTAATACTGAGCAATAACTCTGCTGAATGTCCAACTGCCGTTCTGACACTGACAGACCTAATTCTGACTGGTGTTGACTCTGACTGATGCGTGATCTGTCTGACACTACTATATCTATTTATATCATGGATCTCAGGGGGCCATTCAGACCCGCTCGCAAGCGCAGGACGCTCACAAGCGGGTCGATGTTACCCCAATGCGCATGCGCACGAAGGAGGGAGCTCTGTTGTGCGCATGCGCGAGACCCGGATAGCGACAGCCAAGCTGTCGCTCCGGGTCTCGCACCAAAGGGCGCGTGCTGTCGATGGTGACTTCCCCTTCCTCTTTCCCACCCCCCGGCCACGCCTACAAAAGGGGTCAAGCTGTTGATCAACTTCGACAGCCGCCCCTTTTGTAGTGAGCCACGGAGCGAATGCTTTTTGCGCTCGCTCCGGGGCTCATGCACGCACTGGCACACCATCGACCCGCTTGCGAGCACTACGCGCTCGCAAGCGGGTCTGAATCAGGCCCACTATCCTGGAGTTCTTGCAACCAAAAGGAAGGTATCACTACATACCTAATTCAGGGCCTGATTCAGAGCCGGACGCTATTTGCGCTCGATCGTTCAGAAATAGGGGCCGGCTATTTAAATTGAGTGCTCACTCTTTGCGGTCTGTTGACGCCTCTATGTCTGAGCGAGCGAACGAAACATGCGCTCGCTATTTTGTAAAGACGCCCCCTGACCGCTCGCATCATACGTCATCTCCGCTATTTATTAGATTAATCGAGTACATCAAAAGGCGTCTGAACTGCTCGCAGTGCTTGTGGTTGGATTTTCCTACCGCAATCATGCGAACAATTCAGGCTAAGAAACAACCAAGTGACGTGGTCGATGACGCTGCTTTGTTAATTATGCACACCCTTAAAACGCCCTTTTTGACCGTTTGGCACGCCTGCGTTCGGATCTCCACTCACCATTTTCAAGCACCTTCCCCTGTTACCACCAACAAACGCCTCATCCTGTCACTCAAATTAGCAGGCACTCGCTATTTTGCGAACACATGTTTTCCGACCGCACTGACTGGTAGGCGCATGCGCATTACGACCCATACGCATGCGCAGTTGTGCGAACATCGCTCGGAGCGAATGAGCGGCCGCTTACGAGCGGCTCTGAATCAGGCCCTCAGACCCTACATTGGTTGTCTTTGTATTACTTAATTCAATACTAACAAATACTTCTAACATAAAAGGAGAAGATAATAATAATAATAATAATAATAATAATAATAATATCAACAGCCGCCCCTTTTGTAGTGAGTCCCGGAGCGAGCGCTTTTTGCACTCACTCCGGGGCTCGCGCACGCACAGTGCGCACACCGTGAGTGCGCACTGGTCCACCATCAACCCGGTTGCGAGTGCACAGCGCTTGCGACCCGGTCTGAATAAGGCCCTAAGACATACACGTTTTCGCCGGAGGCTCCCGATTTTTCGGGTAACCCCCCGCACCCCCGGAAGGGTAGGCATTTCTCCCGCATTCTGCCCACTTCCTAGTGAAGTGGGCAGAATGAGGAGAATACCCGCAGCGATCGCGGGTCTCCCTGTAGGGGGCGGGGCTTAAAACATGATTCTACATGAATCTTGTCATTTGGCCCCGCCACCTATGCAAATTCTAGCCTATCACAGCAATTTTACCACGAGGGGGCGGGGATTAATGACGCGAATCATCAGGACCCGCCCCCATCACCCCCCTCCTGCTTCTCTTACCCGGGCTTCTCCCGGGAAGAGATCTGAAAAGGTAGGCAACTCTGCCCTAAGATGCTAGTCACTAAAATACCACTACACCCAAATTGCAATATCTTCAAAATCCCTGCTGAATTTAAGTTTTGACATAGTAAGGCATAGGACACAATAAATATTAATGTAAGGTTGGCAGATGGTTAAGATGTATAAAGGAATACATGACATGGCTGACTTTGTAATGCAAAGATCAAAAATAACCTTCACCTTTTGCTAAAAGTATAACCATTATGATGCAGAGCTACACTGTTCTTGGGGGCTTAGGGGGTCATTCAGACCCACTCGTGAGCGGCAGTACACTCACAAGTGGGTCGATGTTCCCCACTGCGCATGCGCACGACGGAGGGAGCTCCGTCGTGCGCATGCGCAAGACCCGGCGAGCGACGGGCTTTCCATCGCTCGGGGTCTCGCACCAAAGGGGGCATGTAGTCGATGTTGATTGACAGCACGCCCCCTTTGGTGGGCATGCCGGGGGCGTACCTGCCAGACGGAGGCGTTCCCATGGGAACGCCTACCGTCTGAAGCCGGCCCCACTGACATCACTAGTGATGTCAGTGGGAGTGATTTTGGCTCGGATAGAGCCAAAATCACTCCAGGGCTTGTGGCTGGGAAACCTGACCGCAGGGTTTCCCTCGCAAGTCCGATGGTCCGACCATCTTTTTGCATGCTCGTATATGCTGTGGGTGGTGACCCACAGCTATACGAGCGTCCAGGAGGACGCTCCATTTTAATGGAGGAGTGCCCTGATTCAGAGCGAGCGCTCTGGTCAGAGCGTCTGGCTCTGAATCAGGCCCTTAGTTCAGTAGGAAAATATAAATCCATGTAGCCATCTTCAACATAAGTTTTGCTTATACTACTATATTGTTTTTAGACGCTTCTCAGTAGAAACTTTCAATTTAATGTTTTCTTATGGTGACTTTTTTAAATTAATACTTAGGGAGCAGGGGCATAACTAGAACTTTTGTGGGCCCCAGAGCTAAATCTTGAAAGAGCCCTCCAAGTCAGTCTACAGTAGGGAGCTATGATTAAAGCATAGCTACCTGGGACACTGCAGGGCACCAAGCTCTTGCTCCAGCCCCCTGCAGAGACATGCAGGAATTTCTCCCTGTACAATGCCCAGGACAAACAGCACCAGACCTTGCTCAAAGTAGGCACAGAATGGTGCCAATAACCACGTGCCAGGTGCCCAAATCTGCAGCCACTTATCTGGGTGAGGCAGGCCAGGGAGAATTTAGCACCACTTGGTGGACCCCAACCACATATACATACATCTTTACTGCCAACCTGACTCTCCTTTACAGTCTGGCAACATTCTCATAGCTTTTCCCACTAACTGTTCAACTGCATTTCACCCTTTGAAAACGCAGTGGGCCCGATTCAGAGCCGAAGGCTCTGAAAGAGCGCTTACTCTGAATCAGGGCGTTTTTTTTTTATGAGGACTCCCGGCCGCTCGCTTAGCTGTGGGTGACCACCCACAGCTATTGTGAGCGGCCAGGTGATGGTCGCGATGGTCTCGACCATCGCGACCATTGGGGCTTGCGACGAGACCCTTGTGGTAAGGTCTCGTTCCCGCAAGCCCCAGTGAGCTTTCGGCTCTATTAGAGCCAGAAGCTCACCCACTGACATCACTCAGAGTCACTCGTGATGTCAGTGGGGCCTCCTCCAAAAGGCAGGCATTCCTTCGGGAACGCCTCCGTTTGGCTAGCCACCCCCCCTGCCCGCCTCCAAAACGGGGCAAGCTGTCGATCAAAATCGAAAAGTTGCCCCGCTTTGGTGCGAGACCCGTTACGACGGAGTGCCCGTCGCTAACCGGATCTCGCACATGCGCACTTCGGAGCCAGCTCTGGCGTGTGCATGCGCAGTGGCCAAACATTGACCTGCTCGCGAGCACATAGCGCTTGCGAGTGGGTCTGAATCAGTATTCAATTTGTCTGCAAAAAATCGGAATAGTCAGTTTCACATGTTTCAATTATCCCCGTATTCAATTACAAAGACTTTTCGCCGAGGCTGGGTATGCAATCGCAGTGGCGAATTTATGCACGCCCTTAAAAAAAGACAGACATGCATACGTTTTTCTGACCACCCCCATCACCACCCCCAAATGCTGACAGCCTGTTACTCACTTTGCGATGGATTCCTATGTGCATCTATAAACACACTGTGATCATTGCGTATGCACAGTGCAGCTTATACACCTGCGCGATGGCAAAAAATCACTCGATCTTTATCCTTAATCACAATTGTGTATGCTGCTGATTCAGGCCCACAGTTTGAAGGTTCGCTAGTCAAGTGTGACCACAGCAGTTCTACCAGATTGAATGGGAAAACATGACCTAAACAAGTTTGAAACCTTTTAACCAGCCAGATGATTAGGATTTGAAGCAGTTTACATTATTAAAGCATCTGTACTCCTGTATCTCATACATGGTATAACTTTAATTTCCTGGTTTAATCACCCTATCCTCCAAGTCATTAAAATGACTTACCATGGAATGTCTAACGCTCTGTTTTCTGCATCCCTTCTGGATCCAAATTTGGTCCTCACCGTGGCCATGTTACTTTACCACCAGCTAATTGATACCCTGACTAATTCAATAGCTCTAAAGCAGGCATCTATCAGGGGCATGGCCTTATTTTGGGAGGCGTGGCCATGCCACACTTAAAAAGAAAAGAATAAGTAAAAACCTGTTTGCCGCTCTTCATTGGGTTACAGAGGTTGCTGCCTATATCTGTAAACTTATAAAGTTAGCATAAATTTACATTTATATGTATTTTATATTATTTATTATTACATGTTTAATTACACAGAAGAAAGCATTAATGTATGATTAAAAACACTCCTAAATGTTCTTTTCTTTTAATTAGATCACAAAATATATGCCCACTCACATACTGGAATGCAATGAAAGCTGTAGCTCTCCAAGTAATGCTCATTTGCAAAATGTAGGAAGCCAGTGTAACAAAGATTGTGACTTCTCTCCTCCTGGAAGCACCCTCTGTGATAGCACAGCAATGTTGGCATATCTTTCTCTTTACAAAAGATCACACCTGTTTACAATTGCATGCCAAAATTAAATATGCAATCTGGGCATCAAGACAGGAAAGGAAGCAATGGGTTTCTGGCTAGCAGAAATACTCTTCAGATTGAATACATGTGATGATATTTAGGCTTCAACGGAAAATACTATAATTTATTCATAACCAATACAAAAACTGGGGAAATGAAGTGTCACCGTTGAGGAATTTCTGAAACAGTTTCATGCAGTACAGTACGTACATTCTGTAAATACATAGTACAGTATTTTCAATCCAAGCTGATTCACTATGCACTAATATTAGGTACTTGGAAAATAATAAAAGCTTTGCATTTAATGTGAATTTTTTAATGAGCAGTAAATAAAAAACAGTAAATATAAAACAAAGTTTTAAATCTAATTAGCATTCCAATCTGTCATATGGCTGTTCCCTGAATAGATTTAAAAAAAATATTCTGTATTTATGAATAGATGTATATAAACCTAAAGTAAAATTATAATTTATATACAGTATCTGAATGTAAAACATAACAATAGTAGCTTTCAATTTTTTTGCCATGTCAGATGTACATTTCAAAACACATTTTCAGTGTTTGTACTTTTTGCTAACAGCAATACTCAAGGTTGTATTTGTTATCTATATAGAACTAACCTTCTCTGTAAACAGCTAAAGCAACAACATTTCTATGATAAAAAAAAAAATTACATACAGGAGTATTTTAATATTTTTGAAAATTAAACACGTTAACTTTTTAGCTACACATGTAAAGTGTAGTTAAATAGGTACAACAGCGTGCATCCAGAATGTGCAAAGATATTTTAGTAAATCTTTATTCTTGTATGATTGAAAGTGTTTTAACTTATGGAATTGTTGTGTGGTTTGGTAACTGCAAGTCAGCGGAGCGTAAGTCTCTTGAGAGGGTTAAAACAGTGGGTAAAGTGATTGGTTTACGCTTACCTAGTATTTGGGAGGTATATGAAAAAGTTTTTTGCTAAAATGAAATGTATACTGGGAGATTTGTCCCATACAAACCATGGAGTGTTTTCTGTCCTGCCTTCAAATAAGCGATATAGATTAATATTATGTTGAACTAGTAGATTGATTGGAAGTTTTTTCCTGACAGTAATAAATATGTTAGATTGTACCAATTGCAATTGAGGAGGCTCTTAGATAATAATGTTATTATGCATTTATAAATTATGCTATTTGCACATGTACATTTTTATGTTGTCAGTTCATGAATGTGCATTATTGATGATAATAAAGTTTGTTATGTTATGTAAAAAATAAGGGTTTACATTTAAATGATTTGCTGACATATATAGTGAGGTTATTGTCTTAAAGCACCAAAGGGAATAAAGATAGAGAAAGCAATTACTTCAGATACATCTAAGGTTGCTGGTCACAAGACACTAAGGTGTCAATTTAATTAGGTGTGACTAACTCGTGCCCATGAGTAAGTGTAGCTATAATGCCACAGTTACAGTACAGCCAAACCCATGGATTTGTACAATATGTATTTAAAATGACATACAAGGCAGTTTATTTTCTCAAACTAAATTGCATTTTTATTTTCTGAAGGCTTTTCAATTTTTAGCTATAACATATTTATAGCTATAGTTTGTCTATATAAAATGAACTATTAAAATCTAAATTGAAAATAAGGGAATGTATATGCAATCTTTTGTCAAGGCAACAAATAAATAATACTCTTTCACAAATGCTCTTAATATTATTATACTCATAACCATGAAATGACTGGTACTAGACATGAATATAAATCTACTATAAGAAAATAAAATACATTGAAGTAGACTAACAGTGGCCTGGAGTCCTGTGAATCTAACTACACAGCATGCAAGAAGTGAAACGCCACAACACACAGGAGTATTTTTGAGGTCTGAGACAACTATAAATTGTACTCAATTCCCATGATAAGTCAGTGCATCTAGCCATAAGACCACATATACTTGCACTATTCCCATCTCTCTAGCTAGAGTCAAGAAGGCGTAATGAAAAAAAAAATTTTTGTTTTGTTTTGTTTTTTTAATCTTCCCCTGCAGAGATTAAACATCCTGTGTCAATGTAGAAATCATCATAAATGCCAAAATGGAATGTCTCCTGTTACCTAAACACAGCAGAAGAAGCCAGTGGGACTAAATCTGAGTTGGGAGCAAAGCAAAAAAGAGCAAGTATCTGCACCTTGAATCCGTTACATAATCAAATAAATAGGCTCATTCATGAGTAAATTGCATACATTTAATAACAATTAGCAGATACAATGTAGCACATGCATATCTACCATACTATATTGCTAAATGTGCACAACAAAATGAAAAACAATATGTTTATCAGAGCAATTCAAAGTTTATGACATCACTGTGTGTAGGTAAGAGGATACAGATTTTCTTCATCTCAACAATTAAATCTTCTACTTCCTGATTTTTTTGCTCTAAAGGTGCATACACATGGTCAGATTTTTCCTTCAGATCTGAACGATAACGATTTAAAAAATCGTTCAATTGTTCATATCTGAAGGAAAATCTGACAGATCTATCAGATCTGTCAGATGAACGATTTGAATGATGCGCGTTCCCGATGGTCAGATAACGATATCTGACATCTGATGTGTTTGCAGTCAGAACTTGGACGATTTCCATTCATTTTAATGCAGTCAAAAATCGTTCAATTGTTCAAATCTTTGGTAAAAATCGTTCTAATCATTCAAATCGTTCATCTGCCAGTTCTGACAAATCTGACCGTGTGTATGCTCCATCATTAATAATTTGCAGGTACAGTATAACAAAATAAAGTCATTAACATGTCTAAAGATAATTAAAGGGTTGCATAGAACACTAAATGGGCGTGGATGAGAAATAAAGTTCAGTGTTCTGAAGTGGGTAATGTCTGTTGGTACTAAAAGATGAAAGACATCCACAACTGAACTGTTATTTTTGCCAAGACATGGTAATAAGTTCTGTGACTAACTGATGCTATTAAAAATAGTTTACTGAAATATTTAGATATGAAGTGCTAGAGGCGAATTTATTATAACAACAGACCACTTATAATTTGCTATGCCATTCATAATCTCATACTATTGTAAATCAATACTGATACATAATTCATGTTTTGCCTGGCCCTAGGTTACAATTGTTTTACCTGGCCCTAGATTACAATTTTAATATCCCAGTACTGGACCCACATTAATGGATCTGATATTTAAGACTGAATTATCGTGTTAAATAATATTCTGACAGTATTGTTATTATGTCCATGTGATCACTGCACCCCAAGTGCTCAACCTTTGCTGAAAAGAGCCTGCCATTGGAAGTAGTGAAAGGGGGTCTTAAAGTCAATTGAACTTTAGTATAGAGCACCATCAAGCTCACATTTGTGATATCAGCACATTGGTTCAGTCATAAAGAGTTGTATAGGTGGCACGTTGCCTTTCATCTCACTGTTTTATCACATTTCTATTATGCACTGTATGCCTGCCATCATACTGATAGGATACATGGATTGATAAAATAAAGTTTGGGAGGAAGAATCTCAAAGAGGCAAGGGAAGGGTGGAAAAATAGAATCTGGGCATCTATAACTGAACAAACACAAGTTTCTGAGCATGATATCAATAGGAGAACAATGACATTGCCGGAGGAATACTCTGTGTTGGGGATGAATTAATTGATTTTTGACTTTGAACAAACCATCTTTTAAAACCAGTTTTAGAAATCTACAAAAGAAGGTGCTTTTTTTAAAGAAAAAAAATGAAGATCTCGCTAATTTAAATTGATAAAAAAAGCAAATGAAACTTTACTGTCCATTATTTGGACAATGGTATTGAGAATTATATTAAATTACATATAATGTCAATAATTGACAATTTATTGCAATTTGTATATCTGGATAGTCAATGAAATCTAATGTTTTTCAGATGAAATGTAACACCACAGAGAGAGGGTTATCTCAGAATACATAGAATGCTTTTGGTTGATAAATTACTGTTATTTAACAATTCCCTTAAGGCACATTACTGTGTTAGATTATTCATAAGCACATCTTTGACTTGTGATTAGAAAGTATAATTTGTGCCTTCTCTAACTCAGAGTAAACTCCATATGAAACATGCTAGTTTTAAAAATCAACCAACCAAAAATAGTGTATACTGTAGTTATATCACCCCACACTTACCATGATTTTAATTGGAAACAAATAAACAATATATTTTGAGATGAAATTCATTACATAATGTGTGAGCAAAGGGACATGAGAGAGAGACGCAACATCAGATACTCTGAGGAACATCGGCCGGCTAAGGTGACCCATGGGGTCATGCAGTCGGCCATCGCAGATGAGAGGAAGAAGCCAGGAAATATCCATCAGCCAACGGAGATCCTGGCTTCTTCCCTCCTCCCCAATGGCGGCGACATGCCTCTATTTCAGGAAACAAAGGGCATCGCCGCCTTCTCCCTGCCCACAAACAACAGCAGACTGTCAATCACTGACAGTCTGCTGCCAGTCTTCGTGCGGAATCGCAGACCCTTTCTGCACATGCCTTCGCAGTTTCCCAATCATGCACTGCTGAATAAGGGAGAGAGAGAGAGGGAGGGAGAGAGAGAGGGAGAGAGAGACGGAGAGGGAGATGAAGTGAATTTAAATGATAATGCCAGGTTTCAGGATGTTGACAAATACCAAATCCTTTTGGAGAAGTTTGTTTTGAATACAGGGCAAAATTAAAATCCTATCTTGCATTGTAAATTTACACAATCAGGCAAACAATTTAAGTAATTATAATAAATTTTTGGTCATAGAAGTGATTATTTTGTGCATTCAAATTGTACAGAGGTCATGATTTGGTTTTAGTTGACAAAATACAAACATTTGTAGGAACAACTACTTCATCATAACCCTAACCCATACATTCCCACTTCTTATACCAGTTGTGTCAAAATATTTATTGTTTGCATCACTATCAAATATTTAGATTTAGTTTGGATTTGCTTTTTAAAGTAAAAAAAAGTTTTAAGATTCTATATTCTATAGTTTACAAATCTTAATAATGACCTGCAAGTTGTTGTTATTAATCTTTCTGTCACATTGTGGCAGGATAAAATAATGTACTGCAGTTGTTTCTATATAAATTGACATTTTCTTATTCGCTATACTGAACTTGACAGTCAGCCAAGACTACATTCTCTTTCAAAGCTGTAGCTTTCTCAAAGCAAGGAAAAAAAAAATCCTATTATAAATAGTGGTTGAGTAAAGATTACAGGCAGCTCTGAGCTATAAGTATAAGCTATGGATTTACATTCTGAAGAAGCCGTTGATTATAATGTGGAAGCTTACGAGCCGAAACTTCTTCCCCACAAGTTTTGAA
The DNA here is from genome assembly GCA_031769625.1 of Taudactylus pleione. Lineage (NCBI taxonomy): Eukaryota > Metazoa > Chordata > Amphibia > Anura > Myobatrachidae > Taudactylus > Taudactylus pleione. Next base: position 8,242,811 of record JAUIMM010000054.1, read on the forward strand.
ACCTTATGGTGCGTACACTAGTAGTGATTTAAATGAGCGATTTGAACTATAACATTATCATTATCATTACCATTATCGTTCAAATCGGTCATTTAAATGGTCCCTAACAACTCACCATTGACCAGCGATGTGCAGGCAGATATGGACGATAGCGATATCGTCCATCTCCTGGGCATGCTGGTCAACTTGCTCTATATCGAGGAGGTTACTATAGGGACCCGCGATCAACGTTACCATAGGGATCCGACGATTCTATTTATTTTTTACCAGTTATTTGTATAGCGTGCACATATTCCGCAGCGCTTTACAGAGAATATTCGGCCATTCACATCCGTCCCTGCCCCAGTGGAGCTTACAATCTATATTCCCTATCACATGCACACACACATACGCACGAGGGGCAATTTTGTTAGGAGCCAATTAACCTACCAGTATATTTTTGGAATGTGGGAGGGAACCGGAGTACCCGGGGGAAACCCACGCAAGCACAGGGAGAATATACAAACTCCACACAGTTAGGGCCGTAGTGGGTATCGAACCAACGACCTCAGTGCTGTGAGGCAGTAATGCTACCATTACACCGTCTGTGCTGCCCTTCTATAGGAGGTTACTATACGGACCCGACGACCCCAGTTGTCGGTGAGTTAGTGGTGTGCTGGATGTTCGATATCGAACATCCAGCACACCAGGGAGGGTGCAGGACGATCAGTCAGCAATATCGTATCACTGGCTTATCGCTATGTGTCTATGCACCATTAGTTGTAACCACTCACTGGACCTGCTGCAGTACTGTGCGACTGCTAATATTATTCAGTTGGAGCAGGACTTTGAGCTGCTATTGCACATAGGGCCTGATTCAGGTTACATCGCGGCTGTGATTACGAATACAGTCTCACTGCGAAGGTATGCTAATTCTCTGCGATCGCTATGCCATCGCAGCACAACATAAGAATGCCCACTTTACTTTGCACACATCCATGATACCTTGCAAGACCATGAAAACATCGGTAACATCGAGTACAATCAGAGCCTCACGCACACTTGCACAAGGTCAGACCTTACTCAGAAATTGCTAACCTTCCAGTACGCAGTGAGAGCTTAAGATGCGTATGCCATAACAATGTATAATTTATGCATGTCCATGCAACAGCATTCAAACACACTGGCATGCCCGCGTTTTGCCGATCACCCCCATCACCTCCCAAAAATGGTACTTCCTATAAATGGGTCGGCACAGTCCCAATCTCAGTGACTGGTTCGCGCACGCGAACACTGCGATGCGAATACTTGTATATTCACTAGACCAGTTGCAATTTATTAGAAAATACAATGCAACATTAGTTGCCTTTTTTTTGCTGTTATCCCACATTCAGCTATCTAAATCATTTATCGACCTGTATTATGTATGAATGCTTTTGTAATTAGAATTGTTTTAGAATTTGAGGTGTATAAAACTTTTGTTCTTACACATATACTATTGTATTATGACTTCCTACTCCTGGGAGCCATGTTTTTTATTTATAACATTTTTGTGATAATAAATTAAGAATATTATGTATATTCTGGTCATTAAGGAATGGATATGGGATGCTGGAGCTCAGGATCCTGGCGTTCAGAATCCCAATATCGGCATCCCGACACGGTTAGGATATCAACACCTGCAAGTAAGTATCCTAACCCTACCCCTAAATCTATCCCTCCCTCCCCCCAGCTTAAACCTAACCCTTCCCCCCACAGCCTAAACCTAATCCCCCCACAGCCTAAACTTAACCCTCCCTCCCCACAGCCTAAATCTAACCCTCCATCCCCGCAGCTTAACTCTAACCACTCGCTAGTGCCTAAACCTAACCATTAACCCTCCCAGCTGTCCCGACAGCTGGGATATAAACTACATCCTGTCATTAATATACATTTTGTTACTGTAAACACCTACTATCGTGCCACATATCCAGCATTTCTTTGTTTTTGGCTTTTGGGGATTTGCAGACCCCTTCCTTTGTTGGCTTCTGGTGGTTTTGAGGTTGTATACCCATGTTTCCTTGCACCTGAATACATGTTGATACCTAATAATCATGGACCAATTTTTACCTAACCTTGTGACCTTAGCTTCTGTATGATGGCCACATTGTTGTACATATGAATTCTTACTTGAAATTTTGTCAACATTTTGTAAACATTAGAAACTCTCATGCTTGTTTCCCATATTGTTGGTAGTGACATAAACCTAGATTTGGATCACAAATTGGACAGAGTTCCAATAGAGGGGGAGATTTATTAAATCTTGAAGAGAGATAAAGTAAAGAGAGATATTGTAACAACTCGTAACTGCCAGTTTTCAAACACAAACTGTAAAATGGCAGTTTGAAGCTGATTGATTTGTACTTTATCATTCTGGACTTTTATGCGTAGCTCTTTCAAAGCTTGTTAAATCTCAAATAGAGTGTCCAATTTCTACTAGCCTTCAAATGGGTCAGAACAATAATAAGAGACTATTATAGACCTGATGTATTCTTGAAGACATGATAATCAAATGCTGAACAACTGCCATTTTACTTTGCTTCTGTTTATTTAAATTTACACTTTGCAATATACCTGTAGTTCCTAATATTAATGACCACCTTCAGGAGTATTGTATGCTTGCATAAAATGTTGATAACCCTTTTCCTTTATTACTCATAAGATAAGTGTGAGAGATGTGTTAATTACTATTGGACTTATGAGTATCATTTCAAATAAAAAATATCTTAAATGAGAGTTTAGAAATTAGAGCGACAACATAAAAGTGCCCCTTTCGTGGCCAATGAAACTGAAATGGAAGCTGCTAAACAAACATTAAATTTATGCCAAACACATAAAGCAGTACACACATTGTGCTGGATATAATGTTGTTATTGTATTAGTGCTATTACAGTGTCCTCTATGTTTTCACAGAAAATGAATGGTAACTCAGGCAAAGTATTCACCTATGCTACTCACACTGCCTATGGGCAAATAGTATAGCTCTGTATATTTTACCTGTTTATAAAGGATTTTATAGGAAGTTATATTTACAACCTGATTGTGTTCAGTGATGTATTAGGCAATATACTGAATAAACATAAAGCATTGTAATGACATGAACGAGACATAATACTAGGACACAGACCTGAATATGGTGAGCGTACAAGAAGACGGTAGGAGAGATGCCCCTACTTGTGTGAGCTTGTAAGCTCACTTCACATTTTCTGAGCTCTATAAGACAGTTAAGGAATTTGCAGAACATTTTGGCTTTCCTGTTTGATGAAGGATTTAGATGGCTGTCAAGAAATAAAAGTTAAATAAGGTTCTGACAAGTTAACAGGTATTTGTTTCATTACCTTTTTATTATAATTTCACACATAAAAGCGGCTTATAATGCTATCTTGCAGAAGAACCTGCTTACCAGAGGTCTTTTCAACATGCACATACATCTTTTATTTCCAAATCTGACAGTCTGACCTTCCAAAGAAAAGTACTGGCCAATTTAATTTCTATTTTGAATATCTAAAAATATTCACAGGTGAATTAGTCATGTGATGCAATAGATGTACAACTGCTCCAATTCATCTTGAGCAATCAGGTTCTATTCAAGCTCAACAAAGAGTACGTTATTGTCAGAAAACAGTTTATATTATTTGCCTTACTGATTGACATATCTTTTTAACAGCAATCACATTAATTTGTTCTACTTATAAGGCTTAAATGAATCAACTTCCCCTCATGCAATTTTGTCCTAGGCTTCAAATTAAATTTCTGAAATCTTAAGGCAATGTTATCAAAATTTAGAGGAGTCATCAAGGTACCAGGTACAAGTTAGGCAAAATAAATAAGAATCTTATTTTTGGTCAATACACATAGCTCTTCCTAATTCAGCCTCACTGCAGTCTTGTTACATTAATTTAGTGCACTAAACATCAACTACAACTTAACCAAAGACATCTGATACTTTATAGATATTAGTTGAAAGGCAGGATTGGACTATAATATTTCAGCAAGTCAGCAAAGTCTTTAGAGGTAGTGGCAAGTCAACCTCTTACTTTGGTCTCTTGGTAATGGTCCATACTTAAACCATTATCATTTTGGACCAAGATTTAGATCCCGGAGAGGCATAGGTAGCCCCCACCCCCTCCCCTACCTGCACATGTAGATATCTTTTGTATTTTGTACCTGCTGATCAGCACCGCTGATCATAGGATACAAGTTCTAATTGATAATACTATTGTACAACTGTTGGAGTATTGCAACAGCTAAAGACTGAATATTACTTGAATGACTATACTGGAGCAGTAGCTTAAGTTCATCCCAGATGCCCGGAGGCAAGTTATAATTTGGTGCAAAATTTGGTTAAAAAAAAGGGAAAATAAATATCTATCTACCCGCACAAAAACACTAATATAAAATATGTGAATTTGTTTCTATTAGGCCTATTTACTAAAGTAAATTTGCAGTATATCCTCCCAAAACACCCTATTTCGAGACATATCTTAAAATTTATAGAATCCCTTGTATGTATCTGCATTCCGGAGACTGGCCCTGGTAGCTAACACTATCTCAAAATGGAGTTAGCTGCTGTTGCCTATGGACTACAGATTGCAAAAAGTACCAGGAGAGGGATTCGTACAGGGGTGTATATATAATGGGTGCAAGGTGGGCAGTGCACACAGGCCCCTGGAAGGGGTCCACACACTGCACACCCTACACCCAATTAAATATACTTAGCTCTCCGTCGGCCCATCGCTGGGAAAATGGACACCGCGGCCATTTTCCCGGTGATTTGTGCATGCGTAGTAGAGATGTCCTGGGACAGTGGCAAGGGCGCCATCTTCCTGGAGATCTGAGCATGTGCAGTAGACTCTGGCACAATGCCAGAGTCTACTGCACCGCCAGAGAGGAGGGGGACCAATCAGAGCCTGCACATGGGACCTCTCCTTTCTTTAAATGCCTCTGGATTTGTAGCAACCCTCCCTGGCACTCTCCACTCAGACCACGCATGGACAGTAGTGCTGAAGGAGAAGTGAAGGGTTTGCCTTATGGTTGTGTATAGATACCCATTAGTTAGTGTTCCATGGTACACCTGCAAAGGTATACAGCTCTCCCCTCGTATACCAGAGACACAAGATAAGGAATAACATTGCAACATTGTCTTTTATAAAGATGGAGACTGCACTGATGAATGAAATGTATGGAATTAATGGAATGTATGTTTGTATATTTGTATGAAGAGCAACCTCAGTTAGTGTCCTGGGGTTAATTAGGAGTATATACAACTATGTGTTAGTCACAGATAGTGACCTGTATAGTGCAATTAGAATGAGGCTCAGAGTCCTCCTGTTGGAGGCAAAAGCCACCTGATGTGGGGTGGGGAGCCCTCCTGATACCCCAGATAGAGGGGAAAGCCACCTGATGTGGGGACTTTGAGGATTGTAAGACTGCTACTTTGGTGGAACTACAAATCACAAAATGCCCAGTCTACTGCTGATGCTTCACATGTTGGTAACTTGCTCCACTTAAGATCTGCCCCCAAATTCAGTTGTTAGTGCCCCAAGACTCCGCATTCCCATGCCCTCTTACCCGCAGCTCCGTCTGGTGCATCCTTGTTGACATACAGCTCCTGGAAGATCTGCAGCTGCGCTTATGCTCAGGCCTGCTGCACAGGTCGTTGACTAGATCTGCCACCAGGGAGGAGTGGGATGGGGAGTTGTGCCTAAGGAAGGGGGGGGGGGCAGACATGTCACACTGACTTGAGAAGCTACTGAGGAGCAGCGACATCAATGAGTGGGGACAGGCTATAGATAGACGGAAGCGGCATCTGATGGTTTGACATGGAGTCCTCCACTAGCATATGGTTATGTTATCTTCTCAGGTGCCGGGAAGAAATGCAATGTATTGGGTGGCCCTGACGGTATACTCCAGGTACATATTTACAGCCCTAAGTGGCGTGAATATATTGTGGGCAATGGAGGAGGTGCCCCTTCAGTTCTGGCACCCAGCGGCAGGCGCCTACATTGTCTCCCTTAGTTCTGCCCCTGTAGTGGAGGGATAGTAAATAGCACTGTATTTTTAGTTATCACTGTGCAGTCGCTCATTGATGTGAAATTGTATTCTCATAACTTGTTCTCGACAGAAAAAAGAGATTAGGATTTGTTGCAGTAATAGAGGGAAGAGGAAAAATATAATAGTGCAACTAAGTCAAACCACACTGAATCAACAGAGCAAAATGGGAATATGAAAGATAATCCTGAAGTATTTCAGAATGTGAACTACTGTTTCTTAGTGTTTGGTGATTTCTAGTTAAAGGAGTAGTGATGCTCAAATCAAAGTGATACAAGACTAATGTAGTGTCAAACGCACCTGTATGTGAAACAGAGTTCTTTCATTCAACTTTTCTTACAGGATAATAGTTTATATACCTATTTGCTATCAAATAAAGTAAATTCATTCTTATACATGTAGTCGTTATGCTGCAAATAGATGTGTTAACTACTTCTTTAAGTACTTGTTTATCAAAACTAGACTCAGTCGCAAATAGTTACAAATATATGGTACACTACTAACTGTAAAAACTGAAATTACTCATTACTTCCTGGCAGCTGATGCAAACAATAGTATATAAAAGGCAATTTGCTCAATTAATTTATAGGCAGAAACAGATGCTTGAAAGGGAGACACAAATTATATACAAATAGGAAATAAAATAAAAAATCCTGAGCACTCAACTGTTGCCAACAAAGATGCCAATTAGAACAGCTTGGAAAGTTTTGATAAAATGCATAAGACTTGACTGTGTACATTTTAAAAATATATGGTATTAAAAATCTGTCACTTTCAAGACACTTTCACTAATGGGATGGTTCTAGTTGTGAACATTGAAAGTATGCAGAGTGGGTCACATACTGTATATTCATGGATTTCTAAAAAGATAGTAAAATAGAGAAATAAAATTATACAAAGATGATAAAAGAATAAAGAGTTAATAAAATCTATATGAATATATGTTAGTGTTCATTCTAGCATCCTGCATCTGTCACAATCTGTGCAATTCCTTATTCCTGCCTGGGGTGTTGCTTTCTGCTCTGGTGCTTCTAGCACACGCTGGTCTGTATCTTAGCAGTTTGTTGAATTAGCACCTGAGTGCAACACCCCAGGCAGTAAAGAGGAATTGCACTGGTTATGACAGGTGCAGGGTGCCAGAATTAACACTATGGGCCAAATGTAATAGGATGAGAGTTTAGAAAATGTGACAGTAAACTCTCACACAGTTTAAACTCTGTAAATTTAATAGAGTCCGAGAACATGCAAACACGCATGTTTTTCAGACTCAAAAACTCAATTTAAACTCTCATCCAGATGTTTTCCCATTTTAAAGATACAACTTGATCAAGGTAATAGTGTGAGAATTTACTGCTAAACTCTCATATTTTCTAAACTCTCACCCTATTACATTTGGCCCTATATGTGACTTAGGGCGTGATTCAGAGGTGGATGCTAATGATTGCGTGGCTGTGATTTCTTTCTGTTTCGCAGCTGTGACAATATGCAAATGCTAGTCTCAGTTTCCCCTTCTGTAATTGTGAGCACCGGAGATTGCAAGCCCTGAGATGCCCACTTTCAGTGTCTGTGGAAAGTTCAAATCCGCCAGTGGATTTGAAACACTCCACCATTGGTGCACCATCACGATCACCATCAATAGTTACAATGCCCTATGGCTGGCACAGTGTCTCCTTCTAAACACTTCTGTGGCTACAGCTCTGCATTTGAGAACACAGCCGCATTCATTGATAGGCCTGGGACACTCATAACTCAGCCATGAAACTGCCTTTTTGTTTTAGTTCACTTCAGGTCATCTCCCAAACAGTTCCCAGGTGTGCCTGTGCCTTTCAGCCATCATCTCAAATGAGTGTGATCGGGCACGCAACAGTGATCTCTGCGATCACTCAGTGGTATGCATGCGTTATAGGGGTTTCCAGGACTTTTCAAGCATGCAGAGTAGCAAACAATCACTCAACTACACAATCATTGTCACAGCATCCTTCCTATGAATTAGGCCTTTACTATAGATACTCTCACTATTTAGAGTTAAGGACAACTTATTTATGGAACATGGAGGAAGGCTTACTATATACTTACACATGTATATACCTAAAACATTTTTGAAAGCCTAAAAAGCATTTTATTTAAACTTTTGCTGGCAACAGCTGAGTAATAGATTTCTGTGCTTTGTTCTATTTGTCCCTAACCCCTCATTGCTACCTATAAATTGATCTAACAGCTTGTGTTTTATAAACTACTTCTCAAAATAAGTTTTAATGATGTATCCATGAAACTGTTCTTAATAATAGATTTAGATCTTTAGCAACTTGCCTGTGTGCATTTTTCCCAGATACTAATTTCAACTGTGCTTCAAAGCTATTTATACGGCTGGCATGAGACTACAAGAATTACGTTCTTTCTTTTGACTTAACCATCTAAGGGCTTTGTACATTACTGTATCTGTAGACTGGCAGTGCCAGTATAATATACAACCTGTGAGCCAATTAAGTTTGTTTATTCCTGCTGAGCCATTTAAATCAAATCTTCACCCATTGTTGTTGAAACAAGATCTTCTCCACATTTTGTAAAAACTAATAGAAAACCTAAAATTGATGGTTGTTTATAAAGGCATAAAAATGTTTCTCGGTGACCTGATGGTAATGATACCACTACAAAATTAACAAATGCTGCCTCTGCAAAATGTAGCAGGAAAAGAAAATTTGTAAGGGTCTAGAGGTCGGAAAAGGGAGATAGGACCTGATTCAGAGATAAACGTAGGAGTGATCGGTGCTGTGTCTTCAGTAACACTATCTCTGAGAAGGTATGCAACTGATGCAGGTGCTGTCTATTGAATTGAGATACCCACCTGTGCCTTCTCAGATCTGCTGCATGCATCTGAAGACATACTGTAGCATAGGATCGCCATCGGGAACATCGGCGGACCATCTGACATCTGAGTAACCACCGCAAGTAAGCTGCTGAGACCAGTGAATATGCATCAGAAGATGAAGTCGCTGGCATCAGCAACCCTGTAAAATGCCAGTGACATGCCTGCATTTTAGACTCTCCTGCCCATCATCACCACTGCTTGAAAGGCTGCGGCTTCTCCCATACTGCGACCAGAGCCGCAGCACCAAAATATTGGTCAATAGCAACCAAATCCCCACTTGCATCAGGGTCTGAATCAGGGCCATGGTGCAGTAGCTGCATAGGATAAGGGTCAATTAATTTTATAGCTTTTGTATTGAGAAACGTGTTGTGTACTACTGTACTGTATGTGTACTTTATATTTCCATGTATTGTTTTTTCATAAGCAGCATCTTACCTGTAAATTGTAAAACAATTTAATAGTCTTAATTCCTTTATGAAAAACTTATAAAACTACATGACTTGTCACCCACAATTCTGTCCTTAAATGAAGTCCTAACATACTAATTAGCATAACATTTCCCCTTCTTTTCACAATATTAGATGAATGTAAAAAATATAATAATAATAATAATTATTATTATTATTACTATTATTATTATTATTATTATTATTATTATTATTATTATTATTATTATTATTATTATTATTATTATTATCTTTGATGGCACTTGTATACATTTAGAGGATTGACATCTGTAAAGTAAAGATATTAATTAATCCCCATGACATGATTCTTTATATTGTATAATGTTAAATGGATCATGTTTGAAACTACATTCATCTCACCTACCTCTGCATTAAAGTGACCTAGTTACATTTTGTTCATTTACTATACTGTAGGGTAATTCAGCTTGTTCAAATAATGAAATAAAACAAGTAAAAGGAAACACAAGGTATTACAGGTAGGAATAAGATGTAGAAAATAAAATTTTGGTCTGAAGCTTGATGTAAAATTTACTCCCTCAGGCCGGCTTTACTCGCGGGAATAAAAATTGTATTTTTCCGATTATTCCTGCACAACTAGGAACGCAATAGGCAACTGTGCTGAAATAGTTTTAATGATTCAGTGGTAAAATGTTAACACCTAACAAAACAGTCTGCAGGCACATTTCCCATCTCACGTTGTGTCTATAAATTTACTTACAAAACAACAGGTAAATATAGGTCAGGTTATTTACACAGTTTTGATTTTCTCAGTTCTACCATACAGTGTAAAAAAGAAACAGTCACTTAAAGAAAGATCTTTTTGGCCAGAGTACATCAATTTAAGTAGTGTGGCATTAAACATAGACTGCCCCCAGACACCTTAATACCGAGAACTCATTCTCTTACATCATTATCCACCAAATCACTGGGTATTGCATTCCGTCATGACCCTTAGCCACATTGTAATAGATAAAAGTACCTTATGTGAGGCTTACAATACTTTGCCTTTAGTGATGGTTATATTATAACCTAATGTAGCCACAGCTATAACAGTTGTTCCCAACAATATATTTACACAATACTATTAGCACAAGTTATCTTTAGATATTGAGGTATTGTAATATATAGAACTTATAGTGAGATGCCTCTCAAAATAATGTCACCCTAATATTTGTTTTATATATATATATATATATATATATATATATATATATGTAAAACATCATTACATGTTACAGTTGTGAAGATATTGTTCTTTAAATAGTATTATATTGTTACAGAACACAATTATATCATCATGTCTATATACAAAATGAATAGATACAGTCCAAACCACAGTTGTAAGTGACAAGGATATTCTCCATCACCTTTGTATAAACATGATTTTATATAGTCACTCTAAATATTAGTCTCTTCCACATGTCATAGGGTGTGAGTTTGGAAAATTAGCGAGTATAGAGCTATACCTGCACACTTGCAGAACTCACACATGTAATAGGGTATAAGACCATGTAAACTTGCATGTTTCTCACACCCTCGCAACTCACAATGGCAAAATGTGCATCCAGATGTTTTGCCATTGTGAGCATAGAACTCAGGCAATGTAATAGTGTGAGAATGTTTCACTCGCACACTATTACTTCTGAAAACTCATAAAAAAACAGACCTACTTCAGTATAGCGAGTCTAGCCTGAGCAAGTCCAAGTAATACAGAGTGATATTTGTGCATCTTTCTGTGTGTTTAAAATAAGGAAACAGTGAAAATTAAATAAAAATTACATAATGATGTGTGCTCTCCCCACAAGCATAACCAGCTCTGGGCTCTGTTGTACCTGTCCTGCTTCTTAAAATATAGGGGAAATTGTGTAGGGGTCCCCTGTATTTTAAGAATCAGCACTGGGCTCTGCTCAGCATATCCTGGTTCTTAAAATACAGGGGAAAATGCATAGGGTTCGCCTATAATTTAGAACCAACACAAGGCTCTGTTGAGCCGGACCTGGTTGTGAAAATACAGGGGACAAAATGAGTAGCAGTCCCCTGTATTTTTCATAACCAGTACTGGCTCTGCAGAGCCTTGCACTGGTTCATAAAATAGAGATGAACCCTGTGCATTTTTCCCTTGTATTTCCCTTGTATTTTAAGAACCAGGACAGGCTTTACAGAGCCCGGGGCTGGTTATGCTTGTGAAGAGGCGGACACACTTCATTTTTTTAATTTGTTTACTGTTTACTTTTTTTAAACACTGAAGCCTTCACGGATCTCAATGATCTGTGAAGGCTTCTGTATAACTCGGACCTTTTAATGCTAGTCACATTAAAATGTTAGAGATTTCATAGGAAAAAACTCAACCAGACTTGCATAATGTAATAGCCTCAAACTCAGGGGGCAGACACTTGCAGTGCAGGAGAAATATATGGCAGATTACTCCTACCTGTTAAAAGATGTCAAATATTTGATTCTAGCTAACAGAATGATTGGGAAACCCTGAAAACCCTAAAAATACAAAGAGAAAGATTGCTCCACGAATACTCCTCCTTTCTATGGCATTCTATGCTACTGGGATCAGGGCAGGCAGAACTTTGGGACTGACACACCACAGGATTGGAACACATTTGTCTCAAAAGAGCATGATTATCATACACACAGGAGGAATGAACAGCATTCCAAGGTCTTATACAACAGTATGACATTTATTTCATAGTAATCATCTCATACCTCTGTTGGATAAGCAATGCTGATGTCTTATGATTATGTATGTAGTACAATTGGGATTTGGCACATAGACACCCATTCATTTATATTCAATGTGGCAGCAACTTACTGTACAGTACAGAATCATAAAGACATGGTCAAGAGGTTCAGTTTTTGTTCATGGGTAAAAAATGTGATCTACTGTAACTGCGGAGTCTAGAAAAATTTAAATAAAGTGTCAAAAAGTGTACAAAACAATAAAAACTCCAGTGAGTATCAGTTCTGTGGATAGAGATTCTATGCTAATGACAAAGGTCAGGAGAGAATAGCTAGACCAATTCTAGCTGATATAAAACTGATAGTGCCTACAGAATAGTGGGCACAAGTTGGCCAAACTGTACAGTTGAAGATTGAAAAATGATTACATGGTCTGATGAATCTAGATTTCTGCTGCAGCATGCAAAAGAAAGGGTCAGGATTTGGTATAATATGTGAATCCATTGATTCATCCTGCCTTATGCCAATGATTCAGGCTGGTGGTGATCGAGGTTTAATGGTTTCCCCCAGGTGCTCAAGTTTCCTCACATAGTCCATTAGCATTATGTTTAATTAACTGCTGATGAAAGTGGACCTTAGAGTGTATGTGGATGTGTTTGTATGATAGAGAATTTAGACTGTAATCTCTATTGGGGCAAGGCACAAAATGGTGGTGCTATATAAATAAATGATTTTAATATACAATGAAAGACAGAACAAAACTGATCCATCATAAAAAAAACTTAGCTTTGTTGCAATGGGGCACAAAGTGGTTAAAGTTTAATTTTTTTAATTGTGTCATTACATTCAGTAAATTATAATAATAATAATAATAATTATTAGTTACAATTCAGTTACAATGAGCTACCTAATTATATATTTCTGTTTAGTAACATTATTGTTTTTTCCCTGTTTTCATTACTGCTAACAATGTTGCTTCCATATAAAATATAAAGGAAGTGACCTTCTTAACTTTTTGATAAAAACATGCCCCATCTCCAGGCAAATGTATGTCTTAAACACTGATAAACAAGAGGTTTCTTTATTAATATCATGATACATATAAAATAGTAGTATACCAATTTGTGCAATGTTTCTAGTAAGTTGGTCATTATTTTGCTATCAGGATAGAATTGAGTTAAGTTGCAGAGCTATTTTTCCCATTAATGAGCTGATCATTTGAATACAGTATGGGAAAATGTGCCATATGTAGATAACCTTTACAAAATGTTTGTGAATCTGCGATAACAAAAAAGGGGCAAGAGAACTATTCTTGCAGGGTTACAATCAATAGGAAAATAGGAGATTTATATATGAGCTTTATACATGAGCTACAGTAACTGCCGCATATTGCCTACTGGCTCAGACAGATTAACGAGGGAAAAAAGAACCAAGTGGGTTTTATGATAGTAGAAGTAGTATTATTAGTAATAATAATAATAATAATAATAATACTTATTATTATTATTATTATTATTATTATTATTATTATTATTATTATTATTATTATTATTATTATCTTCTCCTTTTATGTTAGGAGAAGTATTTGTTAGTATTGAATTAAGTAATACAAAGACAACCAATGTAGGGACTGAATTAGGTATGTAGTGATACCTTCCTTTTGGTTACAAGAACTCCAGGATAGTGTGTGATCAACATGCACTTTGTAAATGTTCTGCCCCTCTGATCTACACCAGCTTAAGGATCAAATCATGTATTGGAAGGGCCAAGACAGGTAACTATACCTTTCTTGTTCTCTGGCTAAACAGTCACACTTTATTTCATAGGTACTGTATTGAAAGTGGATATTAAGAAACTGGACAAAACCAAGGCTTTCCAATCTACAACAATATTTATATCCTTGGACATGTAGTAAAATACATTCCTAGAATAATCTCAATGAGGGTTTAAGCAGTTACGAGTTTAATGCATTATATATGTATATATATATATATATATATATATATATATATATATATATATTAGGGGTGTGCACCGGCCACTTTTCGTGTTTTGTGTTTTGGTTTTGGATCTGGATCTTTCTTCGTGTTTTGGATCTGGATTGGTTTTGCCAAAACCACCCTTCCGTGTTTTGGGTTCTGGGTTTTGTGTTTTGGATCTGTATTTTTTTTTAAAAAAGCATAAAAACAGCTAAAATCACAGAATTTGTAAGTTTTTCTGCTCCTATGCTATTATTAACCTCAATAACCTTAATTTCCACTCATTTCCAGTCTATTCTGAACACCTCACACCTCACAATAGTGTTTTTATGTCCAAAACATTGCACCGAGGTAGCTGGATGACTATGCTAAGCGACACGAGTGGGCGGCACAAACACGTGACCCATCTAGGCATGAAACTGCAGTGGCAGACAGGATGGCAGTTTGAAAAACTAGGCCCCAAACTGTACATAATGCAAAGAAAAAAAAGAGGTGCAAGATGGAATTGTCCTTGGGCCCTCCCACCCACCCTTATGTTGTATAAACAGGACATGCACACTTTAACAAACCAATCATTTCAGCGCCAGGGTCTGCCACACAACTGTGGCTGAAATGATTGGTTCGTTTGGGCCCCCACAAAACAAGCTGGCAATTAATGTGTCCCTGCACAAACTGGCTCTATGGAGGCAAGATGTCATCCTCATCCTCCTCATCCACCGATTCCTCACCCTCTTCAGTGTGTACATCCTCATCCTCACAAAGTATTAACTCATCCCCACTTGAATCCACCACCACAGGTCCCTCTGTACCTTCTGGAGGCTGGTCTCCCTGGAAGAGCTGATAATTCATTTTGATGAACATCATCTTCTCCACATTCTGTGGAAGCAACCTCCTACGCCTTTCACTGACAAGGTTCCCGGCTGCACTAAACACTCTTTCGGAGTACACACTGGAGGGGGGGCAACTCAGGTAAAATAGAGCCAGTTTGTACAGGGGCCTCCAAATTGCCTCTTTTTCCTGCCAGTACAGGTATGGACTGTCTGCCATGCCTACTTGGATGCTGTCACCGATGTAATCCTCCACCATTCTGTCAATGGTGACAGTATCATATGCAGTGACAGTAGACATGTCAGAAATTGTTGCCAGGTCCTTCAGTCCGGACCAGATGTCCAAACTTGGTCCTGCCTGCCCTGCATCACCGCCAGCGGGTTGCTTAGGATACCTAAGTTTTTTCCTGGCAGCCCCAGTTGCAGGAGAAAATGAAGAAGGAGCCGTTGACGTGTCACGTTCCGCTTCAGCTGACAGTGTGTTCACCAGCAGGTCTTTGCACCTCTGCAGGCTTGTGTCGGCCGGAAAGAGAGACACCACATAGGCTTTAAACCTAGGATCGAGCACGGTGGCCAAAACGTAGTGGTCTGATTTCAACAGATTGACCACCCTGGAATCCTGGCAAAGCGAATGAAGGGCTTCATCCACAAGTCCCACATGCCGAGCGGAATCGCTCCGTCTTAGCTCCTCCTTCACTTTCTCCAGCTGCTTCTGCAAAAGCCTGATGAGGGGAATGACCTGACTCAAGCTGGCAGTGTCTGAACTGACTTCACGTGTGGCAAGTTCGAAGGGCTGGAGAACCTTGCACAACACGGAAATCATTCTCCACTGCGCTTGAGTCAGGTGCATACCCCCTCCTTTGCCTATGTCATAGGTGGATGTATAGGCTTGTATGGCCTTTTGCTGCTCCTCCATCCTCTGAAGCATATAGAGGGTTGAGTTCCACCGCGTCACAACCTCTTGCTTCAGGTGATGGCGGGGCAGGTTCAAGAGTGTTTGCTGGCGCTCCAGTCTTCGGCACGCAGTCGCTGAATGGCGAAAGTGGCCAGAAATTTTTCGGGCCACCCAAAGCGTCTCCTGCACGCCCCTGTCGCTTTTCAGAAAATTCTGCACCACCAAGTTTATTGTGTGAGCAAAACATGGGACGTGCTGGAATTTGCCCAGATGTAATGCCCGCACAATATTGGTGGCGTTGTCAGATATCACAAATCCCCAGGAGAGTCTAAGTGGGGTAAGCCACTGGGCGATGATTTCCCTCAGTTTCTCTAAGAGGTTGTCGGCGGTGTGCCTCTTACTGAAACCGGTGATACACAGCGTAGCCTGCCTTGTAACGAGCTGGCATTTCTGAGATGCTGCTACTGGTGACGCTGCTGCTGTTGCTGCGTAAGGTGATACATCTACCCAGTGGGCTGTCACAGTCATATAGTCCTTAGTCTGCCCAGTTCCACTTGTCCACATGTCCGTGGTTAAGTGGACATTGTGTACAACGGCATTTTTCAGGACACTGAGGACACTTTTTCTGACGTTTCTGTACAGTCTCGGTATCGCCTGCCTAGTGAAGTGGAATCTAGACGGGATTTGGAACCGGGGACACACTACCTCCATCAATTGTCTAAATCCCACTGCACTAATGGCGGATACCGGACGCACGTCTAACACCAACATAGCAGTCAAGGCCTCAGTTATACGTTTTGCTTCAGGATGACTGCTGTCGTACTTCATCCTCCTCGCTAAGGACTGTTGGAGGGTCAATTGTTTAGTAAAAGTAGTGGTGTTCCTACTTCCTCTCTGGGATGATGAACGACTCCCAGCAGCAGCAACAGCAGCAGCAGTAGGCGTAGCAATGCAGGATCCTCCGGAGGAATCCCGGATAGGAGAGTCAGTCATGCCAGTGACATGGCCTGCAGGACTACTTCCGATCCTGACTAAGGAGGAAATTGACGAGGAGGGAGTTGACGGTGTGGTTTGCAGGCGCTTGGATACAACAGGACAACGGGATTTAGGTGTCCCTGGACTGCTTACGGTCTTAGCCAAAGTTTCTGAACTTGACAGTAACTTTTTATGAACGCGCTGCAGGTGCCGTATAAGGGAGGATGTTCCTAGGTGGTTGACGTCCCTACCCCTACTTATTTCACCTTTACATATGGTACATATGGCAAGACAGTTGTTGTCCGGATTTGGATAGAAATATTGCCAGACCAAAGAGGTGGAATGTTTGGTCTTCTGCCCAGGCATGACCGTGATGGGCTTTTTCATCCCACGGACAACAACTGTCTCCCCCGGAGCCTGATTTAAACAAACCACATCACCATCAGAATCCTCCTCGCCAACTTCCTCCTCAGCGCCAGCTACACCAGTATCCTCATCCTGTTGTACTTCAACAGTGACATCTTCAATTTGCATATCAGCAAGTGGACTGTGGGTGCTCCTTTCAGCACTTGCAGGGGGCGTGCAAATGGTGGAAAGAGCCACCTCTTCCCGTCCAGTGCTGGGAAGGTCAGGCATCGCAACCACCACCACACTTGGACTCTCCTTGGGGATTTGTGATATCTTCTTAGAAAGCACAGTTCTTCGCTGTGCCTTTGCCAGCTTAACTCTTTTGATTTTTTTAGTGGGAGGAGGGCTTCCATCGTCATGTGAAGCTGAACCACTAGTCATGAACATACTAGGGATCGACCTTAGCAGTTCCTTGCCACTCCGTGTCGTAAATGGCATATTGGCAAGTTTACGTTTCTCTTCAGCTGATTTAAATGTCTTTTTCAAGGTCATTTTCCTGAACTTTGCCATTTGGGATTGTATGTGCCCTCTACTATGACATTGGGCATCGGCCTTGAAGACGACGTTGATGGCATGTTATCGTCTATGTCATGACTAGTGGCAGCAGCTTCAGCACTAGGAGGAAGTGGTTCTTGATCTTTCTCTATTTTATTTTTATCGGAGAAAGTTTGGTCCTCCATTTATGTTATATCGATTTGATATATACGTGCGGCTAAACACAGAAAATAATTTTTTTTTTGGTTTGGACTGGAGTGTACTTTGTGGGTTACAGCACCCTTTAACGGTCAAGCCAGCCGGCCCTTTACTTATGACACAGGCGCACGCTTAGCACTACTTTGTTGATGCACGTGCGGCTACTGCGCACACAATTCACAAACACAGAAAATAATTTTTTTTTTGGTTTGGACTGGAGTGTACTTTCGGGGGTTACAGCACCCTTAACGGTCAAGCCAGCCGGCCCTTTACTTATGACACAGGTGCACGCTTGGCACTACTTTGTTGATGCACGTGCGGCTACTGCGCACACAATTCACAAACACAGAAAATAATTTTTTTTTTGGTTTGGACTGGAGTGTACTTTCGGGGGTTACAGCACCCTTAACGGTCAAGCCAGCCGGCCCTTTACTTATGACACAGGCGCACGCTTGGCACTACTTTGTTGATGCACGTGCGGCTACTGCGCACACAATTCACAAACACAGAAAATAATTTTTTTTTTGGTTTGGACTGGAGTGTACTTTGGGGGTTACAGCACCCTTTAACGGTCAAGCCAGCCGGCCCTTTACTTATGACACAGGCGCACGCTTGGCACTACTTTGTTGATGCACGTGCGGCTACTGCGCACACAATTCACAAACACAGAAAATATTTTTTTTTTTGGTTTGGACTGGAGTGTACTTTGTGGGTTACAGCACCCTTTAACGGTCAAGCCAGCCGGCCCTTTACTTATGACACAGGCGCACGCTTGGCACTACTTTGTTGATGCACGTGCGGCTACTGCACACACAATTCACAAACACAGAAAATAATTTTTTTTTTGGTTTGGACTGGAGTGTACTTTCGGGGGTTACAGCACCCTTAACGGTCAAGCCAGCCGGCCCTTTACTTATGACACAGGTGCACGCTTAGCACTACTTTGTTGATGCACGTGCGGCTACTGCGCACACAATTCACAAACACAGAAAATATTTTTTTTTTTGGTTTGGACTGGAGTGTACTTTGTGGGTTACAGCACCCTTTAACGGTCAAGCCAGCCGGCCCTTTACTTATGACACAGGCGCACGCTTGGCACTACTTTGTTGATGCACGTGCGGCTACTGCGCACACAATTCACAAACACAGAAAATAATTTTTTTTTTGGTTTGGACTGGAGTGTACTTTCGGGGGTTACAGCACCCTTAACGGTCAAGCCAGCCGGCCCTTTACTTATGACACAGGCGCACGCTTGGCACTACTTTGTTGATGCACGTGCGGCTACTGCGCACACAATTCACAAACACAGAAAATAATTTTTTTTTTGGTTTGGACTGGAGTGTACTTTCGGGGGTTACAGCACCCTTAACGGTCAAGCCAGCCGGCCCTTTACTTATGACACAGGTGCACGCTTGGCACTACTTTGTTGATGCACGTGCGGCTACTGCGCACACAATTCACAAACACAGAAAATAATTTTTTTTTTGGTTTGGACTGGAGTGTACTTTGTGGGTTACAGCACCCTTTAACGGTCAAGCCAGCCGGCCCTTTACTTATGACACAGGCGCACGCTTGGCACTACTTTGTTGATGCACGTGCGGCTACTGCGCACACAATTCACAAACACAGAAAATATTTTTTTTTTTGGTTTGGACTGGAGTGTACTTTCGGGGGTTACAGCACCCTTAACGGTCAAGCCAGCTGGCCCTTTACTTATGACACAGGTGCACGCTTGGCACTACTTTGTTGATGCACGTGCGGCTACTGCGCACACAATTCACAAACACAGAAAATAATTTTTTTTTTGGTTTGGACTGGAGTGTACTTTCTGGGGTTACAGCACCCTTAACGGTCAAGCCAGCCGGCCCTTTACTTATGACACAGGCGCACGCTTGGCACTACTTTGTTGATGCACGTGCGGCTACTGCGCACACAATTCACAAACACAGAAAATAATTTTTTTTTTGGTTTGGACTGGAGTGTACTTTGGGGGTTACAGCACCCTTTAACGGTCAAGCCAGCCGGCCCTTTACTTATGACACAGGCGCACGCTTGGCACTACTTTGTTGATGCACGTGCGGCTACTGCGCACACAATTCACAAACACAGAAAATAATTTTTTTTTTGGTTTGGACTGGAGTGTACTTTGTGGGTTACAGCACCCTTTAACGGTCAAGCCAGCCGGCCCTTTACTTATGACACAGGCGCACGCTTGGCACTACTTTGTTGATGCACGTGCGGCTACTGCGCACACAATTCACAAACACAGAAAATAATTTTTTTTTTGGTTTGGACTGGAGTGTACTTTCGGGGGTTACAGCACCCTTAACGGTCAAGCCAGCCGGCCCTTTACTTATGACACAGGTGCACACTTGGCACTACTTTGTTGATGCACGTGCGGCTACTGCGCACACAATTCACAAACACAGAAAATAATTTTTTTTTTGTTTTGGACTGGAGTGTACTTTCGGGGGTTACAGCACCCTTAACGGTCAAGCCAGCCGGCCCTTTACTTATGACACAGGTGCACACTTGGCACTACTTTGTTGATGCACGTGCGGCTACTGCGCACACAATTCACAAACACAGAAAATAATTTTTTTTTTGGTTTGGACTGGAGTGTACTTTCGGGGGTTACAGCACCCTTAACCGTCAAGCCAGCCGGCCCTTTACTTATGACGCAGGCGCACGCTTGGCACTACTTTGTTGATGCACGTGCGGCTACTGCGCACACAATTCACAAACACAGAAAATAATTTTTTTTTTGGTTTGGACTGGAGTGTACTTTCGGGGGTTACAGCACCCTTTAACGGTCAAGCCAGCCGGCCCTTTACTTATGACACAGGCGCACGCTTGGCACTACTTTGTTGATGCACGTGCGGCTACTGCGCACACAATTCACAAACACAGAAAATATTTTTTTTTTTGGTTTGGACTGGAGTGTACTTTGGGGGTTACAGCACCCTTTAACGTTCAAGCCAGCCGGCCCTTTACTTATGACACAGGCGCACGCTTGGCACTACTTTGTTGATGCACGTGCGGCTACTGCGCACACAATTCACAAACACAGAAAATAATTTTTTTTTTGGTTTGGACTGGAGTGTACTTTCGGGGGTTACAGCACCCTTAACGGTCAAGCCAGCTGGCCCTTTACTTATGACACAGGTGCACGCTTGGCACTACTTTGTTGATGCACGTGCGGCTACTGCGCACACAATTCACAAACACAGAAAATAAAAATTTTTTTGGTTTGGACTGGAGTGTACTTTCGGGGGTTACAGCACCCTTAATGGTCAAGCCAGCCGGCCCTTTACTTATGACACAGGTGCACGCTTGGCACTACTTTGTTGATGCACGTGCGGCTACTGCGCACACAATTCACAAACACAGAAAATAATTTTTTTTTTTGGTTTGGACTGGAGTGTACTTTCGGGGGTTACAGCACCCTTAACGGTCAAGCCAGCCGGCCCTTTACTTATGACACAGGCGCACGCTTGGCACTACTTTGTTGATGCACGTGCGGCTACTGCGCACACAATTCACAAACACAGAAAATATATTATTTTTTTAGCACTTGGGGGGAGCACCCCTGATGGACAGAGCACCCCCTGGACAACACTACAGCACTCCTTTAGGACTGGGACACTGCACAGGACTTTGGAGTGGACACAGCCCCTATGGAGAACTGACTGCACAACACAGTCCAGCCAGCCCCTATGGACTTTGAAGTAGTGGACACAGCCCCTATTAACAGCAGCAGCACAGCACAACACAGCCAGCCCCTATGGACTTTGAAGTAGTGGACAACAGCAGCACTACACTACACTACACTACACTACACAGCCCTAACTCCCACCCTCCCTCTTCACTGTCCACAGCCGAGTGAGAAAATGGCGCCGACGTGGGTACCTTATATAGGATCCAAAACCCGCGAGACTCGGAAGGCGGGATGATGATGTTTTGCCTCGATTTCAGATCCGAGTCAGGCGGGAAAAGTCGAGCCTGATTCGGATCGGACTCGGATCGGGGGGGCTCGGGGGGGGTTCGGATTCAGAAATCCGAACCCGCTCACCCCTAATATATATATATATATATATATATATATATATATTATGATAAGTTCTTGCTATAACACAAGCAAACATTTTATTTGCACCTACTCATGCATAACATGCAATTAAAAGCTAAAGTGACCTCTACCATGAAAATAACATATCAAAATGTTTAATATAGTTAACAGCATATACTATAAAAGAATCACAACAGAGCATAGCTTGTGACCTGATGCTAATTAGGGGCACATTTACATTCATCGTCCTCTATGCTCATTAGTATGTCCTTGCCATGCACCAGATAAAGGAGCAGGCTGTTACATACTTTGTAACTGGCCACAGAATGGGCACAGCTGTTATGTAAGTTAAGAAAGCGAGCTGAAAATAGACCCATTAGTAAATGAAGCTCAAATGGTAGCCTGCACCAAGCCTACGTTAACTCTGTTTTAAATCATTTATAACTGCTAAATAAATTCCAATATTCCATAATATATGCACTATGCCATATTTAAAAAAGAAAATGTAATATTTACATATCTAGAGAAGGTGAAAGGCAGTGTCTTCTAAACAATACCAGTGATTTTTCTATTTTATTTTTAGAAATCATTAACTAAAAATAATAATAAGAAATGCCTTTCAACTAGTGCTGGCATTTTGTTAACTATTTTTTTTTTTACTGTTAAATGGTTTGACAGCTTCTTAAGTTACTAACATCAAAGCTAAAGAGCAAACAGTGTAACACTTCTTTTCGTAGCTTCTTAGGTGTCAACTAAGTGCATACAAAACGACAGATTTCTGTAACTGTGCAGTGTATTATAGATATGCCATTTAGCATTCACTTTTATGTTTTATAAGACACCTTCAACTGCTTTGTCATTAATTAGCCTTTTTAAGTTGCCTTTCTTATATTTATTTTTAAAATAATTATTGTACTACAGTTGTCTGAATCATATATTTGGGTCTATAAAATCAAAGTAGAATTTGTACCTGTCTATTTATAAGGTATTTACTATGTACACATTGAATAAAAATTGATTCATTATTCTTTTTGTATAAATTTATTTTACAGTACATCTACTGCATTTAGTTTTCCACTGCTGCATATGGATGTACACGACAAGAATGTGTTGCAGTGTGGGAAATAAATTGGGCAAAAGAAGAGTGAACATAAAATATGTGTATATTCATGCATATACAGAGTTGAACACATCTCTTACTACTGGTCATTATCATCATCATCAGTTGTGATTTGCAAATACCCTTTACTACTTGCAAAAGATATGCCTCCAAACAGCTGTATTTTCATTTTTACTCCTATCCAGGTATGAATAGTTCACATACTAACTGAATGTTGTCTCATTGCAAACTAGTTCTTTCTCATCACAATTACTTGGGTGTGCCCATTGCTGAACATGCAAAGTGTGAATTCACACAAGATACACTCGGCAAACAGGTATACCTTCAACTCAGCCTCCAAAGAGGAATGTTTTGCTCTGGTAGATGTGCAGATATGAATATTTCCTATGCATAAATATTGCAGTTTATCTTAAGCGTCTTTAGTTATAATCATGCACATGTGGTCAGTAAGTGAGATCTTCTTGAAATATATATAAGTGAGCTGCAGAGCATTTGCAGTGTTAGCAAACAGCATACCTTCCACTTACCACTTGATTAAAGGTGCAAAACCAGCTACTTTCAACAGACTGCTGTTTGTTTACTTGCATCTTCAAATAGTTCACAGTTAGCTGCAAATAATGCCAAAGTATTAAATATTCATAAAGTATAAACTATCAAATTAATTTGAACTAGAGATTGTCTTGATGTCTCCTTATTATTAGAAGCTATTTACAACCTGAATCAATATGACAACAAATGTATAGTGGTTCAATTTAAAAATGGAGTCGACTGTTAAGTAACTGACCAAAAGCTGCAATGGTTGCAAACAACTTAACTTAGGGTGTGAATGATGAAGCAGAGGTACAATTTAATATATAAGGATGCTTAACTTGACACACAGATTTACACTACCATATGTCAGCTAGTCATATACACCATTCAGCCATAAATTTTAAACCACCTGCCTAATATTGTGTAGGTCCCCTTCATGCTGCCAAAACACCTTTGACCCATTGAGGCATGGACTCCACAAGACCTCTGAAGGTGTCCTATGGCATCTGGCACTAAGACTTTAGTAGCAGATCCTTTAAGTCCTATAAGTTGTGAGATGGGGCCTCCATGGCTTGAACTTGTTTTTCCAGCATGTCCAACAGATGCTCAATCAGATTGAGAACTGGGGAAGTTGGAGGCCATGTCTACACCTAGACCTCTTTGTCATGTGCCTCATACCAATTCTGAACAATTGTTTCAGTGTGGCAGGGCACATTATCCTGCTGACAGAGGCCACTGCCATCAGGCAATACCATTTCCACGAAGGACTTTATATGGTCTGCAACAATGTTTATGTAGGAGGTACCACGAGAACCTTCATGGCATTATTTTCCTTGTTTTGGTGTTAAGATACCTTATGGGTTCCTGCATCTTTGAGAGTTGCCAACGATTAGTCAGTGTGAGAGGTGGTCATTGCTGTGTATCTTTATATGTGATTGGATGTTGGTGTCTACTGGTTTTGGAGGCTCCATGTGCTCTTGAACTTTGTTCCATAAATTAGTAAATGAGTGTTTTGTATGTATCACTTGCCCTTGAAAAATTCTTACTTTCTCGTGGCAGTTATGTTTTTGGCTTACACACACTTTGTTAATTGTGTGTTCACTTAAAGTTATAAATGTGTCCTCACTTAACTATCCTTCTTTTAAGACACACAGTACACATGGTTTTTTGTGTCACCTTATCATGAGATGTCTAACATATTACAAACTACACAATAGAGTTTTACAGAATAATAACTTGTGATACAGTTTCACTACTATTATTTCATGCCACTCTATCTAAACCTGGCTGCAGAGCAGGAGCACCTCCATACACTACATTATGAATGAAGGTGATCTCCATTAACAGCCTGAAGTTGGCTGAACAACAGTCAGGTGAATTGGACAGATTTGAAACCAAACTGAACAATCAGAACCATTTTCTTCAGCTGTTTTCAGACTGTGAGTGGTCATTGCTAAGAGCAGTCATTCAGTCTGCAGGTTTGCACAATTATCATGCAGTGTTTGTATCCTCAGCTTAAGTCAAAAACGGGTTAAAAGGCAGTAAAAAATGGTGATGTTGAGTTGTACTCATTTGATTGCATCTACACTTACAACAGAAGAGGTGTAACTGGACAGTAACATATGTATGCAAAGTTCAGTCAGGTTGTGTCTATGCAACTGCAAACTTAGAAAACCTAGTGTAGTGTATTAATACAGGATGGCTGGACAGCAAGATAGATACAGCTCTGCATATGGTAGAATATACACATTTTTTCCATGTGCATAGTTTAGAAGCAACATACTGTATGCCCAATTTTCCGCCAGCTCTGTATCAGGACCCAACTGTACTGATTAGCAAAGTACCTGGTATACATGTTATGTATCAAGGTTAATTTTCCCCAATTTTCCATAATTCTACAAGTTCCTAAATAGTATAATCATTAGGAGCCAGAAATGTATGAGTCATGTAGGATATTCTATTAAATAAAAGATTAGCCTTTGCTGTATTACCAGTTATTTCCTGTAGCTTGCTTCTCAGAAATACATTATGTGCTTCTGTAGCTTCTGCTGAAGCTTTTGAATATCGTGAAAGCTTCACACAGAGATGACTGCTGTTGCATGCAGGCATGCTGGTTGTTACAATTGTTGGAGAGATGTCATCACTCAAGAAAGCAAGGTGCTGCAGCTCTGATACACTGTATCACACCGTATCTTACAGTGACATTGCTATTTGATCCTAATTGTCTCTGAACTCTTGGGCTGTTTTCACAGTTATCATTGTGTTGCAGCCGTGTTCCATTCAATGCTGTTTCCTTGCTATAGAATTTCTTGCTTAGGTTCAATGGAAGCAACATTGACCATAAACTAGAATTTCAAATGTTTATCAATACGTAAGAAGAAGTGGTTTTGAAAATAATTGGTTTGAATATATTGCAGGCTAATTAACTTTAAAGAGTTTGATCGAACAGCTAAACTGTTATTGATTTATTTTATAAGTGGTATAGATCTCTTCCACATCTATAATAATACTTCTGTTTACAACACTAAAATCAACAGGAATCATGAGAGACTTTGGGGAAAGGTTTCAATAACAAAACAATGATTTAGGAGGCTCGAAAATTGAATGTTTCCTATTTATATATTTTCTGTATGCATTTATAGAATTATTAACAGTAACAACCATGAAACATGTCATTAAAAAGGGAGCAATAAATTATATCTTAGACCTATCGACTAACGAAGGATAAGGGGCATCTGCAGATATTGGAAAACTAACACTCTCTCAATATGCAATGATTCTTCATGCTAAAATCAGTGAAGACGCCAGAAAGATAGCTAAACAAATCACAGGGCTTTTTAAAGCAAAGAAAGATAAATGGTACTGGACCAATATGCAATATGTAGCACTTACTCTCATGTATAAGTTTGCTATTTTCCTATAGTTTGTAAGCTTGCGAACAGAGCCCTCTTGCATCTTTGTCTGTCTGATATTACCCAGTCTCATCTTATTAATGATTTGTTCCCAGTTGCAAAGCACAACAGGATATGCTGGCTCTATATCAGTATATGTAAATAAATAAATAAATAAAT
This sequence comes from Taudactylus pleione, assembly GCA_031769625.1. Taxonomy (NCBI): domain Eukaryota; kingdom Metazoa; phylum Chordata; class Amphibia; order Anura; family Myobatrachidae; genus Taudactylus; species Taudactylus pleione. The sequence continues at coordinate 8,269,472 of JAUIMM010000054.1, forward strand.
ATGATGCTTTCATCCATTATTAAAGGAATGAGATCCTCATTAGAGGCTATTCATATAATTTATGTTTTTGGTTTTTATTTTCTTGGAGGGGTGGGGTTTAGGGATTGGTGGTAAGCAAAAGAAAACAGAATGGGGCTAGGGGAAGTTGTGAACATTTGAACTTGATGGACTTAATTAGTGTAATAACTATGAATTTGTAAAATAAAACTAGACTTAAATCTACTGAAGTGGAAGAAATTGAATTAACTTTACAGTAGAAGTCTAATGCAAATATCTTATCTTTTCTGCCCTATTCACCCAGTAGAGCAGTAAGCAGTAGAACAGGTAGCATAGTAAGGGGCACAGAGAGTGGAGCAGATGCTAATTACCTAGGCTGCGGTGGGTCCAGGGAGGCAGTCACCTCTCCTGCCTTTCACCAGATGTGCAAGGGGAGCGATCACACTGATCACTCACCCCTGGATCTGCCCCTGACTTTACAGTGCCACAATACATAGCTTTTTGTAGGGGCATGGCCACACCTGCATGATTAGACCAAATTTCCTGCAGTAGCCAGGCCTGGTGCCACTCTCTATAGCCTGTTAATAACTGCATGCTAATTTAGTTGGTATGCTACTGTACTTGAGAGCTATTAGTGCAAACGGCAGTAAGAAGCACTGAGAATATTGATGTAGAGTTGGGTAAACTAAGGATATGCACTATTGAGAAATCAACAGACTTGCATGTCAAAACAGATATTATGTTGACATTGTTATCATGTCAACATGGTAGTTTTGTTCCAATTGTATCCCTAACCTTAGCAGCAACCCTAACCATAATCCGAATGGCAACCTTAACCCTAGCGCTAACTAGTGGCAGTTGCTCAGTGGCAGACCCAGATTCCTATTGGCTAGTTGCACAATAGTCTGGGTGCGGGCTGATACAGGGGAGAGGCACTGATTGCCGTGTGTCTCTGCTGCATTGGCTGTGATACACGGCGCTGATCTCTGGGGAGCTTACTTTCCGGGCAGACACCTGGCAATATTAAAAACAATTTTAAAGGGTTATGTTTTATTCTGCTTCCCCTCCGGTATTTTTGGTCTGCGCTGCAGCCCCCACTTTGCAACTGCCAGTGGTGCTAACATGGACATGTCAACATTATGACAATGTTGACATTTATATGATCACATTATGACAATCATTTTAACATTTTATACTTGTTATCATCAATGTAGAATTTCTGCTGTCAACATTGTGAATAACAACATTCTGATCACCGACATTGTGACTGCATACCGTCTGGTATAAATCCATGAATATATTTTTAAAAATGCACAATTATTTATTTTGCTGCTATAAAACATGTATTTCTTTGATACAGATGACATTGGGTAGACGTGGGTTACACTGATCTATTAACAGATTATAATTAAATAGAAACAGTGGACTATAAGAACAAAAAAGAAAAATACATTTAGTCTGTTAATAGATGTATTAAAGGGCATTGAAGTGAATGACATGGCAAGGCACAAAATTTTTTTTTTTTTTAAGTTATCAAACCAGGGGGGCGATGTATCAAAGCTTGGAGAGAGATAAACAGAAAACAGATAAAGTACCAAGCAATCAGCTTTTAACTGTCAATTTACAAACAGCCTATAAAATGACAGAAGCTGTCTGGTTGATACTTTATCTCTCTCCACTTTATCTCTCTCCAATGTTTAATACATATCCCCCCAAATCTCTTGTACCTGAATATGGGAGCTAATTATTGCCGCAGCTCATTGTGGTGGAGACCTTGATGCATCAGAAAAGCACTAATTAAATAATAATAATAATAATAATAATAATAAATAATAAAACCTGGATGAATGTTAGTACTCACACTGATATGAGTGAAAATGAGCTGTGCGATCTGGTTCCTGCATTCCGGTAATGGGGAGTTTCCAAGGTCCTCTTATTATCTATAAAGGGGAGTGAAATTTATGTGTACTTCCAGTTGACCATCCTAGTTAAAGTAGAAATATGTCACAGGACAACATGTATTTTTCATTAAACCTCTGCCATGGGGAACTAAACTCTGCAATATATGTAACTAAAGCTGTATTAAATAAACAACCTTAACCAGGGCCAGATTGGCCATCTGGCACTTTTGGCGAATGCCAGAAGGGTCGATGGCCTCAGGGCCGACTTGAGGAGGACGTAAGTGTCCCCGCCCCTGGATTCACTATGTGAGCTCAGGTGGAAGGGGTGATGTCAGTGATGAGCCAGTGTGCTCTGCCGGCCGGGAAGAGACGGGGGCGTGCCGCGAGGCCAGACCCTCGTAACTCTGCGACACGCCCCCTTGAAACTTAACCACGCCTCCTTCGGGAGCGTGCTCGCACACAACGGACTACCAGGGCAGCTCTACAGCCCCAGTTCGTCCCTGACCCTAACTTAATGATACATTTTTTCATGTTTGACCCAAAGGAAAACCATGTCTGCCCTATAAAATTTATATTTACTTTTTTAGATAGGGAAAAAATAAAATACACGTATATACAGTATCTGTAAAAGTGTTTGTCAGTGTAACCAATGCACCGTGCTGTCTACACAGTCCATATATAAAATAGTACAAAATGTTCAAAATTTAATTATTTGTGGAATAATTTTAAAACATAAATATAACTATAAATTTGTATATAAAGTCATATCTTCTCCCTCTCTCTATTAAACTGCAACTAAACTGACACCTCTAAAAGACAAATACACCTCCTGTTTGTTTCCTACAGTATCGTGATTATTATAACCCTCTGCTAAAGCACAATTACTTCAATCCATTTTGAATGTGACTGCCAGATTGTTTTTCCTATATACCATTTTAGTAATGTTGCAAGACAACCACATAATACATTCTTCTTTGCACATACAAATCCCCCTATAATACTAAACATTCCTATATCACTTTTGTAATCTTGATTTAACTAGTTATTTGTTCAGTCAAACATTTACTGCATAATCCTCCCTTATTTCCACATCCTACTTTCACTTTCATAGACTTTTATGTGTGCACCTACTATATAGTAGGTTAATTATAATCTACTCATAAATTCCCTGAGAACACATCTATGTAAGGTAGCATATAACATTTCCCAACGTATACCTGTCCATTAGTTTGGGATCACATTTCTACTACAACTCTAAAATCCTCCAGCTATTGTTACATAGTCTTCCAATATCTGCACCTCAATGTGTTTACTTCTGTTCTAGCTGAACTACAGTAGCTGAGATTCAATTCAAGAAAACTGCTCATCTGACAACAGTTATCCATGTGGATATACTGCATATGTTGCTTGTCCTATCTATCAAAGGAACTCTTGGGTATTATGTTTTATTTCCCTCAACATCTTTAAAGTTGTAAATTATACCTAGAGGATTTCACCTTCTGTTTCTGATTGTACCAATGTACAATCATGTATTGTTTTTGTCACCCTGATTGTACAGAATAGAAAATATGCTGTATAACTATTTTAATATTTTAAATACTGTTGTTAAGATATCATCATCAAACATCGTTTTGTTTTTAATTGTTTAATTAGTTTAATTAGTTTCTGGTCCTGGTTTAGAATCAGGAGTAAATCCAATTAGAAAGTGCCGTTGTTCACATTGTGTTGTGCTGCAGGAGGGCTAAGCTAAAATTTGTGGACATATTAAGAGTTGGGTGGGGGTCTCCTAAAGCTACCCAGCCTTTGAGTGCTACATGTAAAAGCAGGGAGCATATTACCTGCATCGCAATATGGAATGGCCAGGTATAAAGTTGTACCTTTTGCCAAATTTGCTCCTAACGCTAAATGTGCCTCTAGATATTATAAATTGCATTAATTTTATTCATGTATATAAATATAAATGTTATATGCATACTGTATTAAACATTTGTAAGATTACATAAATGTAATGTACTACTGTAGGATTTGCAAACATATAGCATGTTACATTGTATACCAATAAGACAATATTTTGTTTTCTCACTTTAGTTCTTCAGTGAACATTTATGAATATCCTGCAGCAGTTTCAATTACATTATGTTTATTTCACAGTATCTTCTTACAGCTGCTTTAAATTTAATACTGTATGCTTTTTACTTCTGGCATGACCAAAAGCATAATCTAGCCCATGAGCCTCAAGAAAGGCAATGAATCAAATGGAGATTCTCATTAATTATACAGTTACAATAAATCACTTTCCTGGTGCCTTGTTACACTCCCAAGAGTTTACAGCATGTCATGGGGTGGTCATTTGAACACAATATTCAGGATATATCTTAATATGCCACAAAGAATATTATTGCTGTTCTAAAAAGCTATTACGTGTCATCTGAAAACATGAACTGAACATCAATACGAACAGATTACTGTACATCAATATGTGGTAAAACAATATACATGGTCCACAAAGCCATATTTATTTGTGGGAATTTTGCTCCATAGATGCTCCATAGATGTAATCTGATGCTTAGTATTAAAGCTTTAACCACTTAACTGACACATTTTTTTTCCTAAAACCACTCCGAAATTGTCATTTTTTTATAATTGAATTAATTCAAGAACATCTTTTTAAAACTGCTCCAGAGCAATTTCTTTTTTCAAACACCATATACCATAAAAAATTTTTTTATGGTATACTGTAGTGTAGTGTTGGCTATTGACAGCTGTACCATCAATGGCTTATGGGTTTAACCATCGACATAAACAATTGATTGTTTGAGACCGTATATGTATATACACACACACAAGGTCGGCTCTAGGGGTTGATCAACCTGAGCGGTCACACAGGGGCGCCACCCATAGAGAACTCACCCCTCCCCAACATCCAGATTTCAGTGGGACAGCACTGTCCCGCTGTTTCACCCATGGGCCGAAGTGGCCCGTGGGTGCTCAAATCAGGAGGTTGGGAATCCCCAACTGCTGCAGCTGTGCGGCGGTGCCGGACCCTGGAGACTCTGAATAGATGCTGCGCGCATGCATGCGGCATCAATTCAGTGATGGGAGAGGGCTGGGGGAAGCCCAGCTATTGAGTCTCCCCCCAGCCTGATGTTATTTGGAGGTGGACATAATGGTAATTAGGTCACGCCCCCATTTTCAAATGCGCACGGCTTAGCTGCGCGCGAAGATGGGGAGCAATGGAGGGGGCCGGCATAGGGTGCTCCGGCCCCTGAAGCCAGCCCTGCACACACACATATACTATATATATATATATATATATATATATATATATATACATACACACACACACACACACATATATATATATATATATATATATATAAATTGTATGCTTTTTTATGCATATACAATGCACGCTCAATGTGTCCAGCAGTGATCGGGTCAGGAGCGGAGTTGAAGCCAGAAGAAGGGGACGGGGCACTAGGGATCCGTCTAGCCGAGGGAGGTGATAGTGAAGGGGCCACGGCTGCTGCTTCTGTAGCTTTTTTACAGGCAGCCGCACCGCTGAAGGTAAAGGTGGGGGCGAGCTGCCTGCTCCACGGGGACAGAGCAGCAGCCGCGGCTGACCTGGAGCCACAGCTGCTGCTCCTATTGTTCTAATGTCACCGGCAGCTGCTGCTTCTATAAGTGAAAGCCACGCCGTGTACAATGGAGTGGGGGGTCCGGCCGGCTGCCCAGGCCTGGGACACAGCAAGGCAGCCGCGATGGGAGGGGGGGTCATGCCGGCTGCCCGATCACTGATGGCCACAGTGATCAAGACTCACAGAAGAAGAATCCAGGATGCAGATGTCCAGCCGGTCCCTTTGATATAGGTGGCTGTGGGAAGATCAGCTTCACGCAGCCGCCGCAGGGCATTTCTGACTGGTTGTATCAGATACGACCATGTCAGGCAAAGCCCAGTCTGGTATGGTCGTATCTGATACGACCTTGCCAGGCAAGTGGTTAAGAAATTAAGTATGGTACATAGTGTACACTTTGGATAAATGGCAGGGCCACATGTACCATTTAGAAAGGGAGTCTAAGATTTGGTGCAGTACCAGACTGTTGCCTCAGCAAGGACTCTGGTATAGAACAAGGAATTGCTTTCACCAACCTCTTTTTATTATCATTGCCCCCTTTTTTGCCATGTATTCCTTGTTCACCATGCTATGGGCTCTATTCATCATCACTTAATTTCTACAAAAGCAGGTGAAAATGAAGGGCCATTCATCAAAAAGGTAATGCAGGAAATATCACAGATATCTCCTGCTTACCTACCTCTCCCAATGTGGCCCGCTGTCTGCATACGCTAGTATGGGCCAAAAAGGCATCAAGCTCGAAAATACAATATTTTTGGAGATTGATTGTAGGAGCATTCGCCATCTTCAGATGGCGGTTGTTCCTGCTCACAGCATACACTGCAGACTGCCGCGGCATGGGGGGGATTATTGAATTTTAAGATTTACAATTTTAGTCAAAATCTATATCACTTTTTTGGGCTTATCAGATAAAATCACTATAATAATTAACTTATAAGAAGATGTCATTCTAATGCCTGAATAACGGATAAGGCATCACTCAAAAATTGGCAATACCTTGCCACATGAATATTAAAACATCTAGATGAGAGACCTGTTGAGATATAAGACAGTTGGTACTTATTGCTATACATAGGATTATACAATTGTAAAATTATACATGGATCTCATGGTGAATGAGACTCCTGAATGAAACTGATAGATACAAGGACACCATAAATAAATAATACTTTATTGTGACAATTAGTCATTTTAAATCACTTTTTCTAACCTTTTGACACAATGTTTTTATTTTTTATCCAATTATCACTTGTCTTTTAACTATTATAGTACTGTGATATTAATTTATTATAAATAAAAGTTATATTTTAACAACATAATAATATTTCAGTGCACCACATTGAATATTTACTTTACATTGGTTCATCTTCATTGATTTTTGGATCAGCTGTCTCCACGCTGGAGTTGAAATGTTAATTATTAGGGTCCGCTCGTACCCTGATTAATAACAAAATGAATAGAGCCCTTTGTCACACAAAACAACATAAACTATGGTACAATTTCACATTTTTCAACATACAGCACAGCATTATGTAATTATCCAGATATCTAGAGAAAACAGTTACTGATAATTACACTGTCTGTTCCACTGCCTACCACACATTATAGATCATATTACAATGTAATCATTATATTTTTTCTTTTTAATTATTCTGTAAGCAACACTGATCTTTTTTTTCTTATGTTTATGTTCCACCTCCGACTGTTCATTATCTACTCTAAAATATAAAATATTTTCACATTGTGCAAAAGTACAGTCATTTGAAAATACAATTTTTTCCTAGAATTTTAAAACAACTTCATTAAAGTAACTTCTTTAACCACAAATTATTATGAGGAATAACATTTTTGTCATTTGATACAAAAAGTACCTGAGCTTCATAAATGTCCCCTCATTTGGTTTCAATTTTGCCTATTAAACTTACTATTACAATGTTGTGTTCATGTGAAGTTTGAATGAAACCACTGATTTAAGATGACATTCATGAAAATATTCTATAACTGGACTAGGGCTCTTCAGAATGAAATGTCAATAATGCTACAATGTGGCTCTTTTTCTTTTTCTTCTTCTCTTTTATCTGTAAATTATTGTATCTAGGAACATCATACAGCAGTAAAATGATACACTAGGTAGGACAAGAATACGGATAAAGATAGGGCAATACCTGTTGGGCATGCAGTGGTAATTCACAGTTTGGCCCTCAATGACGCTCAGTGTACAGAAGGTAAGGACAGGCACACAGTGTCAGAGGTAAGGGCAGGCACACAGTGTACAGAAGGTAAGGGCAGGCACACAGTGTCAGAGGTAAGGGCAGGCACATAGTGTACAGAAGGTAAGGGCAGGCACACAGTGTCAGAGGTAAGGGCAGGCACACAGTGTACAGAAGGTAAGGGCAGGCACACAGTGTCAGAGGTAAGGGCAGGCACACAGTGTACAGAATGTAAGGGCAGGCACACAGTGTACAGAAGGTAAGGGCAGGCACACAGTGTCAGAGGTAAGGGCAGGCACACAGTGTACAGAAGGTAAGGGCAGGCACACAGTGTCAGAGGTAAGGGCAGACACACAGTGTACAGAAGGTAAGGGCAGGCACACAGTGTCAGAGGTAAGGGCAGGCACACAGTGTACAGAAGGTAAGGGCAGGCACACAGTGTCAGAGGTAAGGGCAGGCACACAGTGTAGAGAAGGTAAGGGCAGGCACACAGTGTCAGAGGTAAGGGTAGGCACACAGTGTACAGAAGGTAAGGGCAGGCACACAGTGTCAGAGGTAAGGGCAGGCACACAGTGTCAGAGTGGCTGAACAGACGTGGAGACAAAAGACACAAAGCACAGATGGCATGGATGGTGCTAAGGAGAGAACATGAGGAAAGAAAGCCTTGTATTTGACAGCTTACATACTAATGTACATAACTAATATATTATTAGTAAGCATTGTTAGAAATTATGAATTCCATAAGTTAAAATGATATCTTAAAGATTGAATATCATAAATAAACTTAATTTACTGTATATTACATAATAACTTTACCTACAGTAATGTTGCTTTTCTGTATATATGTTGGCAGTACAATGTCATTGTGTTCGATAAATATGAAAAGAAGAAATATGTTTTTTTTTGTATTTTAAATGCACAACTCTGAAATGAATGGCATATTGAATCTGAGCACTGTAAGTTTGAATCAACTTTTTACTGCCCGATTTCCGGGCGATTACCAAGCGATGGAGCGATAATGACCGTCGTTATCGCTCCATCGCTAGGTTTAATCGCCTAGTGGATTGGCAGCATTAGAATTAATGTTTTATTATTATTATTATTATTATTATTATAATAATTCAGCAAAAATATACTTAGCGGCCCAGTCTCAATTAAATATTTTTGCAGTCTAATATTGCTAAAGAACTAGCTCTAGCCTTTATTTACCATCACACAGGATGAAACTGACCTTCCCTATATTTGGACAACAAGCTTCTGATATCTCCATTGTTTGCATACATATGTTGTCGTTTAGGACCTTGCCTCTTTTCCAGCGGCCCTTATGCTGCTATGCTGCAAACACATACTATGTGACTTCACTGTTGGACTTGAGCTGCAAACCATTTCTGCCAGGGGCGTACATTTATTTGAAGTTTACACTGTATAGCTTAAAAGAGGATGCCTCAACTTGTAGTACATGAAGGGGTTTAGCAAAATATTTGTAGGCCCCAGAGCAAAAGTTTTTAAGGGCCTCTATATAAAACACAATGGTAAAAATGCCCTCCCCCTTAGCTCTGAGCCCCATAACAGCTGCAATCCCTGCACCTATGGTAGTTATATTTATTAAAATATATATAATAATTATTGGAGAGAGATATATATATGTATACATCCATGACATCCCTGTATGTTTGCTCCTCCACTTTAGAAGTGAGGGGCATAAATATTGGGACATTGACAGAATTTTAATATTTTGCCCTCTATTCACCACCACAAAGGCTTTGAAATGAAACAAACAAGATGCGCTTTAACTACAGACTTTGAGATTTTATTTGAGGGTAATTACGGTATAGGAATTACAACTGTTTCTATATGTGCCTCCCACTTTTTAAGGGGCCAAAAGTAATGGGACAAACTAAACTATCCTAAATCTAACTTTCACTTTTTAATACTTTGTTGCAAATCCTTTATAGGCAATTACAGCCTGAAGTCTGGAATGCATAGACATCACCAGACGCTGGAATTGATCCCTGTTGATGCTCTGCCAGGCCTCTACTGCAAATGTCTTCAGTTCCTGCTTGTTCTTGGGGCATTTTCCCTTCAGTTTTGTCTTCATCAAGTGAAATGCATGCTCAATCGGATTCAGGTCAGGGGATTGACTTGGCCATTGCATAACATTCCACTTTTTAGCCTTAAAATACTCTTTGGTTGCTTTTGCAGTATGCTTTGGGTCATTGTCCATCTGCAGTGTGAAGCACCATCCAATGAGTTCTGAAGCATTTGACTGAATATGAGCATATAATATTGCCCAAAACACTTCAGAATTCATTCTGCTGCTTTTGTCAGCAGTCACATCATCAATAAATACAAGGGAACCAGTTCCATTGGCAGCCATACATGCCCACGCCATGACAATACCACTACCATGCATCACTGATGAGGTGGTATGTTTTGAATCATGAGCAGTTCCTTTCCTTCTCCATACTCTTCTCTTCTCTTCCCATCACTCTGGTACAAGTTGATCTTTGTCTCATCTGTCCATAGGATGTTGTTCCAGAACTGTAATGGCTTTTTTAGATGTTGTTTGGCAAACTCTAATCTGGTCTTCCTGTTTTTGTGGCTCACCAAAGGTTTACATCTTGTGGTGAACCCTCTATATATTCACTCTTGTGAAGTCTTCTCTTGATTGTTGACTTTGACACATATACACCTACCTCCTGGAGAGTGTTCTTGATTTGGCCAACTGTTGTGAAGGAGTTTTTCTTCACCAGGGAAATAATTTTTCTGTCATCCACCACAGTTGTTTTCCGTGGTCTTCCGGGTCTTTTGGTGTTGCTGAGCTCTCCGATGCGTTCTTTATTTTTAAGAATGTTCCAAACAGTTTATTTGGCCACACCTAATGTTTTTGCTATCTCTCTGATGGGTTTGTTTTGCTTTTTCAGCCTAATGATGGCTTGCTTCACTGATAGTGACAGCTTGTTGAATCTCATATTGAGAGTCGACAGCAACTGATTCCAAATGCAAATGTCACACCTAGAATCAACTCCAGACCTTTCACCTGCTTAATTGATAATGAAATAACGAGGGAATAGCCCACACCTGTCCATGAAATAGCTTTTGAGTTGATAGTCCCATTACTTTTGGCCACTTAAAAAGTGGGAGGCACATATAGAAACCGTTGTAATTCCTACACCGTTCACCTGATTTGGATGTAATTACCCTCAAATTAAACCTGAAAGTCTGCAGATAAATCACATCTTGTTTGTTTCATTTCAAAGCCATTGTGGTGGTGAATAGAATTCTGTCAATGTCCCAATATTTATGCACCTGACTGTATTCTATTCTCCCTACAGTGGCACCTAGCTCTAGCTTTCTGTCGTCCTGCTGCTTAATTGAGTATTTTAACCACTGTTGTAGCAATATTTGTAAACCATGTCCTTGTCCTGCAAGGTTTTTACTGTAAGTCACTGTTTTCTATGTACCTTGAAAGCTACTGTAGTATCCTTTTTGCACCATATAGAAAGGATAATAATAATGATAATAATAATAATAATAATAATAATAATAATAATAATAATAATAATAATAATGCAGAAAAAGTCACTTTGTACACTTAAGGGTCAATCCAATTAGCCGCGAGGGATGCAAGTTGCCGTGGCAACGGCATTAAAATTCCGGCACCTCGCACCCTTTGCGTCCCGCTCTGAGTCCGAATTCACAGAATTTTGCTCTAAGCCCTGTCGGGCAACGAGCAAAATTCAGCAAATCCAGGCTGCCATAAATTACAGCCATTGCCGCGATGACTCACGCTGGCGAGATCATTGCAGCTAAGAGGAATGACCCAGCTAATAGATTCAGCAGCCTGGATTCACTAAATTTTGCTTGCAGCCCCATAGGGCTGCAAACAAAAATTCTGTGAATTCAGGCTCAGAGAGGATGCGAAGGGTGCGAGGTGCTGGTCCATTGCCGGCGTTTTAACGCTGTTGCAATGGCAATTCGCACCCCTCGTGGCTAATTGGATTGACCTCATAGAGACATAACTAAGCACATACTGTACTTTTAAAACATTTTTAATAGAAAGGGGCACATTGTAAACATACAGTGGCTATCAGGAGGTACTCTGCTCGGTATAGAAAAGGTTGAGAAAACTTATCCTAAGTAATAAGTAATAGAAATAGCCCCAAATTTATATTCTTGTTTGGATAATATTTACATAAACAATATTTCTTAAAATAACATTGTCATTTTTTTTTCTGTAACACAATGTCATTTACCTGCTACAGAATAATGAAATATAGAAGCCTGCTTCTTCCCATACAGTTGAATTATTAACATAAAAACGTATGACATCTATAAAAGTTAATATGCATAACACTAAAAAGCTGCCAGGCAAAGGACCAGCATACAAATGAAAGCTTCGGGTATTCAAAATTCCAAAAGCAGCTGAATCCATATCATTGTCTGGTAGATAGGCTCATTTCTACTAACTACAATAATAGGAAAAAATATTTATGGGTTTGTGTTTTATTACTTTACAGGCACACTACAAATGATTGCCCATTAGTGCTAAAAGAAAACTTTTGATTTGCAGCCAAGCTTTTTCTTATGCCATATATGTTTAAAAAGTGTTCACAGAAGCCTTTTAAAAGCATTTTATTACTGTTTTCAATAATGCACAAACCATTATGCATATCTGCAATATATAAATACAAACAGAAAGCATGACATGAGATTTATAATAAAAAGAGCTATGTAATGTATTGCATGCTCAATCATTTGTGCGTGTATCAAATGATTTAGACAGAATATCAACAACATAAAAGTGAAGCTCAAAGACACATGAGCCGGTAATTCTATCAATAGCATTACTTAGCTGGAAGAATATTGAAGGCCATGCAGCATATACATCATATACAGATAAATTATCATTACAGTATATAGACATTTTTATTAACTCAGCGTCTAATTGGTAGTATTAGGACATCCCTTTAGATGGGATTCTTTACTTAATTGATACTCTAAACATTAACATTGTAAAGACAAAAGATATATACATTGTAATATTCACAATATGCCAGGGTTGGCAGTGAATATGGGGCCTGGTTCTTATGTAAAATAACTGAAACATATTGTTTCATATAATAGTGCATAATATGGATGCTTTTTGTTTTGTTTTTGTTTTTTTTAAGCATTCATTTGTACTTTATTATTTAGGGATATAATGGAATCTTCTGTATAGTTACTACAATTGATAAAATTGATAGAATATAAGGAAAAAACAATTAACTATGTTAGAAATGTTAACGAGCTTGATTTATGATTAGAAGTTTTATAAGGATGTAGTCAGCATCCTTGCGTGCAAAATACCAGCGCTGAAATCCCGATAGTGTCTGGATCCCGGCACCAGAATGCGACTGCCGGCATCCCGAAGGTAAGTAGCGGGCATTAGGGGGAGGTTAGGGTGCAAAGTTAGGGTTAAGCATTAGGGGGAGGGTTATGGTTAGGCACTAGGGGGGAGGATTACGTTTAGGGTGCAAGGAAGGGGAGGTTAGATTTAGGCACTAGGGGGAAAGGTTAGGGTTAGGCACCGGGGAGGGAGGTTTAGAGTTAAGGGTTAGACTTACCTTTTTTACTTATGGGTGTAGGGATTCTGACTACCGGGATGCTGCTGTCAGTATTCTGACCAGCAGCATCCGACCGTTGGGATCTAATACCCAGCCTGTTTTATCTGGTCTTACATGGTGCTCATTACAATACTGCCAGGGTCTAAAACAAAAGGAGGTTTTATTTATACAGAAATAGAATGCAGCCCAGCACCATAGTCTAGCACTCAGGAAAATGGAGGTAAGTATAGTGGGTTTTTGTTGTGGTCAAAATTGCAGAAAATTGTTAAAATGACCATCTACCAGATTTTTTTTTAGGGTGAGCAGGCAATATTGTGTCAGCTTGCAATATTAGTATTTTATATACAATACAGATAAATCATTTAATATACAAGAGCTATAAATGTCAGAACTTTGATGTGTGGGCTGAGGTGCCATTTATTATCCATGGCAAGTTCCCATGTGGCTTTAAAATATTTTAGTACAATATAACCATAAAAGAGACAATGAACTGAGGATAAAGTTAAAACTGTTTTTTTACCAATGCTTAAATGTGAAGTGTAGCTATAAGTACAGTACATAAAAAAGTTACCTACAGGATTATATAATGGAAACATACATACAGGATTGCAAAAATATAATTGTGGGTTGCACAGCATGTGTCAAATGATTTATGCTTTTCATTAAAAATACTGCCAGTTAGTGTCTAGAAAATCTGATGCTGTTAATCAAATTGCTCAGTGTGGGAGTCATTGCATGCAAAGATACATGTTAACAGAAAGGTGTGATAATGAAATCAGTTTGATCATCATCTGTTACATACTGTATAATCTACAAAGTACTCTAGGTGGACAGAAATACTAAGATATTATGAAGGTTAATAATTATGCATATTTGTGTTCTACTTCCTACTACTAGCAAGAGAAAAGTGAACTTATTGATTGTGAATTTAAATTTAATAATATATTCTTCCTACACAGAATATCTATGTGCGCATTGGGCCACATTTATGAAGTAAAAAATCTCATGACATATTTGTCTATATTTCTTAAAGCATCTTAAATAGTACCAGCTTCATTTGTAAAGTAGAATGTACATAGTAGTAAATATGAACATATTCTTACACAAGGGCATATTGTAGCCCTTAAAAAATGAAGAGAATTCTTTGTGCTAGGACAATATTACTACATACGTCTTCAGATTCCTTATCTATTTATATGTTTTGTTCACTTTAAAGTACTAAGGACCCGATTCTGAGATTCTGGGAACAAAACAAGAAATAGCAAGTAACTGTGCACCTTACTAAACCATGTTGCACTGCAGGTGGGGCAGATATAAAATGTGCAGAGTTAGATTTGGGAGGGGTGTATCCAAACTGAAATCTGAATTACAGTATTAAAAATACAACTGTCCAGTATTTGTGGGCTACATGCAACAGCAGATAGTATTATCCTGCATACAAAATAATTTAATTCCAGTAAATACAGAATTATACTGCATACAAAACTCCTCTAACTCAGCCGGTAGCTCAAATCATGACCACAATATCAGTAGTATATAAAATGTTGTTACTAGAGCTGTGGCCACTGCACGCAGTATAAGGGGCGGAATGGTGCTGCTGCACATATCTGGTGGCAACAAATTCTCCTACCTGCTGCATGTGTGGATCTGAGCATTCATACAGTGCACAAGACCAGAGAGGCCAGAGAGCAGCTGCTGGCAAGAAGAGACAGGCATCCTCATATGATGTGGGAGAATGTGTGCTAAGAAAATTCAGTTCTGTTACCTACTGGATATATTATGTATGTATCTTTATTTATTATGGGATGTTTAACCTTTTCCTGATCACTTATGTTATTTTTATGAGATAAATAGGTTTGGTACTGAACGTTTCTTTTTTTAGACTTGCTCATCCACAGCCTATACTACAGACCAGTGTTTCCCAGACTTAGCCCTCAGAAAACTGTAACAGTGATTTTTTTACAGTTATCCTATCACAAATAAAATAATTAGCCCCACCTGTGGTTCTTTTAAAATGTGTCATCCAATAATAAATACACCTGTGCACCAACTAGAAGATTTGGAAAACATGCATTGTTAGGGGTTCCTGAGTACTGAATTTAGGAATCCCTGCTATTAACAAGATATAGTATTAATTATTAATACTTTATACAGGGGCGTTTTAAGAGAGAAGGGGGGGCCCATGTGCAGACTTAGTGTGGGCCCCCTCTTCTCTCTGTGGCAGTGCCGTGGCTTAGTGCCAAAATCTACTGCGCATGCGCTGGTCTCCAGGAAAATGGAACCTGCAATGTTTTTCTGGGGATAGCAGTACTGTGCATGCAGAAGTCACTGGGAATATGGCCGCCGCCATTTTCCCAGTGATTTTTGCTGCTCTGCAGCACCGATTCGTCGCTGCAGTGCAGCACTACTGGAGACAATGGACAGGTAAGTATAAAGAGTTAATGGGTGCAGGGTGTGCAGTGTGGGCCCCCCTGGACCCAGGGGCCCATGTGCACCACACACCCTGCACCCATTATACATATGCTTGACCATGTCCACTCTAAAAATCAACCATTTGAAAAGCCCCCTTTAAAATGTTTGCATATGCCCTTGTCATACAATCTATGAATTCATATACCAGCTATCTGTGTTTGCAAATAAAACATAAAGTCTAATGTACATGATTTACACTTGGGGTAGATTTACTAAAGCTTCTAAAATAGACCAGTGGAGGTGCTGCCCAGAGCAAGCAATCAGTTTTTGTCTATCATTTTCTAGCATGGAATAAAGAAATTATAGCTACAATCTGATTGGTTGCTATGAGCAGCTCTGCCCTAGAGACATCTGTTCAATAAATGGCTTAAAGTTCTGCAATCAATCATAATCAGTTGATATTGCAAAGTAAAATAATGGACATTACTGCAGTACTACAGTATAGTGTAGAAAAAGCTATGTCTAATATTATGTTACTCACCTTTCAACAAGGAATTTCAGATATGAATTAAAATATGTACCATATCTTTTTTGTTATCTAAGCTTTACAACTGATATGTAACATGATTGTGTTAAACAGGGCTAGCAAACTCATACTTGCCAACTCTCCCTGAGTGTCAGATAGACTCCCTGAAATAGTAACAATCTCCCTGAATCCATGAAGAGTCTAGCAATCTCAAAATTGCACCTTACCTACATTGGGTAGCTGTTATATACTTGGAGATAAATACATTTGAATGGTATAATCTGTGCCATTTCCCTGCATTGGTTATAATGATCCCTATGGCTACATGCATGTTTATAGAAGGGTTCCCTTGGCCACTTACTGTATATGGAACACCTTGTTAAACACAATTCATGAACAAGCATCAGTGTGTTTTCATCAACAAGTAGATTTTACTAACTGCTTTAGGGCTCATTTACATTTGGATGTAAGTCAATTATATGACATGCCTCTCAGATTTAGCAGTACACGTCCACTTTAATTCTGCACTCAGGTTTTGCTTTCACAATCTCCCTGAAATGCTTTTTCAAAAGTAGGCAAAAGTTATCTAAGTAAGCTTTGGTAATGTAATATGCCACAAAAAAATGTTACATAGCTGGTATTTGATCCCAATATAATGTGTGCAGCACACTATATAACAGTTACAAATGTGAATAATCCTAAATAGTAGAAAAAATGGCACCTCTCAGATGTATATTCTGTTTTTGATTACCTATATTACATTCAGGCATCAGAAACCTTTTTGATTGATATTCTCACCTTAAGGTCCCCACACATCTGCGATGGATCACCGCGATGTTGCGATGGAATCGGGAATGCTGATCCACCGGTCAGAAATGCCGACCGGCGGCCATTGATGTTCCTCGATCGTTGCGGATCAGTGAAATTCTACATGTTTAATTTCACCAATCTGCCAATCACAATAATTTTTTGATCATGATCGGCCTATCTGGGCAATGGAACATGTTGGATTTCACTGATCCTGCAATGCTGGGTTGCAGGATCGCAACTTTGCGGCATTCCGTCGCTGATGTATGCAGGCCTTTAGTCATTATTTAGAAAATATATAATATTGTATTTTTCATTCTTGCTTAAAGCTGAATAATCAGGCCATAGCACTGCCTAATTCTCAGTTTGGACTTTAAACTAACTAAATATAGATTTCTCTGATTCTTCTAATGGACTGCTTGTATTATGCTCATTTGCTTACTATTGAATTTGGGAGAGTTGGTGAACAATGGGGCAGCCATTAGATCTAGTGTTATGCTTGTGAATTTAATAACATTAAATGCATTGAAATATGTTCACCTCAATGCCTTCACATTAGTGAATAGCCAGCCATAAAATACATTGCATGTCATAATAGACATAATGTAACTTTGATAATACTGTCCTGCCCCACTTAAAATTACTTTAAATGGCCCATATACTAGTTCTAATATGAAAAGAAGTAGAATCAAGAAATCACACTAAAACAATGTTCTTTTACTAAATCAATATATATTTTTTGTTTCTCCTATTTGCTTTCATGACATCAATCAACCTACCAATCAGTCAATCAATCAGCCAATCAACCATTTTCACTGTCCTAAACCAGATGTTTTATGTTACAGGGAAGACTAGATAGTTAAACACATTCAATGATGAATGTGTCAAGGAGCTTGGATATAGGCTATAATGTTTAATTTACATTTCTACAGTACAATACCATATAATTGATTAACATATACTATAACTATACATATATATAAATATATATATATATATATATATATATATATATATATATATATTGTATATGTATCTAAAAGCTATAATGTAAATTAGGAATTACACTTTTGAATCACAATTGCCTAAATTTCATTTCACACAGCAATATGGTAATGGTAATATGGTACACTTAACGCTATACTTGATATAACATGCAAAAAAAGTTCTCTTTTATTATGTTATTTACTTATAACATATATACTATATTTATCATCATTATGAAAATAAATGACTGTCCAGTTATCCTGAAAGCAAGCTAAGGCTAGCCATCATTGCCTGCTACAAATTTAGTTTAAACTGACATTTACATTAATTTAGTTGAATGTTATCTATATATAAATAATATACATATTTCCTAATTTTGGATTGCATGGTACAGTATGATATCCAGTTCCTATGTGTTATAGACAAAATAAAGATTACCACCATGAATCAATAATCACTTGGATACAAGAAAAAAAAATGTGTCCCAAGGATGTACTTTTTATGATGAATCCAAATATGTTTGTGAAATTTCTCAGGTAATAGTTTTGCATTGCATGCAAATTATATTTTATAAATGCATATATTTACAAATTAATCTGATTAAAAAAGACAAACTTGAAGTGTAAAAAAACAGTACATAACAGAAGTGATTCACTTCTTAGTTACTGCTTGAAGAAGCAGCCAAGTTTTTGGGAAAGGCACCCAGTATAGTCCTGCAGGTGAGCTATTTTATCTATTTTATGCTATATTTTATAGATTATTTTGACATGCCTGATGTTATTTTACTGATGCTGTCTCTTTAGATAATTATTTCTTATATATTATCATCAATCTACTGTCTCTAAATAATGAAAATATTTTAGATGTTTTAATATTACATTTGCCCATGGCAGAATTCTTTATATACTTTTAATGCCACTTATAAATTTATACTAAACATTATTTGAACCTAAAGGGATATCCTCCGTATTTGAAATTAATTCTTCAATGGTTCTAAGGGGTTTCCCAATTGTGTACCAGCTGTAGTAATTACTTTGACCTCTCCCAATGTACACATTAGCTCCTATATGGGTAAGTAAGGGTATGTTTAATCACAGTATAATGTCATAGACACAATTAATTGAAAGTAAATTATTTGTATCTTAGCACTGGAGAATCTTTCTTTTTATATTCTTCTATCTCACAGCTCAAATATTTATTTTGGTTTACTTCAGGACAGGATCAAGTAATGGTTCAAAATAAACATAAGTGCATATGTTCTTTGAATATTATGATCCGGATTCAATTAGCCACGGAAATCCGTGGTTTGGCGCAGGAGCAAAGTTTTCGCACAAAAATGAGTATTGTGCAATCCTATTGCTGACGTTTTTGCAGGTGTGAAGTCTCTTTAGACAAAAACAGAGCAGGTGAAAAGTTTTGCAAAATCCTTATATTTGTTTAAAAATGTGGGGATTTGTTCAGAACCCCTTGGACACTCCCCCAATGACAAATTAGGCAAAAAAAATTTTTTAAATAGCTTAATTTGCCTAATAATGACATGTCAAGTTTGGGGTGAAAAAATTAAAATTACTGGAAAATGGAATTAAAGTAGTGGGTCAGGTATTTTGCGGGGCTGAATGGATGGGATATGTGTTTTAAACATTGCAGGTGGTTTCACCTGGTGTATTTTTACAAAAATGTCAAAGTGCACTTTTTTGACTCAAAAGTATACTTGCACTTATTTAATGTACTCCCATTTTAAGTGCAGCATTTATTTTGTCCAAAAGTACATACCTGTGTGGCCGATTAGACTACCAGCACACAACGTAGTCGCTGACTTTGGAGACATAGTCGGGAGAGACTTCAGCTCACGCACCTCTGGCAGACGGGACGTCCAGGTGCAGTGGCTGCTACGGTCCCTATTGGAGATCGTGCTTTTAGGTGGAAGATCGCCCCGACAAGAGACTACATATAGCTATACTTTGCTGAGTCCCCCATTACTATATTGTCTCCTATACCTGCAAGGCTACGCCTATGGAAAAAAGGACCAACAACTAAAAAGTGAGTTGTATGGACGGCTTTGTCTTATGCTGAGTGGGAAATAGCCACTGTTTATTATTACACAGTGCTAGACACACCTAAATATAATTTCTCTGATGCACATTATTGCTACAAAAGACTGTGGATTGTTTATAAACACAGAGACATATATATATATGTGGTGGACTTTGTGATAGTAGCTGCTAGAGAAATATATATGCCAACTATAAGTGGTATCACCGTATAAGGAAACTTACTACATTTTTTAAATCTTACCTTAACATTGGATACAAACTAATATAACGACATTTTGAACAGTTGGACTTATGAGTTTACTTTTTAGTTGCCTATAGCAATGAAGCCTCATTGAGGGAAAATTACAATAATATTTTTCATACTAATAATGCTTTATTGTGTTTTTTACTAGCCGGACGCGGCTGTACTATATTAAACTGATTTTTTGCTATTTTTTATTGTTCATGAGTTCACATGTGCTTTGAATGAGAAATTTCTCTATTGTTAAATGTGATATTGTGTTGCATTTTTTTGTATGTAACCAATACGATATATATTTTTTATTAAAATATTTCTGTTTTTTAATTTATTATTATTCTTTATTATTTTGGTACTAATTTTTGATGTTTAGTTGATATACCCCTAAGAGTCAGAAATGTCAATTAATGGGATGACAGTGAAGTGTGAGTATAGTTGGCCCTCAACATTTAAAAAACATAAACTTTAATTTTCACTACCAAAGTTTGGTCTTCAGCACACAGGGATGCCATGCATCAATCAATGCAGATTTCTGAGGACCTCAGAAACAGCTTTGTCAATGCTCATGAAGCAGTAAAAAGTTACAACAATATTGAGGTGAAGCAGTTCTATATGGATAAATCTATTTATATGATTTATATGAGGATATGAACATGGTGAAAATACTATAAAATTATACCAAAGGGCCTTGCTTGTGAAGAGATAGTAAATAATATACTAATAAAAAATATAATCTAAAGGTGCTTGAAATGTAATGTGCAAACTTATGGTACATACACATGGTACAATATATATGAATGATAATGATATTGTTCAATGATAAATCATTCATATAATTCATTTTTATGCAGCAAATGACCAATGAACGTCCAACGATGTGCGCTCCTGGATGGACGATAACGATATCTATGGTCGTCCGAACATGCAGGCCAACTTGGACGATTTCATCACGATTTGCATATTAAGAGATGTGGCAGGATGACTTCACTGAAAGATATCTATCATAAATATCTTAGATATCTTTCAGTGTGTACACCCAATATCGTTTCTCCTGCACTACAGAAAGGTTCAAGGGAAATCGTTCAGCGATATTATTGGTTGTGCAGATCGTACCATGTGTACCCAGCTTAAGTCTGCACAAAGGAATATAAACATATATTGGTATTGTGTAAGCAAAATCCTCCTGCCAACTTGGCACACAGTACAATTTAATTTTGGGCTTAGAAAACAGGGAGAAGACACTGCCATGAGAATTAAAATCTTCATTAAATCTCAGAGAAAGAGTATTTAAACAATTGTCCTGATTGGTTGTTGGAAGTGAACAAAATTTACAAACTGAATAAAACATACACCTTTAGCAAATAACAATCTGTGTCACAGATTTAGAGTTTTCTTCAGTATTGATCATTTTCATATACTGCAAAACCTTAATATAAACTCTTTTAACATTTAATTTATTTGACAGCATGAAGTTGCACATGATATTATTGAAAACCATACTCTGCTTGGTTAATAGCTGTATTTGCTAATTGCTAATTTAATTTGTAGCTCTTAGTGCTCTAATTAGATACATTTTCATCAAATCCCTACACTATTTAAAGTTTTTCACATAATCAGTTTGTATAATACAGGGCAGAAATAAAATTACAGTAGTTAGCCATATAAAACACAATTTTAGGCACATTGATTAAGTTAGCTCTATTTTTTTTAAAGGAAACCTACACTTTATTAGTATTGTTTAGAAATTGACTATGGTTTAAAAAATATAAAATAAATACTACATATATAACTTATGTCTCAGAATAGTTACAATTTGCAATATGCATTAAAGCTATTTTTTTTGCTAAGATAACAAGAAATGTAATTCATACAAAGTCAAAGAACAGAGACAACTAGCGGCAATATCATCATAAAAATTGTAAACTTCTTGCTTATATAGTGCCCTACAGAGTAGTGTAGTTATGACTATAATTGATGCAGGAATAGTCTAATATTGCTCGATTATTAGTGATTGAAGGTTGTAGGGTTTAATGTGCTGATGGCATCTCTCTGCTTTACTTGAGTTCTCCTCCCCCTTTCAGGGAAACTTCTGCCGCTTCTCTGCTGTCCAGACATACAGAAGTGTCTATGACAGTGAGCTCAAGCTCCTTGGGCATGTCCACAGCTGCATATTAGATAGTGTTCTCTCAACTGTGTGCAAGTTCTGTCTATTACTGAAAGAGTGTAGACTAGTAGGGTTGTGTAAGGATCCATGCATTTGTGGTTTTTACCACAGAGGCTCAGATATGAGAAAAAAACAAAACTGAAGGCGTAGAAGCAGGCACTCAGAGACAGGAAAAAATAGAAAAGAATATAAAAAAAGTGCAGCGAGAACATGCTTTAAGGAAAAACAGATAAAATATAGTAGAATATGGAAGAAAAATTTGATGGAGAAAACTGAATAAAAGAAAACGAGATAACTTAATACAAAGGAAATATATACTGTAAAAAATAAACACAGAGGGCCTGATTCAGACCCGCTTGCAAGCGCTTGAGCGCTCACGAGCGGGTCGATGGTGTGCTCTGCGCACGCGCAGCAGCCGCACTGCGCATGCGCAAGCCCTGGAGCGAGAGAGTAGGTGTGGCAGGGGGGTGGCTTCACAAACAGAGGCATTCCCATGTGAATGCCTGCCATTTGTGGGCGGCCCCACTGACATCACCAGTGATGTCAGTGGGAGAGCTTGCAGCTCTATTAGAGCCAGAAGCTCTCTGGGGCTTGCGACCACAAGACCCTACCACAAGGGTCTCATCGCAAGCCCCGATGGTCGCGATAGTCTTGACCATTGCAACCATGGTCACCCACAGCTATGCAAGTGGCCAGGAGGCCGCACAAAAAAAAAAACTGCCAAGATTTAGTGCGAATGCCCTTTCAGAGCGTCCAGCTCTGAAACAGGGCCAGAGTCCACATATTATATAGAAACATGCAAATGAAGGCTGAGAGAAGATTGTGCCATGAACAGATTTGAGAGAGACAACATACAGTAGTTGAGACACAAAATAAGGTGAAAGTAGCGAGGATCCACTACAATACCAGATTAAGATTAGAGATGTGCAGTCTGGTTTTCCAGGAAAATGAACACACCCAAACTTTGGAGTTCCTAATTAAAACAAGTTCCAGACACCGAGTAGATGAAACCAAAGTGATGGTTTATTTTTCCACAGCACACAGAAATATATAATATATAAGGACAAGAGGTAAATACAGTGAACAGGCAATTTTCAGGTAGCAGTCCAGATAGGGCTAGTCTCGGTAGGGCAGGGGCTTCTACCTTGGCCCTCCAGCTGCTGTGGAACTACACATCCCAGCATGCTTTGCCATAGTTTTAGCATGCTGTTATATAAAAAATGTGGCAGTGCATGCTGGGATGTGTAGTTCCACAGTAGCTGGAGGGCCAAGGTTGAAGACCCCTGCAGTAGGGGATAAAGTCCCAGGACAAGTCCACAAAATAGCTAAAGACCCACAGTTTTACACAGTAGAAACTATTACCAAATCCACACAGCGGTAATAGTGTATGGGTGACACAGAATTTCCAAAATATAAATCCACAGTGTTTCAGGGATACCACAAAGTCGAAACTACCACAGTTCACACAGCAGTAATAGAGTTCAAGTCCACAATGGAGAACGAAGATCTCCACCAAGGAGATTCCAGTTGTATACATCCACACAGGATTGGTGATGTGTTCCATTAAGCCCCTTGGCAGAAATTCCCTTCTTAGCCAAGGTCAGTGACTAACATCAGGAGCTGCCTTCCATGACCTCTTTTGAAACCTTCCAATTTCCCACAATATGGGACCACCCAGGGGAGTTGCATTGTTCCCTGATTTGTATGAGTCACTCATCCTTTCTTGGAAACATTACTGACTGGGTGAGGCGCGGTACAGGGTAAAGAATTCTTGGAAACATTACTGACTGGGTGAAGTGGGGTGCAGGGTAAAGAATTGTGTGGGTGAGTGGGCCACCAGAGTCCCACAGAGTAATGTAACATAAGACCCAGGCTGTGAGAAGCAGCCTAGTTAGACAATCCACAAGTACAAAATTACAATATAACATGCCCCCTTTTGCCACATGAGGATTTAGCAATTCCCTCAAGTCAGGCGTTAAGTGTGCCCCCTTCACATTATCACACCCCTTTCCCCAAAGCATACAAATCGGGTATCCTAATACCCTCACTTCTGGAACACAGGAGCAGTGGGTACCTTCCTCCTCCCCACCTTGTATAAGTAACAGCTGCCCAGAGGCAGGCAAATATTGGGGCTCTGTACATGGCACTTCCGTGGCAGTGTCCATTCTCTCATCCCCCAAAGACCAACTGGGGGGCTGATAACTTACAGTGCAACATGTGGGCTCCTCAATGCCCAGTCTCCAGGATGAACCTTCTATCTGGAACAATGCAGTTGGTGGCTGCAGGGGAGCCACCAGGACAGGCTGGTCCTGTCCCAGCCCTCCCCCCCCAAAGCCAGTGTCTCACCTGGAACTACTTCTGGGCTGTC
This sequence comes from Taudactylus pleione, assembly GCA_031769625.1. NCBI lineage: Eukaryota > Metazoa > Chordata > Amphibia > Anura > Myobatrachidae > Taudactylus > Taudactylus pleione. Next base: position 8,294,377 of record JAUIMM010000054.1, read on the forward strand.
CTCCTCCTTTGTAACTCCCTTTACTAGCCCGGTTGGCTGAATAACTGGTGGGGTACCACTCAGGGTTTTTACCACTGAACACTCCAAAATTATCTCCACAAATGCTTCATGTTCTGTGAGATGCAGGGGGCCGGATTGTGCCGTGCCTTCTCCCTGGGGTGGGAGAAAGGTTTGCAAGTGCTGTCTCCTGACATCAACCTGGTCTGTACTTGCTGGAATTTTACTAAGGGCAGGCAAATCCCCTGGAACATAGTCCACACCACTGTCAGGGTTATTACAGGGTGATAACATATCCTCTTCTGGTTTATGCTCTGATGTTATGTTAACAGTCTTTGCTACCCAAGTTCCATTTAAATCACATAGTATGTACCACCATTTTGCCTGCAACTTAGTTTCCATATAGCTAAATGGGAACAATTCTTCATAACCTTCAGGTGGGGTTAGGATAGCAGGATATACACAGGGCATTTTCTCCTCAGCATCCCCCAATGAAATAAAAGAGTCTGTCATTACCAGTCCATCATGATGGGCCTCTCTCAGCTGAATATGCTGAACATCATGGACATCTGTGGTCTGGAAGTGAGAAAGTCCTCCACCAACCTCTATGATCTCCTCTCAGACACCATCCTCATAGATCCCCTGGCAGCTGGTTAATAGGTCTCCATATTCCACCTCAGCAAAAAGGAAGGTGTAATGCGGCTCCTCCTGGAGTGTCTGTATTGTGGGCATGGCTTGCTTCACTTGGATGCTAGCCTCTCCCAGTATAGTACACTGGGTAGCTGTGACCTTTGGGTGTGGGAGAATGTTGCAGATGGTGCCTTTCCACATCCACTCTGCAACACTGGTCCTGCCAGGCTGGGGTATCCAGGAGCCCCCACTCTGAGGCCTTTTCCTCTGCCACAACAAAGCACTCCTCCAGATACTTCAGCTGTTCCCACACACTCATCAGTGGGCTGCGAATAAGGATCCGTGTCCAATAATCAGTGAATGCTTTGGTGGGGTACCCCTGGTCCAGGAGTATACATCGGAGGATTTCCTTGCGAGTGCCGAATTGGACAGGGATGCCTCGCAGTTGGCATTCTGCTATAAACTTCTCCATGCTCATTTCTTCCACAGGGGTTAGGGGCCCCACTGACAATGATTCTTCTCCACTGGTAACAGATGATTTCAGGGCAGACCCCTCGTTGTCTCCCCAGGTTGCAGTGGTCCTATTTCGGATGTTTCCTCCGGATCTATCCAGGAGAACAATTTATGCTGGACTGGCCCTTCTGTCTTTGGATACTGGCTTCTTTGTGTCATTTGGGCCACTGTACCAATCACTTCCTCCATGAATTCTGCGAACTATGGTTCATCCAGCAGATTCCATGCGACTGCTTCACTTCTGCAGTGAATGAAAGCATCCCCCAGATAACACAATTTGTCTGGTAAGCTGGATACTCTCCACCCACTAATCATCCTCTGAGCTTCATTCCAGTACTCCCACAAGTACTGCATCTTTGTAATGATAACTAACATATCTGGCTTCCAGCCTGCTGACATGCCAATGTACCTGCATCCACTAGTGTCACTGCCCTGGCAGACTTGGAGCACTGACTTTCTTTCCATAGCAACATTTTACCTTTTACAGGACTGACGCCCACTCAGTTGCTGGGACCACCTTACTGCAATTTCTCTTTCCTTACATGTGGCATGGTCCTTTCTTCTCTATTGTGAATAACTTCACACTTTCTCTGCTCCTTGATTGATGTCTGAATCTCTACTATCTCTGCTACAAATGTGAGGATATGGGATTCTCTCAATCACCCAGACACTGAGCAGATGAAACCAAAGTAATAGTTTATTTTTCCACAACACACAGAAATAGATAATATATAAGGACAAGAGGTAAATACAGTGAACAGGCAATTTTCAGGTAGCAGTCCAGATAGGGCCAGTCTCAGTAGGGGATAAAGTTCCAGGACAACTCCACAAAATAACTAAAGATCCACAGTTTCACTATTACCAAATCCACACAGCGGTAATAGCGTATGGGTCCACACAGGATTTCCAAAGAATAAATCCACACCAGCATTTCAGGGATCCCGTACAGTAGAAACTATTAACAGAACATAGAGCAGTGATAGAGTTCAAGTCCACACCGGAGAATGAAATTCTCCAGCCAGGAGTTCCCAGTTGTATACATCCACACAGGACTGGCGATGCGTTCCACTAAGCACCTTGGCAGAAATTCCCTTTTTAGCCAAGGTCAGTGACTAACATCAGGAGATGCCTTCCGTGACCTCTTTTGAAACCTTCCAATTTCCCACGATATTGTGACCACCCAGGGGAGTTGCACCGTTCCCTGATTGGTGTGAGTTACTCATCCTCTAACTTTCTCCTACCTCCCCCAGATATTACTTCCCTGATGAACACCTGCTGGGTTGGCTCGATTTAGTCGGCCAGACTCCCGTGAGGCACAAAGACAGGCAAATGGAAGGAGGTGTAGGTCCTGAGCGTCTCCTGCGGAGGTTGAAATTAACTTAGGAGGTCATTTGTTCTGGGAGGTTTTACATTGTTCTGATAGTCATGAATACAACAGAGATATGCACATGGCTAAACGGAAGTTCTTTTGTTCTGTGAGGTGTTACCTTGCTCTAACTGGTTATGAATAAATTAGACATATGGACAATGCTAAACATCAAGGCTTACAAAGTATTAAAAAATACATTTACTTACATTATTACAGTACATAATATACCTGCCATTGCAAAAGTATAAGTCATGTGAATGAACACACATACACTAGAAGACGGAAGGGGAACACAAAGGGCTAAAAAGTTCATTAATCGCTGCAGGGACTGAGATGCTGCAAATACATTTCTAACACATATCTCATGTCCTTACACTTAATATCTGATATATTTGTATAGAGAAATACAGGATAATTTGTGTATGCAAAGTAATATAGGATCATTTATGTATGTGAACAGTTTTTACTCATACAAGGGCTGATTGAAAAGTATCGAGACTGCCTCAGTTTTTTTTGTCCCGAAGGTAGATGTGGCAACACTATGCTGCTTATTGTGAAGCTCAAACTTTGATCTGTCTGAACCTGCAGTTTGACTGCCGTAGTCTTGTCTTGGTTGGCTGGCTTGCCTCTCTATGCTTCAGTTTCATCAAGGTACACTGCACAGTCAGAAAGGCCAGTTGCCCTCAGTACCACACATGGCATTAACAAACAAAAACAGATTCTTTTATTAAACTTTTAACTTTTACTTAGCAATAATGTCCATGCAAAACTGACTCTTGTTCTTTGGATTAATATTTTTATGTAAATTTATAAAGAGTTACTGAAATTGAAAACTAAATGGATTTATATGCTAGATGAAATGCCATCTTTACATAAATATGAGCTTATAATATTATGTACTTTATAAATAGAATTAAATCAACAGTGTTTTTCTTTTCTTAAACATTTGCGTATATAAAACACATTTACTGATTAAAGTAAAAACTTTTAAGAAAAGTAATAATTACTTAAGTATTTTTTTTTAAGAAAAGCAATAACTACTTAAGGCCAAGAATGACAAATCTAATACATAAAGGAGTATAAAATTAGTCAAATGTCATGTGGGGAGCTCTTTAGACAATCGACGGGTACGTGAACACTCTAATTTGGTAACTATGTAAGATAAATAGAACAACAAATTGGCTTTATGATAGCTAAAACGTTCTAGTTACTGTACAAAATTATTTGCATTGAAAAACATTTTTTGTTAATTTCATAATTCTCATGATCTGTAAAAGAATCAAAAAATGCACTTGGATTTAAAAAATTTGCAAATAAGTATATTATTTTCACCATGATTGACTTTATAAGAATAAAACAAAATCATGCACCACTCTAAAAAATAAAAATGCCTTAGCTACAATCACAATTCAATATAAGTTAATAGTATTTCATTTAATAGCAAACTAGAAAATAAATCACTGAAGTATTTTACTAATCAAAGACAAGAGAATATGTTAAAAAATCTTCATAACAGGTCCCACAGTTAACTGACTACTCATTAACCAGTTCAACCAGAGTTCAGATTATGCAGGCTTTCTAATATGTGTGTGTTCTTATAAACCTTTTGATACCATTAGAATTGGGTAGGAATTGAGAAGGAAGGAAAGCATCTGGCATCACATGTACTATAGGAATTTAAAAAAATGGTTTAGTCACAGATTTTACACGCTTTTACTATAGTTTTGTTTATGTATTCAGCAAATCTGCAAAATGTCTGTGAAAATGAAAAAAACAAAATACTGTAGACCATGTACTGATCATCCAAGCCACACCTAAATCTGTCACAAACATATACCTTTCCAACAAACTAAGCATCTTTTTCTTTCTACCAAATATTTTTTGCAATTTGAACTTTTGCTTGAAATTGGGTATACCACTGGAAAGAGATCTTGATGATTTCTTAATTGTATACAGTGATTTATTTACAATCATTTGTCCTATCTTATTTATGCAAAATGATTGCCTCCAGAGATTCAGACCTTACAGAATGTAACCTTCATATAGTTGTAGAGTAAAAACCTTAAAATTTTTGCAATAGCCAACATAAAGCAATTCATATCACAATGTGAATGGCTGCCTTGTATGCCAAAAAGTCACAAATAAGCAGATGCACTGGTAAGCGCTATAATGACTAAAAAAAATAGTATTATAAACTTTTAATCTGGATAATGTATTTATAAAGAGAATGAGTTTTATTTGTTTCGCTAGAGAAACGTGCATTGTGCAAAAGTCTTTAACAGATATCCCTAAAGATGCTGTAACCTGAACACTAATGGGGCCTGTCCGCTAGGCGACCTGAAAGACTGAAGGTCTAGCGTTCAGACCTTCAGGTCACCGAGGTGCAGTGGCCACAATGAACGGCGTTCACTGAACGTCATTCAGAGCAGTACTCCGACATCCTATCTCTGAACATGCCGAACCTGATGAGCGTCGTTAGGTTGACGGGCATGTTCAGTAGATAGTCGGGGTCGGCAAGGACCCAGCATGCATGCGCATCGGTGGTCCTTGCCGGCTATCCATTACACAACTTTGTGAACAATGCGACCAAAACCTCCTGGTTTTGGTCGGATTGCTCACAAAGTCGTGTAATGGATAGGCCCCTTAAATAGGATTCAAATTTAGATAGATATCAAGAGAGCTCCAAGAAATGAAGAAATTACTACATTCAAATTCTTCTCTTGTTATTGACCTCATGAAGGATTTTTAAATCAATATGTTGTAATAGGTCTTAGAAGAAGGATGTATAAGTCAGCATGGATCACTTGCTTAGTTAAATTACATTTTTCACCACATGTCTTTTTGAAGATGTTATTAATCATTAGAGATGAGAAAATCTATTCACAGAATTTGCAATTTTTCCTGAATATAACTGATTCCTGTTGTGTAAATTGGATTTCTAAATAATTTGAAATGTGGTGAGCACAGTCTGGAAGATAGCCAAATTATCTAAAATTAGTGGTAGGGAAAAACAACATACATACATAATTACAATTACATAAAAATAATAAAGCTATATTTTCTAATAAATCATTGTTATGTGTCCCTATAAACAATACATAGACACCCACTGACCTGCTAGACAATTTTTTTTACAAAGTGTAAACATTTTATTTACCCATTTCTTAATTTCATTTACTTGATGACTGAAAGCCAAAGGGGAAAAATGGTACACATGAGAATAAACGAATAGCAGAAACTGCTAATGTGTTTAAAGTTTGTGCCTCCAGATGCATGGATGAATCATTTACAGATATGTGAAAAGACAACTTATCATTTTATCACTTCACACCCATGAAAGTGCAATAAAAAAGTCTTGAAAGAAGAAAGTGCTCAGAAAATAAATTCAGAATAGAGAATCTACATAGCAAACTCCTTTTACTTGACCTTCATTTAATTTACTAAAGGAATTCACATCTGTAGAAACTATAATATGCATCTAGTCAATATTAAAATGCTTAAGTATTTGCACTGTACAAAGTGTCCTAGGACAGTTCTGTTTTCTTTGTGCATGATCCTTTACCTGAGATTGTTAGCTAATAAGACAAGCTTTTTATACAATTGAATGAATCTGAGTAGTATAAACACATTTGTAGATAGTTGTAGTTGCAAAAAATGGCAAAAAATTACTTTTATAAACTAAATCTGGCCACACACACTGCATTATTGACAGCTACTGTATATCAGATAATTTGAACAATGGTGCAGCATGCATGACTAATAATAATCCCTTTCAAATTAACAAACTATTATTGGGCTTGCACTAACAGGCTACAGTGCACATAAAAAAAGATCTGGGTGAACCAAACACACCTTGTGGGAACCAAAATTAGACAGTGATACAACAGTTTAGAGCTTGGGATAAGTAGCAGTGTTGGCTCATGTGTTGCCAGTTTAATGTCCAGCCAAGCACCAAATTAATAGCAATACCTAATTAATACATACAGTAAATTTCAAACTGTGGGGTATATGTACTAAGCCTTGGAGAGAAATAAACTGGACATAAATAAAGTACCAACCAATCAGCTCCTATCACTTTATAGGCTGTTTTTAGAAAATGACAGTTATGATCTGATTGGTTGGTACTTTATCTCCATCCACTTTATCTCTCTCCAAGGCATAGTACATATACCCCTGTAAGAGAACATTGATGCTCCCACCATAACACCACCCTACCTGGCATTCTTTGACTATTTTCCCTAAACTTGGTTGTTCCTCAACTGAGATTCCTTTTGTTCAAACATTGTTACTTGCTGTTTATGTATTGGACTTGATTATACCAGTTTTAAAATGCTTTTTTTTCCTTGTCAAAACAATATTAAAAGATTGTTTTTTTAAAAAAGAAGTTTAGCCCTTTAATATTGTTGTTATTAGCAATGCCCAGAATGTATAAGAAATTCAATATGTCAGACCTTTGAAAACCGACACTATGATTGAGCTATTTTATTACTTTGGCATAAATGTTTTTTTTTATATTAAATTGGTATGGGCTGTCTTTCTCGTTTAAAATGTATTTTTAGAATTAACATTGTTTTCCCACAGTATGTGTAGTTCAATCTATTTTTGATAAATACAATTTTTAGTAAATTGCAATAACTGTAATTAAAAAATATATCATCATTATTTGTATGTAAGCAGTGAAAAATATTTTAAAGAGCAGAAGAGCTGTAAAATATGTTTTACTAAATTGATGGGCTTACTAAGCTTGGGCAAATTCCAATGGTAATGTATGCACAGTACATTTATCTTATCAGCAAGAAGACCTCAATGCAAAATTATTCTGGAAAGATTAATATTAGGTAATAATTTGTAGACAAAAAAAGCAAAAAAGAAAAATAGGACAAGCTATTGAATACATTATCCATTTACATATTTTAAATGTAATGTAATGTATAATTATTATTGTGAAGTGGACTAAATAAACTAAGCTTTGCATTGAAAATTTGTGAGCAATTGAATGCAGTATCACATTATGTTAATCTCCATCAATGAGGAAGTTAAGTGATACGAAGCATCAGGGAATAATAAGAACAACAATGAATGATATGATGTTGCTCTTGATGACCATTGTACTTTGCCCAGTGCCACCAGCCCTACCTTTAACAATATAGTATCAGGTAAATACTTGACTAAGTTTGCTTCTTTAAACATGTGGATGCTATTATATCACTACTGGACACTACAAGAAGAAGTTCAATAAAAATGGTGCTTTATTCTGTACCGAAAAAGATTGGACAGAACTGGCCTTAGGCTTAGGGCAGATTGAAGGGTGATTTAAACAAATATTTAGAATGTAAGCCTACAGTACTTCTCCTTTAAAGAGAATTATTTCTCAAATTGCCAATATTGCTGCAAATTGCTAGTGTATTGTAAGGATTATTAAAAATGATTTAAAATGGTTAATCTGAACATGGTTTAGTTTGTGAACCAGTTAGACAAATATATCAAAGATTTGCTATGTTCAAGCTAGTCATGGATCATCTATTGAATCATATTGGTGATATAATTTGAAAATTCACTTAAATTTAATTTGTGATTTTGCTTTTGTAAATGGTAAACTTCAAATGCAAATTGTGAACTGTGAACACAGTAGCATTCTTAGTTAGATTTTTTTTTAAATATGTTATATTGTCTACCACTAGGTATCCGTGATTTGGCTCCAAATAGTTCAGAGACAATAAATGTATCACCTGGACCAGTAATACAATAGTGTCAGGACTCTTATCACACAGATCTCTAAGTCCTGATTTAGTGAGGTCAGGGACAAATATAATGCTCACAATGAATATTGTATCACTCTGCCCATTATATCATACACCTCTCTACTGCCACCACTCATGAAAAATACACAGAGGGGCCACAGGTCCCCTAAAACTCTATCACAATTGAGTAGGCTCAGCAACACAAACTACAACTCAGTTAGTTTGTTTCCCCCTGAAAAACTAGGTCTAGTGTAACCTTAGTGATCTAATAGTTTCCTCAAAGACTGGGTTCTTGAGCATATATGAAAATAAACTAATAAAGGAACACGTTATTTACAAAAGGAAGTACAATGTTTAGTTACAGTAATTATATAAATAAAAAGGGTTACAGAATACCAATGTATGTTGCAATTTCAAAATAAAAAGGAAACAACTTACACAAAATTACACTTAGCTTATTCTGGGCCAAGGGGAATGATAGGAAAATTCAGGTTCAGGCATAGAACAATACATAGAACAAGAGTTTTCCATACTTTTTCTGAACTATTTACCCTTTACAATAATGTCATGACCCACTCCTGGGTGACTGACTGGCTTTTGAATTAACCCAGGGTCCATACCAGGACCACCCACATAACTATACATAATTTCCCATGAGTAAAAGCTACATGAAATAGTGTAGGTTTACATTCATTTCTATTATGTAAGCTACAATATAAATGTAAGCAAGGCTGCTTTCAGATGTGTGATTGGTTAGATACATAATTTCTCCCTAACCATAGGTCTTTGGAACCCTCAAATCACACCAAACCCCAACATACAGACTTCAGGTAAATTTATATGATTTTGGGAACTACAAGCTCTGGTAGAAATATTATTTTTTTGTCAAAAACAAATAACATATGGTGAAGTCTTTGATCCCTGTTTATCTTCAGTCACACCACATGATCAGATGGCTGTTTAAACAACCCCTGCTGTGTTGGGTGCCAGGTAAGCATCCTCAAGTCATCTATATGCAGACATACAGTAGATGAAAGACTTTGCATAACAATGTCTTCTCTAGATAATTGCTTTCTCCACTCACAGGATAGCATCATGAATGTAAATACTAATGAAACTACACAAGACCCTCCGGTTTCCTGAATGTGCTTTATATGCTAATAAAAATCTTCAATGTGCCCTACATTCAATAAATGTGCTATTCATAGACCCCTTTTGTGTGGGATTTAAAAGTAACAGTATGAGAAAACTAACCTGCCCAGATGGTGTTTCTTCCCACACCATGCTCCTTCCTTATGGGAAGGAGTCCCAGGTTGCAAAGAGGATCCATTCGGATACCTCCACCACTGACTTTGTGCATCTGCATGAACCCATACTATAGTAGTGGTGAAGACATTTGCGGAGACAGTATATTTTCAGATCAGCTGTCTCCAAGCTGGAATAATGATAAATTGCTCCCAACGTTCTGGTGAAAAAGAATGTTGATTATCAGGGGCTGCCTGGCTTCTGATAATTAACACAATGAGTAGGCACCATAGTGTTCTCACAGCTTCTTCAGATGCTGTCCCAACTTTCTCTCAACAATCTCCAAAATCTAACATGATTATGTAGCAGTGTTATCATAAGACGTGTATATGCATACTATGGAAGAGAGAGCTTTATTGTAAATAAATATGCATTGCTGTCTGGTTAAAAGTTACAAAGAAGGTGTTTTTTGTAGATTTGCAGAAGAGTTTATAAGAAATGAATATACTCAGTAGGTTACAGGCTGGAGGCCTGTTACAAGGCTGCTTAGGTTTTTTTTTTCTAAGTGTTATTAGATATACAGCAAAATTTAAAGCGCTAGATAGAAGTTAAACAGGAGGAACACAGGATAACATTTAAAAATAATTCTTTACAACTTGGGAACAATTGAAAAGGATCTTCTGAGCTTCTGGATACCCTGTAACTCAGCCACCAGATTTCATTATAACCTGGACACACCTTTTGCAAACACCCTGCTTCATCATTGCAAACAACTACCAGTTAGTTTGCTCCATTTTAATTTTGTTTGGATTTTTTTTTACTCTAAACTGTTTATATTATTTCTGTACCACTGTCAATTTATGCAATACCACTGTAGTATCTGTCATTGTTTAACACCTGTATATCTTTAAGAATACTTTATCCTTAATTTAAAGTCCTATACTATTGTAGTTGTGCCTTTACATCTACCAGCACTGTTCTTCCTTTATCTGATTTTTTAACATCTTAACTTACTGTTCATACATCTCACTCTCATCACTACTACTGATGTTTCTCTCCCAATACCCTCATCTACACTATGTATTTCTTTTCTTCTGCTCCCCCATCACTCAGAAGCTACAGAATACTTTCCTCTACCACCAGTTCTCATCTCTTTCCTCCCTCCATAGTCACCTTCTCCTCTCCCTCCTATGTCTCCCTTATCCCACCCAGTACTCTCCATCACATCTCCCATAACTCCTAAGCACTGCCCCTCCCTTTTCTTCAAGTTACACCTCTTCTTAACTCACACCACACTAAACCTTCACCTTGCCCACCACCTGCTGTCACCCTTCCTAATTCAAAAGCCCACCACATACTTACACTCTCCTTATCCCCCTGCACTAAATCAATCTCAACCCCACACTACAGCAACCCTAACAGTCTCTTTCTCTCTCCTCCCAACCCTGTCCCTCTCTCCTCTGGAAAGCCAGTTCTGTCTATAATCAACTGGTCCCCATCCATGATGCTTTAATCTCCAACTCCTTGAATCTCCTAGCCATCACCAAATCCTGGATTTACCCATATGACACCACCTCTCCTGCAGCTATCTCCTTTGGGGGCCTCACATGCTTTCACGCTCACTGTACTGGAGGTTGCCACAGTGTTGGGGCATGCTATCGTCTGGCCAAGCCTACCAACTCTTACCTTCTAAACTCTCCATTTCATTATTTCCATTCAATGCTCATATCAGATGCCTCTTTCAACTTCCTCGAGAAGCTGCCTTTCTTTGTCTCCCTGGACTTGGCTCAAAATTCCCTGATAACATTGCTTCTTGGCTACTTATCTTCAAATGGACTCTCAAGACCCCTTTCTTCCTCAAAGCTTTCCAGCGCTCATCCTAACCCATTACTCCATGTTCCTTCCTTACAAATCCAGCCCATCTGTGTCACCCCTGTTTGTCTGCTCCCTCCCCTTTAGAATGTAAGGTCTCATGAGCAGGGCCCTCTTACCTCATATGCTTCTCCTTCACTTACTTATACTTTAATTTACAACAGCACCTAACACTTGGTTGCTGACACCATGCTACTTTAAGTTTAAGTGTTATGCTGCAATGTTTATAAATCATATATTTGTCCTGTATTAATTGTACTGTTAATAACTATTTCTTGTGTGCTCTTTGTCTATGTACTTTGTTAGGTGCTGTAGAACCCTTGTGGCGCCATATAAATAAAGGATAATAATAATAATAATAATAGTACATTTTTAAAAGTGATGATTATTACTTGTCCCTTGTTACTAGGAAACATATTTGTATGCTTTAGAAGGATGCTTATCTTGCTGACAGGTCCACTTGAATAAATAGTTGTAGAACATAATAAAGATAGATTGGACATGTTTACTTAAAATATAATATAATTTTGAATGACATGGCATGGCATACGTGCATAGATGATTGGAATGCTTAATATTGATTAATTGTACTCATAAGGTGACTAGTAAAAGCTTACACACACCTTTCCCAACATACAATATGTCTATCATGTTCTGCAAGCCAGCGATTGTAGTACAATCACAATGTGACCTCTTTGATTATTTGATGATTTCATCACTCATTGCTGTTTATGGAAAGCACTCACTCTTCTTAATGCTCTGTATTTGATGCTGGCTGCATCCTTTCAATAAACTCCAGGTCACTAGAAGCCACCAAGACTTGATTGTTGGTTGTACTGTATATGAAATGTGCTACATTATTCATAAGTAAATTCTTCATTCTTTAGAGCAGTGCACAGGATATATTTTCTTTATGTTCAGAATAAAAATACCCTTTTTATGCAGTATGTTCTCTATGTAATTGTCAGTGTCAGTTCCTAATCTGAAAATATGCATATCTGCAAAGTTCCACTTCTCTCTTCTAGTTCTCTAACACATCATGACATTTTGGGAGATGGACAAGTCAAATAATGTGGATCATTTAGAAATGATCTAATTTGCACTTAGAATTTATGTAGCAAAATATGGAAGTAAAGAAAGAACACTTACAAAAAATATGTTCATTCAGATGCATCTCAAGATGTGTCCTGCTCAAAGCTGTATAATTTCTGCAAGGCACATAAGAGGCATAACATGTCTGTCCTTGGATACTGCAGGGATTGCATATAGAAAACATAGGGATGGTGTAGAAATGTGGCTTGACAGTGCTAGTAGTAGATGCTAAGGTCACACTGCTCTATTTGCACCCAACAGCAACATACACAAGAGAGTGTATTGAGATTTATAATAAAAATAAATGTTGCATCACCATATAAAATGTAAGTAAATACAAATACTAATTAAATTCAATAAAATTACATAAAGTTAAATTAAATATAAACAACATTTGTTTTCCCCTTTAACCACTTAACTGACAATTTTTTTTTTGCCAAAATGCAGAGAAATTGTAAGTTTTTTTAAATTAAGTTTAAAAAGTATTTTAAAATACATATTTAAATATTTTATTATAAAAAACATGCCTATGGGGTGTATTTTAATTCTCATCCCCCATCAAAAATATCCCCCCACAGTGTGAAAAGATCACAAGCAATATCCACCCCCACCCCCTAGTGCAGAGGTTCTCAAACTCGGTCCTCAAGGTCCCATTTTGCAGGTCACACAGCAGGTGCACATGTGTCATTACTCATTGACACATTTTAAAAGATCCACAGGTGGAGCTAATTATTTCACTTGTGATTCTGTGAGGAGACATGGAAGACATGCACTGTTTGCAGTCCTGAGGAACAAGTTTGATAACCTGTGCCCTAGTGGTAACAGATCCCCTTTGCGGATCCCCCACCTATACCCCCAGGGACAATGGGTCACCATTTTAGTCTCACCCCCATGTGTCACTAAATATGTAATTATTTTAATATATAAAATATATATATATATATATATCTCCACAGCACTCACCATTCCTAGATTTGGGGTGCAACATGGTATGTGACCACATTGTGTATAATGTGATGGCTAGTTCCATGCTATAATTCTGAGCAATAGAGTAGGGACTTGCAGAAAAGTGGGGCCCCGTGATGGGGACTGCAAGCTTAAATGCACTGATCAATTCATGAACCAAAACCCCTCTGTTTATTATGTGTATTATGATAACTGTTAGTTATTCTGGTGTGCAGAGCCCCTGTGAGATATATATATATATATATATATATACACACACACACACACATATATATATATATATGTACCCCCTCTAATCTCAAAAAAATATTTTTATAAGCAGCATAACCCCCCTCGCCTTATTGCACAGCACAGCAGATCATGGGGCAAGGGGGACTGATCACCAGTCCCCCCTCCTGCAGCTGATCTCTGCACACACACTTTTAGTTTAGGAGCATGCATCCCAGAGTGCCATTTGCATGGCATTCTGGGGCACCATTCCAGCACTGATGTTGGCTGTGCAGACCAGATGTCCTCTGCTAAACCTGGGGGACATAGCATGCTGGCTTGGTCAGATGTGATGTGATCTTGCCATATGAAGCACTTCTGGCTCCATTTGCATTACATACAACCACGCCAGTTAATTGGTTAAAACAATCCAATAGCAATGTTATTTTATTCAGTGGAACAAGAGGTTGTGCATTTTGTGCAATACTTTTAGTAAATCCAGAGACTCTAATTTAAACACATATAAATATTAATTTAATTTTTTTTTATTAAAAGCACATTAACATATCAGATCAAAGAATATTAACAGCAGCAACCAAATGGCCTATATGTTTGTCATTACCATCCTAAATAAATTTTATTGTATCTACGGTCTCCAGATATCATGCTGGATACAATGGTGAAAACATCTTAACCAATAATATCCTTAACCCATCTATACCCATGAGGTTACATTGTCTTTCTTATGAATTGTGTTGGACAAACAATAGACTGCTTTTTATAAAGCTTACCATAAAACATCCTGTACTTTCACTGTAATACTAGATTTATTACATAGGATACAGAGTATGGAAAGTTACTTTCAAACACTTCAAGTGACAAATTCCTTGTGAATTGTATAGAAACTAGTGACTACACATGTTTTTTGTGTTCTGAAGAATGAACACCTATCTTTAGTATTTGGCTTATAACAATGCTTTACTACCACCCTGTCTACTAGACAACTGACCATAATAGATCAATCTGGCAGCCTTTGCTATATAAGACTGCTGTTCGCAGAGATATGAGTGAAGCATTAGTTCAGCTCTTGGCATCAGAATTTGCTAGACTATAATTAGTAGCCATTTCCAATAAGGTTCATTTATCTCAATCAGAAACTAGCAGATTCATCACTTTAGCAACATATTTACACAGCACACTGCCTTTTATTTTATATCTAAGCCATTAACCATTACTACTCTGTGTTTCCTGACCATGGATTAAAAATGAACAAACCAGGTTATGTAGTTCATTTTAAATAATTATAATTAATTTGCTAATTTCCCATAATGTGTAGTATGATTCATTGCTCCCATTGAACATGTAATGTTATGAAAATAAATCATAATCACAAACTTTGTGGGATATTTGTTATCATTTCTCTAAGGTGTAAATTTGCACCAAGCCATGGCAAACCATCAGGAGTTAACTTTTTACTGTCTATTGCAAGTTATATAAGACAAGCAAATGTCTGTTTGATTCCCATGTTTTAGTTCAAATATGCATATTTGTACAATACCTGTATTAGTAAATTATCCTCATTATATAAAGTTAAGGATTACCAAAATAAAATAAATAAAATAAAACTATAAACAATATATGGGGCACCCTATTTAATAAGACAATGGCGGTGAAAATACCGCCACTTCATCCTGTCACTTTTGCCATCTTAATATCCATAGAAAAAATGCTTTATTATTAAGTCGATGTTAAGTGATTTAGCCTGAGAAACACAACATCAATGTTGATCCATTGTGATCGATTTTAAATCATTCAAAATCAACCTATAGTAAATATACTACTAAGTGTACCGAATATTTTACATTAATTTTGCCCAACCCTACAGACAACTGTTTAATCCCCAAGTGTACTAAACATTTGCCATTATCCTTGACTGTGCTTATTATTAATTATTTGGACTCCAAAAGGTAAATTTACTGAGATTCGAGTCTGAACGAGTTTGTTATTTCTTAAACTCGATTTGCATCACTGAAACTCAGGTGATTTTCCCGTTTTTGATTTTGCAAATTTACTAAGAAGTGAGTTTAGCTGAAAGTGAGTTTCCCGATGGTGAAGCAGATCAATATTTCTCCCCCGAGTAGCAAATTTAGATGAGATTACCCGAGATTGCAGTGTTTTCTCTCTGCAAAACTCTCCCGAGCAAGCAGCCTGCACATATCAGTGAGATATGTGAAGGCTGCATGTGTGGTCTACCAGTTAAAGGGTTAAATCTTTAAAAAAAATTATGTAGGGCCCCTCCCCAAAAGCATAACCAGACAGTCCTGGTTCATAAAATTATGGGGAACAAAACGAGAAGGGTTCCACCGCAATTTAGGAACCAGCACCTGGCTGCAGGGCCAGTGCTGGTTTTAAATATAGGGGGAAATTGCGTAGGGGACCCCCTATATTTAAAACCAGCACCGGACCCAAACTGACTGGGGTGTAATGCCACAACCAGGTCTCCATGGCCAAAGAACCCCAATCCAGTCAGGCCAAGCCGTGGATCTCAGGGGAGGTGGGGATCCCCCCAAAAATTACTCCCCCTCTCCCAAAACCCCAGGCTTGGTCTGAAGCCTGGGGCTCTTCACTGCACCTCTGGGCTGTGGGTACAGGGGTAATAATGTGTAAAATATTAGAAAATTATTGTATTTTACAGTGGAGCTACAGGTGCCAGCATGCCTGCCCTTTGGCAGGTGGCACAGGTAAGTACTGTATGTGTGAGTGGGATAGGTGTATGTAATAAAGTTTTACTGTATATGGTGTGTGTGTACTGTGGTTGTTTACTATTTATTTTACAGTGGGGGTATGGGAGCCGGCCGTCTGCTGGCACTTGTAGTTTCACAAGTGCCAAAGGCAGGCATGCTGGCACCTATAGTCCCACTGTAAATTACAATAGTTTTGAACTATTTAACACATTATTACCCCCATACCCACAGCCCAGGGGTGCGGGGAAGAGCCCCAGGTTTCAAACCAAGCCTGGGGTTTTGGGAGAGGGGGGACCCCTTTTTTGGGTGGTTCCCACCTCCCCTGAGATCCATGGTTTGGGCTGACCAGCTTGGGGTGTTAATGCTTTGGCCATGGAGACCAGAAGATAGGGTCTCCTTGTTGTGGCATTACACCCTGGTCAGTTTGGTTTTACAGCTTGAGGTGATAATACATTTGTATTCCACACAAGAGTCTAGGAGAACAAAATAGGTTTTTCCCTTTGAACACAGGAAAGGTGGGAGGGCCTGTTGACAGGAAATGTAGAACTATCTGGCCCAGCATGCTAAAATGTTACAGACAAATGCTCTCATCTTCATACACACATTAAATATGTCTTTATACCAAACCCTGAATACCCACACATTTCATATTCACTCATGAGGTTCCATAAGCATCAAAATGTATGATCTAAGTTGGTTAAGTTAGTTTCAATGCTGAGAAATAAAGGTTTTTGATAACATAGGTATTATACATGATAAGCAAGTTGTGTTTGGTCTTGTTCTGTTGCATACGCTTTTTACAGCATTCCGGTGTTATCGGTGGAGAGATCGCATCATGCAAACTCAAGTTATGGATCACAGAACCTACAAGCAACAAAATGTTTAAACTGTTGGAATGTACAGAAGGTGTTACTAGAAAGATTCCCCTGCTGTTAGAGGCAGGGAGAGTCAATTTGAACCAGCCTGTTAAATGAACTGTAACATATGCTTCTCCTCTGGGAACCAATGATATCAGCAAGAAACTTTCCCTTTGTCCTGTATTAGTCTGAGGGGGATAAATATGTGTGCTTGTATACTGGATTTTTAGTCCATGCTGAAGGTTGTATGAACTGAGGGTCTCTAGTCTGAGGTCTATCTCTGGGTCTGGAGGCGCAGCGTATGTATACTGTACTTGGGTCTGTAATATTTCCTTTTACACCTAAATTGTGTATGTATCAATTGTGTGTAACTGACTGTACTTTTACCTGAATAATACTTGTGCGTTGGAACCACTGATTCCACACCTGTCTTTATTTGCGGTCAGACTGCGTACGCAAATTAGCGTTATTCTTAGAGGTTTATAGGAAGGCTATTTAGAAGGTATAGGCAGGGGTATATAAAGGTTCTGATCCAGTTTCGTTAGTTCTGGCAAACACGCAGCTCAGGAGGTTGAGTATATGAAACTTCAATTTCTCTGCAAGTTTGCTCTAATCTCACCCGAGATTGTAATAAAAAATCGTAGTAAATTTGCAAGATGCATCATTTTCATGAAAAGTACTTCTGAGTTTGCCCGATGGTGAGTTGATTCGTATATTAGGATTTAGAAGAGAGAACTCTCTCCCAAACTCACTAGAGTTTGCTTTTAGTAAATTTGCAAGATGAAAAACATGCCTAAACTCACCCGAGATTGTCATCTCAACCAAACTCGAATCTTAGTAAATTTACCCCAAGTGTGCCAGGCTTGGTATTGCTTTGCTAGTAAAGAATAAATGTAAATGGCTCTCAGCTACTATAGATTACTTTACATGTGAACTTTGCAGTGTTAGTAAACAATCCTAAATGTGTGTATTATTTGTAGTAATAATTGGAACAATTGGAACCAATGTTTTACTAAATTTGGTACTGATGTTTTTTTTTCTTCTTTGGAAAGGAAGATTGGTAAAGAACTTAATTGTGCTTTGATTTTTCTTTGTAATTAAATAAACGATCAATCTGTCCTTTTATCTTATGAGCTGCAAATACTACTTAATATTTACATGCAAAATTTTCACATTTGCTGTTGGTGCCTATAGGCAAAAAATTGTTGAAATTCTTGGCCATGGTTCAATATTTGGCATTGTCGGCAGTAACTAGAAGGTTCTAAAGTGAAATAGGAACAATTCTAAATGAATGTCAATGCATTGCATCATAGAATTGTTTATAAATGGACTCACTTATAATAAAATGAGCCAGTGATACAGTAGGTGGAGCTAGCATCTCTAGTTCTTGTTTGTTGCATCATGGCAGTGCCTAAAGTCACCTGAAATATTGTTGAAAATAAAAGAATCAACATGAATACACAATTAATTGTTATAAGCCTCTGTTTGTTAAAATTATATGTTGTAATTACATTCCCATAATAATATCTGATATGATGCTTACATTTAATTTAGTTGAAAAAATAAATTGAGTATTAATTTGACATCTGGAATTTGGTCACAGGCCAAAGTACACCAAAAGAAGAATAGTGACTATGTCACTATTTCCCGGTGTTTTGTTAGGAAAAATCTAAATAGTTTATTTAGGCTTATTGGAAGGTATTGTAGAGCATAGAAAGGCTCAAAATTGCCTTTATTCCAAACACATTTTTTTATGGAAACATATTTAAGCAGTGATAACAAGAAGTCTAGTCCTGTTACACAGTATATATTAGAGATGTACTGTGTACTAACAAACATCAGTTTTTATTAAGCCTCTCTTATTGCTGTCATAAATAACAGTAAGTAATGGGATGTTACAGAAGTACCTCCTTATACTGTATATTAGCACAAAGTATTTTTCTATGTATGTGGTATTGGGGAGGTAGTTTATCAAGGAATATATAAATATATATAATTATATATATATATATATATATATATATATATATATATATATATATATATATATAATTTATTTATTTGGGAATACTCACAACAATTTTGGCTGGACCATCCTAATTTACAGCAGCCGCAAGAAAGAGCAAAAAAACTGAATGGTTTTGTGACAGATGGGCAGATAGAGGAATGGTCTGTACAGTTTGACATTTATCTCTAACATACAGTATGTACTGTATATAATCGTATTATACTGAAATGAATTCAGTATCATTAGAATGATACTACAGACATGGAAGATGTATACTCATATGATTTTTGAACTTGTATTGTTTTTCATGTAATAACTTTTAAAATTAATAAATTACCTAATCAATCTTATTGTGCAAATAAACCTGCAATTATATAAATAATACATTATATAGTTCTTGAATTTCTTTTTGATAAGATCTCAGCTGGAAATAATTAATATGATTTAGAAAAAAAAGGTATTTATCTCCTACTAGAATGGGAACAGGGAAATGTAATGAGAAGTACTGTAGATTCTGACTCATAAAAGATCAGTTTATACAAATACAATGAGTAAATAATTGATATCAGAGCCACCCACAGTTTTAAAAATATTTAGAGAAGAAAAGATTTTGCGTTGGATGTGTAAATTTTATTTTTGACAGAAACCTGTTTCCAACATCTTTTCTTGCTATTTTTAGTAGTATATATGGAAAAAAATATGTTAATTGAATGAAGATAACAGTGATATAAATAGAAAGCCTTAGAGTGATTATTTAATGGCAGTACTGGGGAATATTTGTTAATTAAAGTGTTTAGCCATTTTAGGACAATCCTTCTTAATCAAATAACACTCCCCATGTATAACAAATGGGGGGCATCTATGGGAGTCATCCCTGTCCCCTGCAGTAGAACATGCTAAATTCCAGTGTAATGAAAAAGTACACTCATTAACTAATTCATATTTGATTTCCATAGAGGTCTATTAATGAACTATGAAATAATTCCAACCTCCAGTGCTGTGAGCTATATCTATGCTTTAGGCAGTAAGTTGGAATAACGGGGAATGACCCTATTTGCTATACATGGGTTCATATGTGATTAGGAATTTATTTTCAGGGGTTAACAAAAGACCAAAAACTTATCAACCTTTTTTCAAGTAGCAAGGTAAAAGTTGTTGCAATACTTGTATGCAGTGGAGCAAGTAAAAATATTTATTACAGAGCCTGTACACATTTATGTAGATCTTTCGAATGTTTTGCACTATTACCTACAGGTTCTAATGCTTTCATTGCTAAGGGTTGGTCCTAGACAGGTTCACCAGAATACCCCATAAAACAATAAACAACAACAACAGTTTGTAACCATAGGTAAGCATGCTTACATATAATAGATGGGGATGTAGTCAGCATCCCGGCAGACAGGATGCCGATGGTCTAAATACTGGTACCGGACAGCAGTCAGGATCTCGGCTCCAGACCGCCGGCACCCTGAATGTAGGTATTGGGGGTTAGGGGGTTGAGGTTTGGGTTAAGCACTTGGGGGAGGGTTAGGGTTAGGCACTAAGGGGGATGGTTAGGTTTAGGGTGTGGGGAGGTTAGGTTTAGGCACTAGGGGGGAGGTTAGGTTTAGGCACTGGGGAGGAAGGGTTAGGGGTAATCAGTAGCATTAGGGATTTTACTTGTTAGTGTTGGGATTGTGACTGTCGGGATTCCACTATCAGTATTCTGATAGCTGGCATCCCGACAGCTGGGATTCCATACTCAACCCAATGGATGACATTATACATTTTTTCTTTGTTTATAGTTTAAAAAAAAAAAAACCCTGAGAACTATTCTGCACTAGTATACAAGCCAAATTTGGAGCTCAAATGCTATGTGTGTGTTACTTCAATTTCTTAAAAAATAATTATAAATCCATAACAATGAACAACAATGAAAACATCCATTTTTCAAATATCTGATACACATTAAAATAAATAAATGTATATGTACATTTATAATGCAGTCAAAAAGAAGTCGGTTTGTGACTTCTATATTAAACAAGTAAAAGTTGCAGGCTTTATGCTGATAGATTTCCAAATTATAATATTGTATTAAATAATAAGTAAATAAAAATCCACCACATCCTACCTTCCTGGACAGCCACAAAGGGATTGCTACCATCAACAAATTTCTCAGTATACGTAATTTTTTCAGTCTGCAAAATATCTTCATTCAAATTGAGGTCGTCGACTGCCATGCGAAATACCTCATAGTCTCTCCTCGCGGAATCGTCAAAAATAGCCCCTGAATATAAAATTAAATAAAATTAGTGGCTGGTAGCAGGGGTGAAAAGGCAACTGTGAACACCTGTCATGAAAGTTTAATGCAATGTCAAAACAAAATTATTTTGCTGTGAGAAAAAAAGAGCCATTCACAGTTATAAATTGTTGCCCATAAACATAAATAACACATGAAATTTGTTCTCATATGAGCACTGTATAGATGCTGCTTTCTGCTGCTTTGACAACTGATGCTATATAATGTGTCAGATATAATAGGTCTTTTTATACCTTATTCAGTAAGAAAAGCCTTTTAGTCCCTGTACCATAATAAATGTCACTGACTATACGTAATACAGCTAAAATAAAGCAGATCTAGGGTGACACTGCAGCTGAGTGTAGCCAGCCGTGAGAAGAGCAATTGGAATGCTGTGAGGACAATCAGGATATACTAATGCTTTGTATTCCTCTTTGTCATTCACACAGTGACCAAATGTATAACATTTAATTCATGTTAAAAGGACTGTATTTTCTTCTAGGCAGCACAGGTAGTAATTTAGGTCATTGCAAAAAGTTCCAAAGATTAAACATTCATACAATAGCATGTGGTTAGTGAAGTACAAACAGAAAAAGACATAAAATTTACATTGTTATAGACAATCATTTAGTTGAATAGAAATAGCATATCTAAATGGATTGATTTGCAGCTTTGACTGACTTTGTATCACAACAATGCGTTGTCTGACAATTCACTCCAAGAGGAAAACATTTGAGGCTGCAGGTCGGTGTCATGATGTACTAGAAGTGTAACCATATGGCATCTGCTTGTATTTGTGATTGGCTCCATCTTGTCCAATCATGCATGGGGAGAAAATAACCACCACTTTTTTAACACCTTCTGACAGTTTAGTTGTTCTTCCTAAGAAATCTTAAATATATTTTCTCTTCCGTTCTACTAAAATGGAAATGTCATGTGCATTTTCTTACAATTTTATGTAGACTACTACTGCTGAGTTATGATAATGCTTGTAAACAAATGGTTAGTAAATAGAATAGACTATAATGATTACAAAATAAAGAATAACTGTCTATAAACCTCTGAGCTTTTCTTGCTGTTTTTATACAGTGAATGAATGAAACCAATGTTTTCCTGTACTGCTTTTTTCATATGTGCATATATTGTGGGGAGGAAGAGGGGAGAGAGAGGTTGTGCATAGCATACAACAACTTTATAAAACAAAATGCAGGATTATATTTATGTTGAATTTTCAAAGACTCCAGATGTTTGTCAAAAAAGACATTTTGAAAAGCTGACTACAGTATATAAAGGCATAAAAACTTTATTTGATTCATTATTACAAATGAAAACATCTGAACTCCTTTTCACATAATAGACCCCCCCCCCAAAAAAAAATAGAAAGATAAAGTCGCAAAAGCCGGCCCGACACCACCACATATTGGGGATTTTTTTATCAGGACTTAATGTGTCCCGAAAAATAATCTGCAAAAAGTGCATGTTTTTGATGCTGCAGGCATTAATTTATCATGGATCCTTTTTGTTGGGCGAACAAATAGGATACGGGGATAAAAAATCTGTGAAAAATAGGGATTATTCGCAAAATCCCCATTTTCACCTCCGAAAATATATTGGTATACCCCTCATAAAGTGGAGGGAAATATACTGGAGTGAGATAAAGCACCAACCAATTAACTCCTAATTGTTATTTTTTAGGCACAGTCTGTGAAATGAAGTCAGAAACTGATTGGTTGGTACTTTATCTCTCTCCACTTTAACTCTCTTCAAGTTTTGATACATCTCACCTATAATGTTGTAATAACAATACACCTGATTTAGTACATGTTCCAAAATATAGGTATCATATCTGCATTTGTTTTTAAAATTTTATTTTCTTATTATTTTTTGCAAAGTAATGACTCACCTAAGGCTACAGCAGGTGCAATTTTGTGCTTTTTGATACCAGTTTGACTACTGAAGTGTAATTTTGTCAAACTTAATGGAGAAAGTTACACAAATAATATTCATAATGGCAGCAATGTAAACATAGCCTTCAACATGTTCCCATGGCTAAGCCAGATTATAGACATACTAGATCAAGACCTTTAAAGAGTATGAAAGATTAATAGGATAAAAAAATGACAAGCGAGTAGCTGCCAAGGATTTTGGGCTACACTTAGCTGAAGAAAGAAGGTAATTGTATCCTACAGGGAACATCTGTCAAGACGATGAATAGCATAGATTTAAAAAAACATAACAAAAAAGAAGCAAAGTTTGTTTTTCTATATCAAACAAATATATCATAGTAATCTGTTTTATCCACAAGTGCATTCAAGAAAATATATATAAAAAAAACCTGAATTATAGGCATTACTGAGAATAAAAAATATTATCAATTACATAGTGGACAACAGTTATAATACTTGTAGACCACATCCCAATGGATAAAATACACCAAGTAAAGTACATTTGTAAAGCTACAGTAATCATGCACAGATAAATAGAGCAAACTAATTGACCTGGTCAAGCCAGGTAGTTTGCTATCAGATACAGATTTAGGCTAAAATATAATAACATTGTAAGTCACAAATATAGTTCAAGTCCCATTTTTATGCTAAAAATAGAAATAGCTTTGGGTACGTACAGGTGCTTTAGAAACCATTTTTTACACTTGTAAAGTGTGTATTAAATTTGTGACTTATATGCTATTTTACTAGTATCTGGAATTACATTAGTATGCTACACAATGCTTTAAAACACATATCATAGAAACACTGGTTCCCAGATTAAGACAGTTTTTGTTAAGGGGGGGTTATTTGTTAATTATTTGTTGTCCTTTACATTTTATATACAGTATGTTTTAACAATATATTTGTCTCATGATTTAGTACATGATTTTGCTGTATGAGTATCTGGTGGGTAACTATTCCCCTTTGTGTAAAAAAAAGTCTGCCTTTATCAGAAAGCTTTACTGTCTCGAAGGTACAGTAGATGGCCTTTGCTGTTATAGTGGGTTCCCATAAGATTTGCCAGCTCATACCTTTTTCCCTTTAATAAAGAAAACTTATGACTTGCACATTAGGGTTTGTGGCAGGATAATGGGAACAGGTGAAATGTACATCTCAAACCTACAACTCACATCTGAAATCTGCATCTCACCACCTCAATTAGCATTGCAGTAGTCCCAATCAGTAAGCTACACAACCTGTGCAAGTAATGAGATGTGATATGTCAATAAACCTAACCTTTATGACAAAATGACACCCATACAAACACACACACACACACACATATATAAAACTTTTAGTCAACATTAGTAATAAAGTCTAATGGTGCGTACACACGGTACGATATCTATGAATGATATATTGTTCATATCGTAAATTTTTATGTAGTGAATGACCAACGATGCATGTTCCCGCATGAATGATAACGATATCTATGATAGTTCGTACATGCAGGCCAATCTGGACGATATCGTCAACTTTGCCTGTTCAGAGATGTGGCAGGATGACCTCACTGAAAGATATCTTTCAATGATCTCTTTTGGTGCATACACACGGTCAGATTTGTCAGATCATCGATTTCATTGAACGATAACAATGAACAATGAACGACTGAACGATTTCAACAACGATTTTGTCAACGATAAAAGATGAACGATTTCTGACATTAATTAAAATGAATGAAATCGTCCAAATCTTCATGCAAACACAGTCGATGTCGGATATCGTTATCTGAAATGCGGGAACGTGCATCGTTGGTCGATGCATGCCCAACATGTGAAAGATATGAACGATTGAATGATTTTTACAATCATTATCGTTCAGATCTTTAAGAAAATCTGACCGTGTATGCAGCATTTGAAAGAAATCTTTGAAAGATATCTTTCAAGTCGTTGAAGGTACAGATCGTTCCATGTGTACCCAGCATAACTCACCCCTCTCTTCAACTGTCACTTCTCCACAGTCTCTGTGTGCACATTCAGCAGAACTAACTCTAACCAGTTTCAGGTATCCAGAACCTTCTGGCAGATTCTGGCCCACATCACCAATTATGTATAAGTACACATATTTATACATATTCGTGGTACAATAAAATATATTAACTATTAAATCAAGATAATAGTTATATAATAATACTTATATTTTAATTCTTAATAGTTCATATAGTCATATCACTTATTTTCTAGATCAGAGGTTCTCAAACTCAGTCCTCAGCACCCCACACAGGTCACGTTTTAGAGGTCTCCCAGCAGGTGCACAGGTGTACTCATTACTCACTGATACATTTTAAAAGATCTACAGGTGGAGATAATTATATCACTTTTGATTCTGTGAGGAGACCTGGAAAACATGCACTGTTTGGGGTCCTGAGGAACGAGTTTGAGAACCTGTGTTTTCTAGATTAACCGTAAATAAAGGTTAGATATGACAAGCTAAAAGCACAGTAAAGGTAGCTGTTAAGGTTTTGTGTGTCAATTAATAGCCTCACGCTAAGGATATTCTGAATATGTTTTAAACCTGTATTATAATACAAATATTTGACATAAACTCAAGTTCTTGCAGAGAACATAATCTTGTAACATTGGATTGCTTATATGAATGCAGAATATTATTATATTGTTCCCTTGATATTTAGATACCACTTTCTAATGACAATCATGAACTCTCACATACTCCCAATGCCCCTAACCACTCACTTCCCATATCAACTGGAAATTTCATTCATCTCAAGCATTACACAGGGAAATTATTTTCATTAAAATTAATTAGCTTTGTGATTGTGGTATTTCACCAGTTTAAACATTCAGGTTAGCTTGACATGATGGATTGCTTGGCAGTGTTACAGATGGGACTAACAGTATGTTCACAATAAATAATAGGTCTAAACAAGGAAAACACAAATGAAGCAAAATTCTTGGAATCAAATTTGCTCAGCTTAAATGCATTACTAGTCCAAGTCTGGCAACTTAATTAAATAGAGGTAATTAAAATGCTAAGGAGTACTTGGCTGCAGAATTGACCAGAAGTTTGGTGTCAGAAAGCAATGGCAGTTTTAGTTCTCTTATTAGTTTTCAAAGTCTCTTACAACCTTAAGCTGATGGGATTTAAGTCAATTGTTTATGATGAACACATTTGTACAGTTCCCAATAGGTATTAAAAAGTTCTCTATTAATTATAGTTGCATTTAAAACTGGCAGAATAATGGTGCAATGCAATCTGCAATAAAATGCATATTAATTACTCCTTAATTAGGTCCAAATGCACTTCACAATTGCAAGTAATCTTGAACTGTTTCCATGACAATGACAGTTATTACAGGAACAAATATAATCTGTTTTTCTTTCTAGACTAAAATAAGCAAAATTGTAATGTCCAAGGAGAACTCATAAGACCTGATTCTGGGAGTAAAGCAAAAAGAGCAAGTAACTTTGCACCTGGACAACCCATGTTACAATTCAAGGGGTGCAAATACATTTAATAATAAAAAAAATTGCATGTAGGGTAATACTGGCTACTGTTGCATGTAGCCCACAAATTCTGGATAGCTTTATTTTTACACTGCAATTTCTATTTCAGTTTGGACACTCCCCTCCCAAATCTAAACCTCTATGCACATTTTATATCTGCCCCACCTGCTGTGCAGCATGGTTTTACCAACGTGCACAGTCAAACCCCTTTTACACCAACCTATAAATCCAATGTTGGTGCAAATGGATCCACCTGGGTCCAGGGACACAGGGATCCAACTCGGGTACTTTGCAGGGTTGGCTACGGGTCAATCCCATGCCACCGTGCAGTGTAAACATTGCAATCCGGGACGTGCCGCAATCCCAATTGGCCGGCTTCAGTGGCGCTTGGAGATGACATCATGCAGAAAAAGCCGGTTCACTGCAGACCCGGCTCCGGTGTGAGGCGCTGACTCGGGAATATCCTGGGTCGGGGCCGCAGTATGAAAGGGGTAAATTTCTAGTCTGATCTAGATTGGAACCCGGAACTTTGGTATAAAAGTGTTTTCACTTGCTTTATATTGCTTTGCTCCGAAGTCAGAGACAGGACCGATAGTCTATAGCACAGGTTCTCGAACTCGGTCCTCAGGACCGCAAACAGTGCATGTTTTCCAGGTCTCACAGAATAACAAGTGAAATAATTAGCTCCACCTGTAGATCTTTTAAAATGTGTCAGTGAATAATAAACACACCTGTGCACCTGCTGGGTGACCTAGAACATGTGAACAGTGTGGGGTCCTGAGAACCAAGTTTGAGAACCACTGGTCTATAGGAAATGTGTTTGCCCTCATTGCAAGTGTTACCTTCTAGTTTATTATTGGTTGATACCACTATAATGCATAGCTACAGTATTCTACTGCCTGAAGCAGTAGCTGAAAATACACAGATCTACTGTAATACAAAAACAGAAACATTTGGATTAACATAGCATCCTCAGTATTTGTTCTGTTAATGTTGGGTCTATTTACAAAATCAAAACACTTATTAGATATTTGAAACAATAAAATAAGCATATTTGAACTGCTTTCTGCTCCTATTGCTACACCACGCAACTTCCCACCCACCAACCCAAACCAAACGTGCTTTGGCAAAACGGTGACTCAGCTTACATATTTTCTTACTGCATGTTTTTTGTGTCACAAGTTTGTCAGAAAGCAGGTTTGGTACCTATATTTATAAACAATATTGTAATCAGGAAACAATAAGCTTATTAGCCTAACATCTGTTGTGGATCAAATTCTCTGAAGGGGTGCTGTTCCGAACAGAGGCACCGAAAGGTCTGATGCTGTCCCCCTCCCTCTTACCTGTCAGCAGCCCAGCTTTCAATACTGAGGGCCTAATTCAGACCCACTCGTGAGCGCTGAGCACTCGCAAGCGGGTCGATGGTGCCCTAGTGCGCATGCGCACGACAGAGGGAGCTCCGTCATGCGCATGTGTGAGACCCGCACAGCGACAGCTATGGGTCTCACACCAAAGGGGGCGTGCTGTCGATGGTGAAGACAGCACACCCCCTTTGGTGGGCATGCCGGGGGCGCTGCTGCCCAGACAGAGGCGTTCCCATGGGAACACCCACCATCTGGGGCCGGCCCCACTGACATCACTAGTGATGTCAGTGGGAGTGCTTTTGGCTCTGATAGAGCCAAAAGCACTCCTGGGCTTGCGGCAGTGAGACTCTACCGAAGGGTCTCGTCGCAAGCCCGATGGTCGCGATGGTCTAGACCATCGCGACCATCTTTTTGGCCGCTCGCATATGCTGTGGGTGGTCACCCACAGCTATGTGAGCGGCCAGGAGGCCGCTCCAATTTTAGGTAGGAGGGCCCTGATTCTGAGCGAGCGCTCGGGTCAGAGCATCCGGCTCTGAATCAGGCCTTGAGTTCCATTCAGAGAAGACAGTGACATTGGTTGTGAATAGAAGATGAACAGTTCCACCATCATCTTAGGAAACATTCATTACTGTAAGGTTACTTAAGACATGGAATCACCACAGGAGGTGGTGGCAGCAAATGCACTAAGATCATTTTAAAATGTAATAAGTAGAGTACTGCTTATTTAATTTGGCAACTATCGAGGGCTTTGTTTTGACCTTCCTCTGCATCAATACAATTATAATTTCTGAAAGGTTAAACTTGAGAGACCTGTATCTTTTCCAACCTTACCATCCATTTACCTTTAAAATGAGGGAATACCTATAAATTAGAGGAGCAGTACAAGAGAAGCAAGTACCATTTCAATGCCAGAAAGCAGACTTTTTTGTTATTATTTAGAATTTTTTAACTAATAATGGAAACAGGAAGAAATCTGTGAAATAATTTCAGAAATGAATGCAAAATGTGTAGTTAATGATGACATGCACCAGACATTGACTGTGCAGTCTCATTTTACAAATCAACAATGACCAATTAATTTACTCAGTGGAAAAAAAATCACCTTTTTATCTATGCACATGTATAAATACAGTATGTGCATTTACACATATAAAGATATGTTACTCCTTGTAACTTGTGCTCCTTGCAAATTACCACCATATACATTCTGCTGTTGGCCTCGCTAATTTTTTTATTTACTATTAATGGAAATTTTTACAAAAGCCAATGAACATTTACAAAGGTAGAAAAAAGCTTGACTTACTCCCTACTATAATATGTTGCTCTCTACTCCCCATTCCCCCCTCCCAATTAATTTGACCTTTTTCCTTCATTCGTCCAATGAACTGCTGTGTAGGTCTAAATTAATTCAAACTTAAGTAATACTTAATGTTTATGGATTTTCTGATTTTTTTTTATATTGGTTTACTGGCAGAAGGTACCTCTGCTTTATCTATGTACATTTTTATAATAAATAAACCTAGAAAAAATCATGCTGATGCAATGAGAAATGTATAAAGTTGAGAAATATTATGTTATGAGTTGACATGTCATTAGAAATATTATCTTGGAAGATAAATCATGCTTCCTCATATTATGAGCTGTAACTGAGTACAGTATTAGTCTAATATCATTGTGTATACATAATGTTTGATTTGTATATTTGTTTTTTTTTTGCACATTTGCTTTTTGGTCAAATGGAGCCCTCCTTCTAATTACAGACCATTGACTGAGATTACAGTTTAATACAGTATCTGAATCTGAATGCCCTGACTTTTAGCTTGTGATGAATGTCTTGCTGCTGTTTGGTTACCTCACTATGGGCCTGATTCAAAGATGGTTGGTAATGTAGTCGCGATGGCAGCTGCTCTCACAATAGCAGTTGCAGAAATTTGCAAATGCTAATCTCTGCCTTCCCTTTGTGCTCGACAGTGAAATGGAGTTTATCAGTACTGACATGCCCACTTTCAGTCTCCCTGGTCTGTGCAACAACGATGGAGATTGTAAACACTCCAACATTGATGCAACATCAGTTGCATCATCGACATTTGTGATGGTCTTTGGTCTACTCTAGCTACTCTTCCATAATCCAACATTAACAGTAGAATGAACCATACTAGTACTTAAGTAGTTCTAGTAGTACACAAGTAGTAACGTTCATAAGAAACGACCTTTCAAGCAAGTTAGTTCATCAAATTTCTACCCAACTAGAAATGGTAACATCTAAAGGCAACAAGAGCTCAGCAACAAAGCAGAAGGCCACACAAACACACAAAATGAGATAATTGAATGCTGAAATCCATAACACATAAAATCCATTCAATCTCCTTGCTCCCTGAAGCAGTTTGTTGCTTTCAGAAGCACAAACTGCTTCTGGAAGCAGCATCTGCCTAAGAACTGTTTATGGGTTGTATTTTCATGGCCAAGCAGCCACGTAATCAGCTGAAGTTGTGTAAAGCATACCACTATTGGAAACTAGGACAGTGATATAAGCCTATCTGCTACTGTAGTTTGACAAATGATTCCAGTGGCGAATCTTACCTAGGGGCTGCAAGGCTGCAGCCCCCCAAGTAATATCATCCACTGTTCAGTGAGCCAGTGCAGTCAGTGACTGCACTGGCTTCACTCTGACTGGAGGTGGTTTCCTATTGGAAGCACCACCTGCCAGTCACACTGAAGAGAGGCAGCCAGAGGGAGGTGTCTACTGTTCATTCAACGTTGTGGCATCAAGCACAATGTCATCAAGCAGAAATGAAGTCCATCAATATATGGTTTGACAAGTGTAGTGTGGAAGAGCATGACTGGACTAAATGCAGCTCTGACTTTAACCCCATCCAGGGCAAGCTTGAGGCATGTTTGACCAGTGCGATTGAACAGGGATGCCACCCCATAGAAGGTGCACCCCTACAAAACTATCCTGATTTTCAGCGGGACAGTCCCATTTTTCAGGCACTGCACTGCTGTTCCACCCATGGTCCAAAGTGTCCCGCCAGTGGTTGGGAGGTAGCTGTGCGGTGGTGCTGGCCCAAGAGCAGAGGAATGGATGCGTGGCATCCATTGAGTGCAGTGAGAGGGCTGGGGCAGCCCAGCTACTGAAGAAGTGCTGGTCTCGCATCCAGCCTGATGTTAGATGGGAGGCATACCGTACAGCCACACCCCCAATTAGCATCACTTAGAGGGCGTGCCCTGTGTAAAGCGGGACTCTGATGCCCCCTCACCCTGCGTGTGGCTCTGCCATGCGCATCCAAAAAGGGAAATAGACCACTCCCCTTTTTGGCAGCACATAGCAGAGCCACACGCAGGGTGAGGGGGCATTGGAGTCCCTCTTCACACAGGGCACGGCAACACCTGGAGCCGGCCCTGACCCCATCAAATAGATTTTAATGTCAACTGCAAACCAGTGCTTATGGCCCAACATCAGTGTCTGACTCACTAATGGTCATTTAGCTGAATGGATGTAAAACACCACATGCATGTTTCAAAAGCTTATAAAAAGCCTTGATGATTAGTGCAGATGGTTATAGAAGCAAAGGAGAGACAGCTCACATACTTATGGCTATGTGATATATTTAACTACAATTGTCTGCTGTAATTAAATAAATTAAGAAAACAATTTTTATTGATTTTTAATGTGTAGGTTAAGAAAATCACATATTGTAGAATATCTGTTCCCTACTAGGTTACAAGAAAGATAACAAAAATTAACTGATTTTGAGGTCACCTTTTGTATATGGACATTTTTAGATTCTCTCTCTCTTTCTGAAAGTAAACATGTTAAATAGATACAGATATTAGATAGATATTAAAGAATGGTTGCAGTAAATAAAATGCAGTTCCACCATAACTAACATAACATAAGTGGCAATAAATTATGGTCAGTTTCGCTCTAATTAAGTTCATTGAACTTTTCTCATACTGACTGGTTCAGTTTTGGTTTGTGTTCTATGTATTGTTTGAGCGTATAATTCATATGTGCATTACAACAATTCCAATGAGCATCAGGAAACTGAATGAGAAAATATATTTGGTGCCTAAAATAAAGTATTATTTTAAAGCTGTCAGCAGAAATAAGAGTAGAATTACACACAGTGACTGAAGCATACCAAAGCTAGTTATCTATGCTCTGAGAACAAAGAGATTCTCTGTTAAACTATAAGTATGACTGATAGTTCCATTATATTCCACCAATTAAAATACATAACTCAATTGGGGTTCAATTTCTATCCCATATTGTGTGTGTAGTAGATTAAAAATGATGTTTCATATAACCACAGGGAGTTCAGAGTTCATTAAAACAATCCACTATTGATTTTTCTAGTTCCTGGTATTAATCCAACTTCGAATTGCTAGTCACTTTATACATTTGAAATAATCTATCAATACATTACAAACACAAACAACAGAAATGTGAACAGGAAGAAAACAGAAAACATATAATAAAAAGAAATATATCAAACATCAGATATGTTATATTTAATTATGAAACAATAGCCATTAACATGAAGCCTTTACCAGCACTTGCTATAGAGGTGACCTGAAAAATAAAGAGTAAATATTCAAAATTTAAGGGTTATAAACTTTATCCCATTGGCTACTAAGGGTGACAAGATGTACCCTTTATGTCCAGCACCCAACTATGAAGGGCGAGACCCAATCACACTGTAGTTGAGGGGTAACAATAACACATTGATATGATTGGTTAGTTTTCTTACAGTGCTCGTAGGATTTCTTCCAATTCTACAGCTATAGTCTTGTTGCAGCATCACATGGTCATTTGTATGTGCAAATCACAATGGCACAGTTGCTGCCATCTGTGCATATTCATTTTCCTTTAAATTAAGTCATCCAATACACTGGTATACCACAATCCCTTCTTTTCAGCTCTCTGACATCTTTTTTTTTATTAAATAAATGGCAATGCATTATTTTCTATGCATTCTAATCTTGGGTTATACAGAATCCTATGGCATTTTTTGCAAATATTTTGAGCCTGGGATAAAACGCTTTAAACTTTTATAATAATTGTCCGGGACCAAAAATAACAGAGAGCCTGTGGCGGTAGTGATAGGCAGTTAACTGTAGTTATAAAGTTAATATGGATTCACTTAAATATTAATATAAGATATTTATGGAGGATGGTATAGATAGAAATAATGAAAGTAATTAAATATAATACAACTAACAGTAAGCATCCCCCTTTGTTAAAAAAAAGGTTCATTTTGGAAATCCCTCATTAGAGAACATACCCATGATAATATTTTAATTGGCTGATATAGTTCTAAGATCATTCTTCTGCAACATTTCTGTTGAATCAGACCTAAGCAATATATGGTACAAGTATCTGTAAAGCAATTAACTCCTACTACTTTTATCTCATTGAAATGATTGGTGAAAAAAGGTTTGACTTAAGATTTGAAATTTGCTTAGTATAACCATGGACAGTTTGGTGAATCTATCAGAACTAATGTACACTAACACTATTATATTATATATCATATAATATTTCCTTTACACTGACAATATATCTGCAAAAAACAGTACTACTATTTGTACCTGTCTATGTGTTCCATAGAGTTCCTTAACCACTTGCCTGACATAGTCACATCTGATGTCACCATATCAGGCTGGGCTTTCCCTGATATAGTTGGATCAGATTCGACCAGTCAGAAAGGCCTACTGGGTGGCTGCTGGCAGATAATCCTCCAGCAGCCACTAAACTAAGTGGCACCTCCAGCCCCATTGCATACTTATATCCACCTACAGTGTCTGCCATGTTGCCGATCACTGCTGATTGGGCAGCCAGGAAGCACCCCCACATGGCGACTGCAGAGAGAAAAAGCCACTGGGAAAATGTAAATCAAGCAACCCCCAGCCCCCCAGTGGATACCCGGTGGCTGCAGAGAGCAGCTGACTATCACAAGTCCGTATTTTAAAAATCAATATTAATGTTATATAGTTATTTTTTTTTACAATAAAATTGTGTTAGATAAGGGTTAAATAGATGTTATTTACCTAATTCAATAAAAAAAATGACAATTTCTGAGCAATTTTTTTTAAACAATATTAGTCACTTAAGTGGCTAAAGGGAAACTGTCACCTTTTGCATCCTGCTCTGTGTACCTAGCTTCTTGTGCCCTATGCATGTGTAGAAACACAGTCCTTAATCCTCCCTTTGGCTGAGTTACAGCACAAATATAGTGTCTGCTTTATGCAGCTACCCAGACTAGGCTATATAATCTATCCACTTAAAGCATTATGCTAGCTCCTTGGTGGCTTTGTTCACAGATATCATCTTCCAAAGCCTGCTACAGTAGGGCTCATGTAGCAGAAGAACTGTATGCCATCTGTGTAAAGCAAAGTGCAATATGGAATTAGACCATTTGCAGTGTGACATTTTTATGATATCTGCCATGCTAAAGGGGCCAATCGACATTATTGATTTTATATGCATAGGGCAAAAAACAATGTGTAAGATGTGAATTTACCCAAAGTTTTCAAAATATTTAAACTGGTCAATGCAAAGGCCAGATCCTCAACCCAAGCTAAATTCTTCTATTTGACTTCCAGCCTATACTCACTTTACTCATCTGTACTTTTACTTGGGTTGGGTATGAAATACCAGCGGCTGATTAGTGAAATCCCAACAGTGGAAGCCCGAAGGTGGAGAATCCCGACGGCGATGGTTAGTAACCTAACCCTCTCCCTACTTTAACCCTAACCCTCCCTTAGTGGTGTCTAACCCTAGCCTCCCCCCCCGGTGGCACCAAACCCTTACCCCCCATCCCGCACCCTAAAGCTAACCCTCCCTGTGCATACTTACCCGGATCCATCGTTCGGCATCCACGACCACTGGCATACCCACTACATCCCCTTGTACAATACATTTCCTGTATTATCCTCTCACAATTGTGGGTCTCTCATGGTCTATAAGTGCCAAGCCATAAAATCACATGCAACTTCTAATGAACAATATCTAGCATTGCCATGTATTTTTAACCTCAATTGCTTCTAAATCTGTTGGAATGTTGCAAATGCCTCTTTTCCCGTTCATTAAAACTTTCCAGAAAGAGACAATGCAAAGCTGTTACAACCAGACATCAGTAAGCCAACATATTTCTGACAAGCACAATACAAAACATGATCTGTTAATAAGTAAACACATTTTGTACAGTAATTTTTTTTGTTAATGCAGTATTGTATGTACTGCACAAGAGCATAATAACAAAGAAAATCAAATTTCATCCCAGCTGTTTCAGTATAAGTTTTAATTTTTATTGACTCTTCAATAATGTTTTAACTTAGATAAATCTGTTTGGCCCTGATCCCCTACTGTAACATTGTAAGTTAGCACATCAACCTGAATGCATGTTACTTCTAGACATTGGTTATAACCGAGTTTATGACAACTGTAAATTGTCCTACAAAGGGTAGTGTAATGGAGAAGACTGACATTTAAGTTTTCATCTAAGCAGATATAGCACCAGTGAGATATTTTCCATAACAACTGCAACTGAAATGAAAATGAGAAAAGCATTTAGTATCAGAAAAGCAGCAAAAAGCAAATACTGAGTGTAATGAAATAAGAGCTATTCAGATGAATGCACCTGAAAGATAAAAACCCAAATCTTTCCAGCTCCCTGAGCTTTAATTAGCGAACTGCTTTTGAGAATTCAGCAGTTTTTTATTCTGCATATTCATCTACCTTTTGAGTAGATGAAACATGGCTTCATTGTTGCAGAAACCAAACAAATTTCCATTGCATTATTTATCATTGTCAAAAAAACAGGAAAACTGCAAACTTAGTCAACACATCCCTCATGTGTTCATACGTCTTCCTGTATCAATTTATTTGGCTTCTACTCAATCCTTACAGAATAAACCAGCTCACTGAGACAAATGACACTGTGTGCTAGATTTACTAAATGTTAAATTTCTGTAACGACCAACAGTACTAAATGAGGATGTATTTATATAGAGATTGACATGTAAAAAATGATTTTGATTTTACCATCCTAGTGTAATAGGCAGTAATTATAAAATTATTTAGGCTTAAATTAATGTATGGCTATTTCCTTTAAAGTTCCGCTTTCAAATAATGTCATGTTCTGATTTTGCTCCTCTTTATATTAGAGATGAGTGGTGTGGGTTTTGCTGAAAACTGAACACCCGAACTTTAAGGTTCCACGTCGAATCGAGTCCCTGCTTGGATCATTTTGGATTCTGGGTAGAACCGAGTACTGACTCGGATCTTCTCACCAGGTTCGGAACTAAAATCTAAAAAATGGATCTTGTGTATTTTGGATTATGAAAGTCCCTCCCTCATAATTTCAGATGCTGTGAGGTGGTTAAAATTGACCAGGAATGTTATTGTTGTTAATAATACTATAAGAACAAAAACAGGTCCAAGTTAGATGATTTTAGCAGTTTTTTTTAATTTTTAAAGAAATCCAAAACCAAAGCCAAAACATTTGAGGGTGGTTTTCCCAAAAACCAAAATACGGGGGTGTGTGCACATCTGTACTTTATAATGGTGATCTAGTACTTCTGTGGGAATCTAGGAAAGATGCTGAAATAGTAACAATTTTTTTTTATACCGGGTATAAAGAAGGTACAACCTTGTTTGAAAAATAACAGTAGGTATATGCCATCTTGTTTATGCAGAAACCATTCATTCCTGACAATTCACAGATTCTATAAACTTGAAATGAGGTTATGATATATTCCCAATGTGAGGGCTGACATTCAGAGCTTCTTATATAAGACTATAGACAAGTAACATTTGCTTGTTCCCTGTTCTTTGGTTCCATCCATTTGTTGTGACTGAACTGATTATTCCGAGATCTTAAAGGTTCCACAAAATTTTGAGTGACTCTGGAGCTATTCATAAACTGATTTGCAAATTTCAAATTTTCATCCATAGCTAGCAACGAGTGGATGCATACATTTAAACTGACAATTGAGCAATTGGTAGTGTGCTACCTTCCCAACTTCAGTTTAGTTCTATGGCCCTCAGGGCTATCATAGTGTTTATTTTTAATTGAGAAACCATTGTGGCCAAGAGTTTCTTATGACATAAAATCCACCCCATACTTCCTTTAAGATCCGAAAAAAAGTAAAGTAGTTACAGGAACACTATTTTTTTTATTTGTTTGAACCAGGAGTCTACTGTTTATATGGAAAAATAAAAAGCAGATATAAGAAGTTATGCATAATTTAAGCGAAATTTAGCAAACATAATAAAAATATGCAAATACGCAAATTGAAATTTTTCGATGCCTGCTGTATTTAGATTGAATTGATCAGAAACAGATAGTTTCAAGCCAATTCTTAAATGCATTTCATAAACTTCCTATGTCTGTTAATAAGGATTATCATTTAAAGTATTTAAATGAGAAAAAAAAGAGTATACTGGGAACACTTTGAAACATGGAGCCATACCATCAGTGCACTCAATGTAATCCTAATTGAGAAAGTTTAGACATCCACAAATAAGTAAATAAGAACTATTTTAAATATGACATCTCAAGACTTGACAAGCTTTCTGGCACTTGGGGATATATTTACTTAAGCGTGGGTTTTTAGAAGTTGAGATGTTGCCCATAGCAACCAATCAGATTCTACCTATTTATCTAGCACCTTCTAGAAGATAATAGCTAAAAATGATTGGTTGCTATGGGGAACATCTCCACTTCTAAAAGCCCGCACTTTAGTAAATATACCCCTTGGATTCCATAATCTTCAAGCTTTACTTTCATGTGCATTAATTAGCTTCTCTGCTGACATACTGCACTGAAAACACTCTGTGCTGTCTTCACTCTGTGTTTGCAGGTGGTTTAGCCTATGGGGGAGATGTACTAAACCTTGGAGAGAGATAAAGTGGAGGAAGATAAAGTGCCAACCAATCAGCTCCTAGCTGTCACTTTACAGGCTGTGTTTGAAATATGACAGTTAGTAGCTGATTGGTTAGTATTTTATCTATGTCCAAGGCTTAGTACATCTACCTCTGTGCAACTTTAACTGGCATTCCTGGGCCAAAAAACTGTTGGAATATATGTATACAAGTGGTGGTGGTGGTATGGCAGAGTGTACTGTATGTACACACCAGCGGATGATCTGAGCCAACAAACACATCAGTATATAACCAATGGGGTGGTTTGTTTAGTAGCAATGTGAATTTACAACCATACTCACAGTTATACATGCACAGACTTTGTTGTGGAGTTTGAGCAGAGTGGAGTATACTTCACAGGTCACCTGCCGATGACTGTATATGGGTAGCAGTGAAGGATGCAAGTGGTATTAGCATCTCTAAGAGGGTTGGATCATCAGTAATCACAAGGTCTCTCAGGAGTTAAGTCGAAGATTTCTGTCTTTCACTGTGTGTGCTCTAACACAGTAACAAGATGGTGCCATGTTTGCGCAGAACTACAGATGGTGGTCATCTTGGTAGGGGATTAAAGTCTCCCTGAAGGAACCAATATGGAGTATATGAAGTAGCGATCTTCATCTTTAAAAATTTGCTGTTAGGAGCTAATTGGATGGATATGGACAGGAATAATAAGTAAAAAAATCCTAACCTTTGTAATTTTAGACAAATACAGTGGAAAATACAACAAGGTCTACCCATGTCAAATGTGTAAGAAAGAATATGTTGACAAAATAAACAAAAAAACTTTGAACTTCTAACCTGATTTAATTTTTACCCCATGTGGGGTCATTTACCCCTGTTTCCTGACCACTGGTCTATAGGAATCAATAGGTCCTGGTTGCTTAAAGTGACCTTAAAAGGATATCTTGGGGTACAGCCACTCTATTTGGACAGAGTGGACGTTATTTCATCCATCATCTTATCTCTATTATGGATCATTATTTCTAATGATTTGGAGGTCTCTGCCGGCACCATCTCTATTTGTAAAACTTTAGTTGTTAAGGACTTCTGGAGGCAATCTAAATTGATAGATACCACAGTCTCACAACAAACAACAGCATCTTTTGGATTGTAATAATAGTAATAATTGTATTAACACAATTGAGATTACTCCTCATTGTCCACAATAAACAACATATTTTCATTAAAATGGGATAGTGTTTTTTCTAGAACATTTATTAAACCCTTTTGAAACCCATTTTTTTATGACTGACCCTCCTTATATTTATAACCATATATGATATTCATATACATGCTTTCACAAATATAGGGATTTTACCTCTTTTACTTCATGCTTGTTTACTATCTTCATATGGGTCTACCTTTGAGCATATACTGTAGTAATAAATTAATTTTTTTACATATCAGCATGGTTTTACTATTTTCTTTACCACTAGCACTGTTTTATTCCACTTTGGACATTTGTAACTTCTGTTTCCTGACTTGGGGCCTGATTCAGACCCACTCGCGAGCGGCTGTCCACTCGCAAGTGGGTCGATGTACTGGACTGAGCTTGCGCACGACAGAGGGAGCTCCGTCGTGCGCATGCGCCAGATGCGACGAGCGAAGGAAAGTCCTTCGCTCGTTGTGTCTGATCAAAGGGGGCGTGCTGTCGATGTTGATTGACAGCACGCCCCCTTTGGTAGGCATGCCGGGGGCGTGCCTCCCTGATGGGGGCGTTCCCACGGGAACGCCTCCCGTCAGAAGCCGGGCCCACTGACATCACTAGTGATGTCAGTGGGAGTGGTTTTGGCTCTGATAGAGCCAAAATCACTCCGGAGCTTGCGATTGAAAACCTCAACCGCAGGCTCCGGCTTGCAGTTTTGATGGTCGCAATGGTCAAGACCATCGCGGCCATCAAACTGCACGCTCGTATAGCCTGTGGGTGGTGACCCACAGCTATACGAGCGTCCAGGAGGACGCTCCATTTTCATGGAGGGCGGCCCTCATTCAGACCATGTGCTCTGCTCAGAGCGTACGGCTCTGAATGAGGGCCTTGGTTATTTAATTCTTAAGTGTCATAAGGCTGGAATAAGTACTGGATGAAAAGATGGAAACAAATATAAAGTTACTTATCATGGGAGTCCAGTAAAGCCAGTCTGCACCATGATATTGCATCTACCAAGGTTTGCAATTGTACAGTATATGAGGAATGCATCACCAATCTTCCATTAAAAGGTCTACTGATCCATGTTTGATAACGAGGCAAAACACTGTCTTGGGTGTTGTCCAGATTATCCCATGAATGTTGAGATCTGTGTCTGAAATGGCTATGGTAACGTCAGTATCATGATCATCAAACCATTGGGGGTCCACACATGCTATGTTGATGGTGAAATTGTCATGATGAGACATTCCTTGCAACATGAAAATAATTCTCTAATATAGGGTGAAGATGATAAATCTTTAATATTACAGAGCAATGAATATATATGGCAGTGTATCAGTTCTTATGTCGACACTGGTATACATTCAGGAAGTTGGCGGATGCAATGCCGACTGCCGGCTTCCTGACTGCTTAACCCCGGCAAGGGTTAAATGACAGGTGTCTAAATCTAGATGCCTGTCATTTTACCGATGCCGGGAGACTGGCGCCCAGCATCCCGATCGAAGGGATGCCGGGCGCTGAGCGCGGACAACCGCTCAGGGGGGAGGGTTAGGTTTAGGGCTCCCGGGGGGACTTAGGGTTAGGCACCCCCACCCGGGAGGTTAAGGTCAGGCTAGGAGAAGGGGGGGTTATGGTTAGGCACCCCCGTGGGGGGAGGTTAGGGTTATTCACCCCCCCTGGGGACTTAGGTTTAGGCGGCAGGGAAGGGGGGTTAGGTTTAGGCACTTAGAGGGGGGATTAGGGTTAGGCACAGGGAGGCAAGGTTAGGATTAGACACCCTAAAGGAGGGTTATGGTTAGGGGGTAGAATTAGGTTAGTTTATATTTACCTTTAGCACGATTGGGATTTCCTCCTCTGTCGGCCTGCATGCGGCCGGTGGTAAATCATACCGAATGCGTCAACACTGTCTATGTCATACTACCATTGCCAGATCCATATGCCAACAATGTTAAAATTCTAGCATTTTATCATTGTCACTAATTTATCTTTAAGCATGATAGAAAAGCAGCATGTTTAAAGTTATACTAGTGATACTATTAAATTAGTTTCAGTAGCATTTAACATTGTCGGCATGCTTGTGCTGGCAATGGGACTCCAACATTTTTTCAACAACATAAGTCAAAATAATGATCATTGATATAACAACTGCATACCCATAGCAATTATCATGCCATGTAAGAGATTGATTGCACTCAAATAATGGCAGGAAAACTTTACAGAACCACTAGAACCCCTCACATTTCGAAATAAACCTTCTGGGTCGGAAGGTCCTTTAGGTTAGTACTGAGGACAAAGAGATGATTCACCAAACTATATCAGTATTCTTCTCTGCTTCATAGTTCATTGACTGCACTCTTTGGCCAACTTAATGCTCAACTCTGAGCTAAAATTGCTTCACTGTGTTGCCTTACACTTTAAATTAATATATCTTCTGCTCGCTGTTGCCCTTTGCTGATGATGTTTTCCCCTATGAGAGTCATTGGCTTAGATGGTACAGCTCATAAAACATTAGCAAGCTGGTGTTACTCTGTATCTAGCATCAAATACACCCAATCACCCCCTTTTAAAGTACCTGAAGTCTTATTTGCAACCATGTTAGCCTTACCTGCATATCAAACTGAAAACAACATATGAATTAGTGTATTTTTTTGCTAAGCATTAGCATGTTTGTGTATAATTAACCTTGTTGTTATAAGATGATGCCTACAAGTTAGCTAATGATACATTTAATTGCTGAAAAATGTATATATATTAATTTGACCAAGGAACTGTAAAAGTATCAAATTAAACATAATTAGGCATTCTTTCATTCCCATTATTCAATCTACCCCCTACACTCATGGGTGGGCTAGAAAAAAAAGAGGGAGATAAAGTAGCAACAGTAATGTAATTCACATATGGAGAAAATATATATTCTGTTAATGGAAGTGTTGCTGGTCACTTTGCAGGTATAGAATATCAGATTACTGGAGTTCATTCAAACATTGCCCCTGCCAAGCACACTAAACACTTACATTATTAATATACATGTATTTTTCAAATCCTCTATTCCTTCTCCCACTTTCTTTCCTCCCTTTTACCCTTCTCTCTTTTTTAGTTAGAGATTTAGGGCCTGATTCAGACCCACTCGCGAGCGGCTGTACGCTCGCAAGTGGGTCGATGGTCTGCACTGAGCATGCGCACGACGGAGGGAGCTCCGTCGTGCGCATGCGCCAGACACGACGAGCGAAGGACTTTCCTTCGCTCGTTGTGTCCGATCAAAGGGGGCGTGCTGTCAATGTTGATTGACAGCACGCCCCCTTTGGTGGGCGTGCCGGGGGCGTGCCTCCCTGACGGGGGCGTTCCCACGGGAACGCCTCCCGTCAGAAGCCGGCCCACTGACATCACTAGTGATGTCAGTGGGAGTGATTTTGGCTCTGATAGAGCCAAAATCACTCCGGAGCTTGCGGTTGAAAACCTCAACCGCAGGCTCCGGCTCGCAATTTCGATGGTCGCGATGGTCACGACCATCGCGGCCATCAAAATGCACGCTCGTATAGCCTGTGGGTGGTGACCCACAGCTATACGAGCGTCCAGGAGGACGCTCCATGAAAAAGGAGCCCGGCCCTCATGCAGAGCGTGCGCTCTGCTCAGAGCGTACGGCTCTGAATGAGGGCCTTAGTTCCTTTTTCTCTAATGTAGACATCCACTTGTGACTTTAATAATAGCCTGTTGTCCTCTGTTTCATCCTAATATTTATGCACTCTCCACCATTATCTTACATCCACATTCTTGTTATCTATATATCAATATGTTATTTTCATTTAGCGTCATACTTTGTTTTGTATTGATTTGTAAAAAAAATATAAAGATTCATTTTTAGTTTTTTTCTGTCATTGGAAAAAGATTAAACTTTCCTCATTCCTCCAGTGAATTGGCTAATGGTCCAAACATTTTACTTGTTCTGAATCCTTCATCAAGAAATGTATGGTGGTTAAAACCTTCAAACCAATTATGAATTAGTTGAAAAGTTAGAACTTGTTATGTCATTGCTTTCTCACACTATGTACCTGTGTATTCAGAATCACTTGGTTCAAACTACACACACTTCCCTATGTTCACTATGGGATGCAGTGAGTATGCCGGCGGATGGGATGCCGGACGTTGAAATTCCGGCATCGGAAGCCCG
This sequence comes from Taudactylus pleione, assembly GCA_031769625.1. Classification (NCBI taxonomy): domain Eukaryota; kingdom Metazoa; phylum Chordata; class Amphibia; order Anura; family Myobatrachidae; genus Taudactylus; species Taudactylus pleione. Next base: position 8,337,955 of record JAUIMM010000054.1, read on the forward strand.
ACACAGTACTGAAGTTAGGCATTGAAATCCTGATGCCTATCTAAATCCTGACGCCGGAATCTCGACAAACACCATCCCGATTGAAGGTACACTGGGGCATCTTAGCTGTTAGCCACATGGGTGAAGAGGGTTAGGTTTACGTACCACTAGGGTTAGGCTTTGGGGGGGAGGTTAGGGTTAGTCACTACTGAGGGTTTAGGATTAGGCACTAAGGGGGGGCGGTTAGGTTTAGGCGCCAAGTGGGGATGGTTTGGTTTAGGCACTAACGGGGAGGGTTAGGGTGCAAGAAAAGAGAGTTAGGGTTAGGTGGAGAATAGGGGAGGGTTAGTATACTTACCTGACACATGTTGGGATTCCAAGCATTGGGATGCTGCTGTCAGCATTTTAACAGTAGGCCTCCCGACTGCCGGTATTTTATACATAACCCATTTACTATATGTGAAGCTGTTTAAACTTCTTGACAATTTTGGCATTTTATATTAGGTATTATTGACACAAGTTATACCATGTATTTTTCAGATGACATTGCATTAATCTACCTTTCTGAAGTTATAATCAGCATGATTCTACATACATGTTTTCACAAAAAATCTGCACTCAAAAATGATTTGGTCTTTTTCTATATTTCAACAACTCAATCTAAATGCCTACACCAGAGGCTTACACCAGTGGTGGATCCCCCCTCCCCATAACACTTTCCTCCTGCCCACTACCGCTGTCAGCTCTAGCAACAGAGGGCCTGATTCAGAGCCGAACGCTCTGACCAGAGCGCTCGCTCTGAATCAGTGCCCTCCTACCTTAAAATGGAGCGGCCTCCTGGCCGCTCGCATAGCTGTGGGTGACCATCGCGACCATTGGGCTTGCGACGAGACCCTTGTGGTAGGGTCTCATTACCGCAAGCCCTGGAGTGATTTTGGCTCTATCAGAGCCAAAATCACTCCCACTGACATCACTAGTGATGTCAGTGGGGCCGGACTCAGATGGTAGGTGTTCCCTATGCAACCACGCCCCCGGCCCACCCACTAAAGGGGGCGTGCTATCAGTCACCATCGACAGCATGCCCCCTTTAGTGCGAGACCCATAACGACGGCTTGGCCGTCGTTATTCGGGTCTCGCGCATGCGCACGATGGAGCTCACTCCATCGTGCGCATGCGCATTGGGGGAACATCGACCCGCTTGCGAGCGTCCTGCACTCGCGAGTGGGTCTGAATGACCGCCAGAGTGTCAGTGTGCGGCACATTGCAGCAGGGACAGAGCAGACACTACTGCTGCTCAATGACAGCAGCCTCCCCAGAGCCTCCACAGCCCAGCATACAGTAGCAGCAGTCTCTGCTCTCTCCCTGCTCTCATGTGCGACACACCCTCTACTGCTCTGCTAGAGCAGACAGTGATGATTGGCAGGAAGGAAGTGTTGAGGAGGCAATTTCTGTGATCCCTCTACCTTGATTTGCCACTGATATACACTATGTAGGTAAAATATGGAAGTCTAACAAGACCTACCATTTTTTAAATTAAAGATTAAATATCAAGATCAGGAACATGTGGGCTTTAGATCCTGTTTTAAATTTCTCAATCAATGTCTGCAACTAAAGAGCTAAGCAAAAAGGATGTAGTTGACCAAAAGCCCAAAAGCAGACAACCCCTTTCATGGTTTATTTGACTAAAGTTAAGGGATATGATATACGATCATGAAAAAAACACAGCAAAATAATTAATAAAAGAACATTGTTGAAAGTTTGTTGCACCTTGCTTTAATATCATATTGCTTTTTTCTCCAAGATAAGTAAACATAATAAATGTTGAGATACAAACTTTTTTCTGCATAAATAAACCATATGTCATCACTATCCCGGATAAATACTATTTAAGTTTCATAATGACTAGGCCAGAAAAATAGGGATCGAGGACGAGTTTGACCATGTTTCATGTCTTGCACAGGTAAATCATGAAAACAAGCTGCACTTAATATCTCTCCTGGAAAGACTCCAATTTTTATGCTATTTTCTTTAGCTCTGATCTTGGCAATGTGTTTTCTCATCTTTTGATGAATAAAACCTTTCTGTAATAGCATGAGACCTTTTTTTTCACTCATTAGAAAACAGCAATATATCACTGGATGTAATTATAGGACTTGGGAACTAAGACTTAATAAATTCCATATAATTGTCATCTCTTATTTATTAACAAGAACTCATGCGGACTGTTTAAATATGTGTTGAATAGATCCATACATTTAAACTACAAAACTTTGTAGCAATTCACAACTATAAATTAGTTTGATATTTTACTAGTTTTTAGGGTTATAAATTCAGGCTATTAAAATATACACGTGTCTGAAAGTTTTTTTGTTTGTTTGAGTAAACACCACTTCATCACAATAATGTTATCCAAAAGGTCACACTGGAAAAAGAAATACAGTTTATTACTAGCCCTATAATCTTTTCTACATCTAATATTTATATATGCTTCATCTACTGTACAAGAAGCCAAAGACATGATAGTAAAGTTTAGAGGTATTTTATGTAGTACTAACTGAGATACTGTCAGGATGCGGCCTGGGATCGGCCGTTACTCACCTCTGTGCCGGCGTCCTTGGGATTAGGTGTTCAGTCACTGGGAGTGGAGGTGAGTGGTGACTGAGTATTCTCCCCAGGGTCTGCTAGGACTTCAGTGCATGCATCCTGGTTCTCATGGTGGTGGGCATGGGTGCAACTATGTTGGTCCATATCCCCTGACTAGTCTCTCCCAATGGTAGTCCTTCGGTCACTCAGCTGATCCTTTGATCCAATGACCAGCTACCAAGGGGTATTTAGTCTGACTCCAGGAACAATAAATTGCTGTTCAACTTCACTGTTCCATACTCTATAGTGTTTCTCCATGTAGAATCTCCAATGTGCTGTTTCAGCCCTCACGCTGTCCTCCAGTGTTACTTGTATCAGCTCCCATGCTGATTCCCAGTGTATCATTTCAGCTCTCTCACTGAACTTCAGTTTTTCATGTAACAGCTCTAGTGTTGATTGTTAGTGTGCTGTGCAGCTCTCAAGCAGACTCTCTGTGTTACATGTGTCAGCTTTCATGCTGATTACTAGTTTAGCTCTCAGGCTGAATCCTTGCGTTACATGTGTTTGCTCTCATACTGATTACTAGTGTGCTGATCAGCTTCTATGCTGATTCCTTATGTTACTTGTACCAAGCTCTCATGCTGATGCCAAATATTTAATGTTTCAATTTACATATTGATCGCTGGTGCTTCCTGGAACAATCCCTGTGTTTCTCAGAGCAAGTTTGCGACTGGATCTCTGGCAATTCTCAGTACACTCCTATGTCTACATCCCTGTGTTTCTCAGAGCAAGTCTGCAGCTGGATCTCTAGCAATTCTCAGTACACTCCTGTGTCTACATTCCTTGTGTTTCTTAGAGCAAGTCTGCAGATGGATCATCTCCAGTAACCATCTCAACTCCAGTATTTCCTAGTGTTAATACATTTATGGGGTTCCCAGTGCTAACTCTCTCTAGCATAGTTTCCGGTCTTCCTGCCACTCCCAGGTAACTGTCCAGAGGACTGCGACCTGCTCACTTGGTGCGGCGAAACCCAAATCCCAACTAGTGGGGTCACTGGTGAAGAGACCACCAAGTGGGTTAGACTCCACACTTCTGGGCAGGTCTAGCCAAAACTGGTTTTGGCTTCAGTAGGAAGACCTAGTCACTGTAACTCACCTAGTTGTTCCCTAGCCATCCTTACCTCCTGTTTTTTTGTCCTCACCTGAGGAACTTCCTCAACAGATCACGACAGATACCTGCCATTGCCCGGATTGAAGAATGGACCTTAAAGTACATCTGCAGCCTTCAATGGACCTTAAAGTACACCTGCAGCCTTCATTTTTTACTTTTCAGACCAACATTAAAGACCATGGCATATGAAAGTGTGCTTGGAGGAAATTTAGTAACTGTTAGTGCAGGTGCAGTGTGACAGTTGATCCTTGACACACTTCTCTTCCATTTGAGCTCTGCCTGCCCCCTACTGGTACATATCAGCCAGTACTTTCTGGTCAGTGCAGTTTTAGGCACTGGAAGACATCCTGAGGAAACTTGCTTAAACCAAAATTTCAAATCAGAGACTCCATGGCCTACTTGGTGGGCACCATGTAGACATCCGTGACCCTGATGAACTTCAAACATAGCCAAAAACCTAATACTTGTCAAATTACATCTTCTTGCCAAATTTGGTGGAGCTAGGTAAAAAGCACTGGGCTTGCATAAAGGAGAAACAGACAGATACACACATACTTTCTTGCTTATTATATTGCTATAATACAAGTGGACTCAAATAATGAAAAAATAAATTACCTGCATACAGAAATAAAACTAATTATACACAAGCAAAGACCACTATAAGGGTAGGTCACATGATTGCATCCATTAAAAAAATTTGTAGTAAGCAATTTGATTACAAATATAAAAAAAACACTTCCAACATAAAGTAAACATAGGTAATATACTGCATTATTCATAATGGGAATCTATCATATCACTAAAAAGCCAGATGTGATATTTTAATTTCTTATCTACTTAAGAGACATGTGTGGGAGGTCTTTTCAAGCCTTATCTAATTTAGATGATAATCCAAGGGAATGGGTCAAGGGGAAACCCTGAGCACTAGAGTTTAGAAATTGTACATAGATCCACATATGAAAACATTAGGCCATTGTAGTTATAGAAAAAGTAACTCTGTGGAGGTGCTCTCTTGAGAGTAGAAACAAGTTGTATAAGAAACAATGTTACTTGTACTAATCTAATTAAGTAGAATGGATATTTTATTCTGTTTTATATATCTAATGAATGGATTAAATAGATACTGTAATAGTGCTATTACATAAAATAAAACAAAATCACTTATTTTATGAATCACTTATGAACAATTGCTCAATATGGTAAACATTATACAGTAAGTTCAATGTGTTAAAAAAATTCATTTAATCCAATCATTTTTAAATATTGAGGAAGGTATCTGTTGCTCTTTATCAAGTTATTGTGTACATAAGAAGAAAACATAAAATAAAATAATACGTCTAAAATAAGGGGAACACCATGTACTTCTACACCAATTTCGGACCCCTTTGTGAATAAGCTGACCAACAAAACACTGTACTATACTGTATATACAAATGTAACGTGTGTGAGAAGTGATCTAAAAATATGTCTCTTCCTGATATTTATTTTATCTCTCCAAAACTCAAACATACACCAAGGGCCAAATGTAATAGGGTGAGAGTTTAGAAAATGTGAGAGTTTAACAGTAAACTCTCACACTTTTTAAACTCGGCCAACAATATAATAGAGCCCGAGAACATGCAAACTAACATGTTTTTAGACTCAAAAAACTCTCACAATTTAATTTCTTATCCAAATGTTTTCCCATTTTGAACATAAAATTTGACCATTGTAAAAGTTTACTGCTAAACGTTCACATTTTCTAAACTCTCACCCTATTAGATTTGGCCCCATAAGTTTTTTCCCTTCTGCATATGCTTACAATAAATAAATGACTGACCTATTTGACATAAAACCCCATTACTGCTATGGTTATGCTTTTCCCCAGATGTTCACCAATGCGTCTCACCCCTGTGGGCCATTCTCATGGCAAGGATTTATTGTGCAAATAAAGCCCAGGATCTATGGTAACACCGCTACTTTTCTATGATACAGAGATATATGATTTGGCAAAGGAATCTGCCTCACCCAAGCATGGGGATTTTATATGCATTTATGTTATATGCTATTACTATTTTCACACCATGTAAGTTTTATTTGTTTTTTTTATATATAAAATTTGATCTCCTACTTGGGATTTAATTGAGATACTTGTCATTTGTTTATAATTATAGTAAGCACATGCACAAGGTGGAAGCACCTACTGGATTTTTGAGTTTGGAAGGATTACATAAATATTAGGCACATATACTGCTGGTCACTTCTGGTGTAAACCCTTGCATGTGCCAAACTCATCAAGCCTTTTTGGAGGGCTCCTTATTTTACTCTTGGGAGTTAGATGCAAATTCTACCCAATTCTACTTTATGGCCTGATTCAGAGATATATGCTATCCCAATAGCTAGCACACATCTCCGATGATTTGGGGTCTGCGTGTGTGCAGGACCCATCCTTGACATGTGCAGAACAGATCCTGATTGACATGCTGCATCATTTAGGGTGCAAAACCACTGGCCACTGTTCAGGGAAGCGGGGGCATGTCTCCCCCAATTTTCTGGGAGGGACAAGGCCAAGGTCTGCATCACTGGTTGCAGATTTACTGGCCTCACAAGTGACCAGGACCCAGTTAGGCTGTGGTAAGCTTCAGCTTTGGCAGCCTAGCCCAAGGAGCAAACATTGTGATCTATGGTCACAATGGTTGTGATGTTGATCCCAAGCTGCAACCTCAGTTGCAGTGCTGGGGTTGCAGATGCAGCAAGGAGGTGTCTGTTTCCTACAGACACCTCCTGCTTCCTTAATATTTTAGGTGGACAGAATTGCACAACCACTTGTGTGTGGCTTTGCAATTTCATCCATCTCTGAATTAGGCCCTCTGTGTAAAAATGTGCTAGGAAACCAATTAATTTGATACTCATTGTTAGTTTTATAGATTTACAGTAATTCAACCCCAGCAATTTAATTGTCTTGTTTTGCATATAGTGTACCAAATATATACTTTACTCAGGATATAATGCCATTAGTGACTCCAATAACAAATTATCAGAATTTAGTTTTAAGTGTTGTGCACCACAAATGTAGATGGACACAAACTGATGAGATGGAGATTTTATTGGTACATTTGAGACTACCCTTACAGGTGAAAAAGGGGAACAGAGATGAAACGGGAACTGGTAAGCAAAACAGCTAGCCACATGTTGAATGACAGGTCTGTAATACTAGTAGGTTATAATATACTGTCCATGGGCTTTTTTTCAGTTTTTGTACTTTCACTAGTAATAATTAATTTTATTTATTTATTTATATATTTATTTATTATTAACCGGAACTTATGTTGCACAGCTTTTTATATTGTATATTTCAAACACATTGGATTTGAGTTAATGATACAGTGTTGAGTGTCAGCAGGTGTCCAAATCGCAAATTCAATTACATTTTAACTTCATATGATTACTGATTTTTTAAATTCTTCTCTCTACAGCTAAAAATTATTTATGTACAGAGTGCATTTTCCCTCATTTAAAACACAAAGGATTATTTTTGCAAATAAGAATATACATTATTATATAAATTATGTATTTAATAGTGAAGAAAATAAAACTGTCTATGCCTAATAATGCAGTTTACTAGTCTTGGGAGGATTCTTTCATTTGCTGAAACAATGTATACAGTATATTATGCATCTTTAAAATGTACATAAAGTACTGGAAAAGGGTTCATAGATAATAATAATACAACATTTTAATATAAAAAATATAATAAGCAAACAATCTCAATGTTCAAAGTGGAAGTGGCTTTCAAGATTCTTTTTAAAGATGCGTAACAAAATTATATGTATATAACCATGTAAAACAATTGTTATATTTTAAAAAAAAAAATACTGTTTTTTGAACTATTACATGTGTAATAATAATTTGAAAAACTATTTGTATCTTATTTTTCATATTGCCCTATTGATTTGTACATTAGCAATCTGTGATCTATGAATGTATATTATTTTGCCACTTAAAAATACAATGAATCACTTTTAAGTCAAGGGATTAGTTTCACTGGGGCACTTAGGGGAGGTTACTGCATACCTGGAAACCTCCGCTGTGCTTGAATAATCACCTCCTGATGCCTGTTATAGCATGGTCAACATGCTGTATGTTATCAGTCATAGAGAAGACAGCACAGCTACTTTGTTTGAGGAGAACAGAACCCATCTTTCAGCACCATCCAAGTGAGCTGTGCTGTTGTATACTGTTTTCTTGACTTCTCTGTTGCATGCAGCAGTGAAAACAGTGCAACAAGCATATATTAAGCACCTGCTACTCAATCGAGCATAGAGACTATTACAATGTAACTGTGAGTAGCAGGTGTTTGCATTCAAGCTAATCGGACATGAACTCAGGAGAATAGGAGAAATCAGTCTGGCCGGGTTGTTTCTCCTCCCTCCTTGCTGTCGTTACAGGTAGGTTTGATTTTCAATGGTTCCTCTGTACAGTACCTCTGTCTACATATGTGTACCTCTGCCCCATCGATCCCACCCCCCACACAATTTGTATGTGTGCATTCACATCTCTTTCCTCTGTGTCTCATCTCCCTCTATCCCATGCCTGTCCCCATTCTATTTTTATATATCTATACCTTTCCTTGTTCCCCTTTTTATGTATATCTGTAATATATTCTTCTCTCAGTCCATCCCTACCACAGGAGCATACTTGAAGTAGTAGAACCCGCTCACAACTCTGGAATAATACTCTCCTAATATCATCAACTGCACTGGTTCAGATATTATTAATTTTAAAAATATATTCATAGAATAAAGTACAATTCTAATTATATGTGTCTGTTGCTACTATTCTAAAATAGCAACAACAGGACAGGTACTGTGGCAGCACAAGAATTGCCTCAATACTTGCGTTTGGAAACCCCCATCTGTTTTGAAACAGCTATACTTAATACATGCAGACCACTTTGTGTTGCATGCAGAAAAAAATGGTCTAAAAGTATACAAAAGGGAAAAAAACATTAATCAAATTAGTATGCTGTGCACTTAAAAAGATTACCAGATTAATTTAAGTTATTGACAGACTCAATAGGGAAAACAGATAGGAACATGCCCAGATATGAGTAATTATATCCTGTCATTTTATGCAGACTAAGGGGGACATTTACTAAACTGTGGGCAGTGATACCAGTAGGGTCCAAGTGCATATGGCAGGGCATGTCTAATGCATAGGCCCAATCATTTGGATTAGCCATTGTCAGGAGCCCAAGAATCGATAGACCTGTATAAGTGAATTGAATAATACTGTACCTAGAACAGAGGTGCAGAGTATAACATGCTGGAAGTTTTCACCGAGGAACCCCGAAAGGAAGTTTGGGCTTTGCAGCACCTGACATGCAGGAGCTGTACGGAGCTGGTAGGCACTGGTAGGAGATGTGCAGCAGTGAAACAATAACAGCACAATATCAGCAAACTTGATGCAGGAATGCTAAGGTCAGGAACAGGTTAATAGGATATGCAAAATAGCTTAGGAAGCAGGAACACTGGAGCTATGAATGAGACCTAATACTCTGGCACTTGTCTGTGTTCAGAGTCTCCCATATATATATATATATATATATATATATATTTGGCACCGAATGTGACGTCACACATACCATAGTGTGGTAGCCATGGCCACCTGCACTAAACAGCAGGGGGAAAGAACCATAAAAAGGGGTGAAGTGTACTGGTGTGGGGGCTTCTGGGATCAAATGCAGGCCTAAACAATGACTATGAGTGTCCTTAGTCAACACTCACGTGGGGATCAATAAATAAGCAATAAGGGTGCTATAAAAAGGTGCTAGTCCCAATGAACCATACAGAGACATACAGTGTATGATTAAAAACCAATCTAGTTTATGCCATAAATCAGTACCAAATGAATACATAGACAATCAAATAAAACAATATAAAAATAGACACATCAATAAACAAAGCAGTATTGATATACAATTATACAATGTGGCAGGAAATAAGCTAAAGAAACAAACATATATTAGGGCAAATGAAAGCCCAAAAATTCAAAACAGTCTCTGTAAAGGGAGGCTGGGTTCTCCAGAACCAAAAGCAATGTTGTTAAAAGCTTATATGGAAATGTGGACACGTAAGTGAAATAGGTTTTGACACCATAAAAAACGAATTCCTACCGCACACTGTGAAGAGGAATCGCAGGCCCACCACCGTGCTACCCGGATTTTGGACACCACTGGAAAAGATACCCTACTATTGGTAAAGCCTAGGAGCCACATGCAGGGGAACCGGTGCCTCTGCATGTCTATTTAACACCTGCAGCTCCTCTTCACAGTGTATGGTAGGAATTCCTTTTTTATGGTGTCAAAACCTATTTCACTTACGTGTCCACATTCCCATATAAGCTTTTAACAACATTGCTTTTGGTACCGATTTATGGCATAAACTCCATTGTTTTTTAATCATACACTGTATGTCTCTGTATGGTTCATTGGGACTAGCGCCTTTTTATGGCATCCCTATTGCTTATTTAGGGGGAAAGAACCACCCACCTGCATTTTATGGTGGCAGGCACCATCAGAAACCTGGCCAGAGCAGAAACATGTCAGCCTGTGAGACCCTGTAAGTGAGCTCAGGGCTCCGGCACACCGTTCCCATAGAGAACTGAGCATGATGCTGAGTAGCACTGTGCTGCTACAGAATTTATGGTAAAACTAGATGTTTCCCTTTCAGTTTTACCAGGTGGTTCTCCCTAGACTGCTTCTATCTGTCAAATTTATGTGATTCAAACTAATCTGTTATGGAATTGCTGTAACATCTACCATTACAGGAATAGGAACTATGCTAAAACATCTATGTTTGTTACGTATCATTGATTATTCTTATGAGTGCTGCAGTTGAATGTTTTACTTGATAAATAACCCAAAATCAGGGAAGCTAATTACTTAGAATTAGGGATGTGCAGGCTCGGATAGGTTCGAGTTTGCACGTGGAGTTCGGATTTTTCCCTCCAAAAAAACGGAACTCAGAACGAGGCAAAACGTCATCTTACATGGACGAACATCATCATTCCTGGACAAAAGACCAGGAATGATGATGTTCGTCCATGTAAGATGACGTTTTGCCTCGTTCTGAGTTCCGTTTTTTTGGAGGGAAAAATCCGAACTCCACGTGCAAACTCGAACCTATCCGAGCCTGCACATCCCTACTTAGAATATAAGGTTAGTTAAACCTATTTTTCAGTAGTGGAGCATGAGTTACATGTTCTGCTCCTTAACCCCAATTACCCACAGGATAATAAACAGTTTTGGGGCAAATATGCTCCCTTTATTTCCTACTCTAATATATACACAAAATATCCCTTGATATTGATAGAAGAGATGGCTATCCCTATCAAACATCTTTCTCCCTAATTTATAATTTGCAGGTCATATATTACATATTAATTCTGCACACTAACTTTAACTCATGGTTATAAATAGTATTACAGGTTGAGTCTCCCATATCCAAAATGCTTGGGACAAGGGGTATTTTGGATATCGGAATATTCTGTATTTTGTAATATTTGCATATTATAATGAGATATCTTGGGTATGGGACCCAAATCTAAACACATAATGCATTTATGTTCTATATATACCTAATACACACAGCCTGCAGGTCATTTTATACAATAATTTTTATAATTTTGAGCATCAAACACACAGCCTGAAGGTTATTGTATACTGTATTTTAATAATTTTGTGCTTTAAAAAAAAGTTTGTGTACATTGCACCATCAGAAAGCAAAGGTTTCACTTTCTCAGTCATAATAAAAATATTCCATAATTTGGAATATTCCGTATTTCGGAATATTTGGATATGGGAGACTCAACCTGTACTCATTTGTGGAATCAATAACTTTGAATCATTGTTGCACATGGCGGGTACAACTTACCTCCTTTTTTACACTTCCTCTCCTATAGGTCACTACTTTTGATGAAATAGGCCAGAATCACGTTAACATTGTAAACATAAACGTTTGCCTTTTCTCTCCCCTTATCCTCATATTTTCGTTTTTCTTTCCATTACATTCTCCCTTCCCCTATGTGTTTACTCTTCTTTGTTAGATAATTCTCTAAGGAAATACAAATTGTACTAGATACATGTTACCTTATTTTTCTAAATCTTCTTTACTACAGTAGCTCACTAGTAGTTTTAGATCCGTCATATACTAGGTTTAGGTCTGGTCCTGCCCTGCTATACTTACCTGTTATTGGAACTAGAAGATTTTTCTCTCCTTGTCTACTCTGTACTGCATATAGCTGCAGCAAGCACCCCCACTCCCATTTCACATTACGGAGACAGGAAAGGTAATTTAGCATTATAATACAGATATCTCTCAATGTACACCGACTATTACATTTTAACACAATTACAGGCAGGATTCAATTTACCTTGAAAAAGTACTAAATCTTTTGTTGTTGAAAATTGACTCATAAGCTCATTTAGTATGTATACAAAGGACCTATTTCTCTACTTACTTGGAACCTTAAGATTTATACAGTATTCTTTTATCAGTTTACAGATCTTTTTTAACTGGTCGGGCGATAATGATGTTAACTGGAGGATACGCAACAAGAGGGAATTTCGATTTTAATTGCTGGCTATCTTCAGGACATCTAAGTGCCCATGATCAATTACAGTACAAATTAATTTCAAATATAATTTTTTGAACACCTTTTTCAATAAATAGATCAACTGTGTAGTACACTCTTTCTGATACAGTCTATGGAAATTAAAATTTGGTACTGGATACTACTTTAGATATGGAGAGAAAAAGTTCCCAGGTACTGGAACAAAATGTGTTGACCTTCAGTGCTCTCCTGCTGACATCATACCTGTGTGGTTTACACCTCAGTGCTTCCTTGCTGGCATCTCATCATTGCCTATACAGTTATATCATCTGCAACTGATGCCTCTGGCTGATAAACCATCAAGCAGTGTGCACTGCCATATGGAGGAGTGACTGTATGGATCTATCCACCCCCACTTCTGTGGGCAGCTGTGGCAATTCACTTCAGAGAGGCCAGAAACCACCCTATTTGCAGATTTGTCGCAAATTTCTCATCTACTCCTAGATCAGCTATACCGCCTTACTAAGACATACTAATAGAGGACTTTTACCCCTAATTCATCATACATGGGAAGGGGTGATGTTTTCATTCATCCTCTGCTATAGAAGAAGATGCTGCATTCTCTCCTTTCCTTCATGGTAAATTTGCAGCATATGTTTGATCCTGTTTAAACAGAAATAAAGAGTTCCTGTTGATTACACTTTCTGCTGCTCCTATATAGTGTATTTGCTAACAGATACACTATATAGGAGCAGGAATGGGCCCAGGAATGCATAAATAAAATAAAGAAAAGTTATAAAGGTCAGAACTTCGATGAAAGAAAAGTTAGAGTCCAGAGGAAATGGCTGCTTCTAACAGTGCTTCAACCAAAATCACAGTGATGAGTCACACTAACCATAGCTAGTAGACACGAAAATTTAAAGTAAACATGCTGCTCAAAGAGAAAGCATGTGGAAATTGACCAAGTCACAGAGGAATAGGCTGAGGAAGACCAGAATGACCAGAGTATAATATCGTTTAGTGTAGATGATGATCAGTTTGTGCATACATTTAACTATGACACTGCAAGAGAAATGTGGGATGTGCTACAGAAAGTACATGAGATAGTTAATTTAGGCAGTATTATGTATTTAATTAGAACATTGTACCAGACTAAACTGCTTAAATGCCGTCACATGCACAATTATATAAGATGTAAACTAGAAATGCTAGAACATCTGCGCTGCATAGGAGAAGAAATAACTTTCATATGACCCTACATGGCAGTAGTCTCCCAGACAGCTATGAGACACTTGTAACAGCACTTGATGCCAGACCAGGTGATAAAGTGATATTATAGTATGTTAAAGAGTATCTTGTGGATTCATTAAATTGCAAGATAGAAAGTTCACATAAGCATGATACAGCATTGAGAGTTCAGGACTAAATTAGGAAAAAATGCACTACACAAAGACCAGAAACATGTGAATGTTTTGTGTGTATTAAACCTGGTCATTTTAAGGTGGACTGCAGAACAAAATGCAAATCAAAAAGCAAAGAGTGCTATAAAGTAAATGGAAAATACTTCTAATGCTAAGGGGCAAATCCAATTGGATGCAAGGTTTTTACCACAAAAAATCACAACTGATTTTGGATTACCAAATCTAAAAATGCACGCTCCCGATACCTACAGTATCCAATAAAAAAAATGCATGTGGGGTTTTCACCTTTGAAAACCCCACAGTGCATGAAAAAAGAGATTACAAAAAAAAATAACTCACCTACTCCGGACATCTGCTGCTCTCTGAGCCTGGCTGCAGTATCCTCTGATGGAATGACTGGCTCATACGCTCCACTGTAGAAGAATGAAGCCGGCCAGATAAGGTATGTGTATTGTGTGAGGAGAGAGGGGTGCAGGGTAGTGGGGGTAGTACAGTGTGTGTGGAGAGAGGGGTGCAGGGTAGTGGGGGTAGTACAGTGTGTGTGGAGAGGGGGGTGCAGGGTAGCATGGGTAGTGCAGTGTAAACGGGGAAGGGGGTGCAGGGTAGTGGGGTTAGTGTAGTGTGTGGGGGTAGTACATACCTGTCTTGTGCCTGGCCAGTCCCTGACTTCCTTGAAGCTGTCCGCTGTCTGCGACGCTGGAGAGAAGAACCAGAGAAGGAGAAAACACTGTGGAAGGTGAGCAATAAATGACTAATTAAGCTAACTGGAAACTTCCAATTGCTTAATTAGTCATTAGGAGAGATGCTACCAGGGTCCTAGAGCATTTCCTGACCATTTTTCCTAAAAATATGGATTTTTAGGAAAAATTGGTCGTGCTCTGGAGGTGCGCAAAGAAAAAAATCTCCTGGCACTCAAAAACTGAAAAAACCCACACCTAATTAAATAGCAAAAAGCCCGCACCTGCAGGAAAACCCCTGCAGGTGCAGGATTTTTGCTTTTCTGGCACCTAATTTATTACCCCCCTAAATGTGCTTTTGGCACAAGCACATGGACAGTGACAAATGCTTGGTGTATTGACTCAGGAGATGCAAGTCATATGACAAACAATACTTAGACCAAAGCAATTGAAAAAGAAAAGCCACAGCTGATGGTCATTATATGTTCTCAGAAGGAACAGAAAAAGGTTAAATTTAATCTCCAGTCTCTCCAACATTTACCTGAAATATACTAATGTAAAAAAATCTTATATGTGCCTTATATTGACACCAATCTGATTTCTGTGAAAAAGCTTATGAAATGATGACACGTTGTGACATTTAAAGTTGATATATGCATTATTACACAAGATAGACTCATTCTTGCAAATAGTGAAAAGATAATGCTAGAACCAAACATGTTGATGTGAACTAGTGGAGCAAGATGTGTTTCTGCTTAAATATTGTGAGACTCTAAGGGGTACATTTAATAAAGTGCAGGTTTTTAGAAGTGGAGATGTTGCCCATAGCAACCAATCAGATTATACTTACAATTTATCTAGCACCTTCTAGAAGACAATAGTTAGAATCTGATTGGTTGCCATGGGCAACATCTTCAGTGCTAAAAACCTGCACTTTTGTAATTGTACCCCTAAATATGTTGGCATATGTTCTGACAAAGCAAATCCTATGGCCAAAGTTTGAGGAAATTAGATCCATGATGGGACTGGTTTGAGTAGCACTTGTTGAATGGGGGTATTATCATTTTATTTTGCAACCACTGTTCACAACTATGTTCATTATACATGCAGATGTCATTAGTATTCAGCTGCTGATTAAGTTGGTTAAAAAAGAAAAGGTAGCTACTGCAAGGTGTGTGTTTTCATACAGACTCTTTTATAGAAGAAGGTGGTTCCATCTCTTCTTTTCTGCATGTTACATTTGCATGTGTTTGATTATGTTTAAACATAAATAAATAGTTCCTGTTTGATTACACCTTCTGCTGCTTCTTTATCTGTATCTGCTAACAACAATATATCTTAATATGTTTTCAGTAACAACATCATTGAATAAGTACTGATTTCAACATACGTTGATTTAGTATTAATCGTGTTTATTAAACGTGCTTATGTTTTAAATTGAGAAGTCATAGACCTGACAGTGAAATCTACCTTTTTAGGCTTGGAGAGAACCTTAAATTTGTTCTACTCTTTCATCTATATGCCAATAAATACATTTTAGCTTCTTCTACAATCATAGAAATGTGGAACTCTCCATACCTTGATGTAAGGTTAAGAAAAGAGTTAAATGACATATGGTCAATGGAAAATTTACCACATTACTTAATACTAGCCATGAAAAATTCTTAAGGTTTAGATGTCTGTGGATTCTTTATCTTCAATAAAAGACTTCTGCTTATATAATGTAACACTCCTGTACTACAAATATTCTTGCCAGGGGTTTGACCCCTATTTCCATTTTCATGTTGCCTAAACGTTGTCATTTTATATGATAGATAACTAAGCAAAAAAGATCCAAAACACAATACTTTTAAAGCGTAAAACAAGGAACATAAATTATAGAAAAGATCAGGTAATGGTATTTTACTTGAACTATATTTCCTACAGATATAGGGGGGTATTCAATTTGGAGTGAAAAGTCCATGCTGGACATTTTGCTCCACATCGGAAGTTTGACGGCGATAAAGTATTGGGCGAGTGCCCACTTTTTCCCCATATTAAATTAGGAATCAGCAAAAACGGGAGCTGGCAGAGTGGTAAGTATCGCAAACAATAGGGAATTTTTGGGAAATGTTCCTGGGACCCCCTAAAAATGTCCAGACATGGGCGATCATTATGGGTACCCCCATTTTGGCTGCTGAAGGGAAGTCTGGATTTTAAATAGCTGTGGCAGGTGCATAAATGCACCTGTGAAGAAGTGATGAAGAAGACCATTTAGGAATTCACACCGGCGAAAAATCTTTGAAATTGAATACGGGGATAATTAAAAAAGGCAAAAATGATGTCCTGATAACGGGTTTTCGCTGACAAATTGAATACTGCACATAATGTCAAAAAATTATATTCCCTCAGGCAGAAGCTGTTTTACTATGTTGCCTTAGCCATCTCATGCTTTGCCTTTCATTTGATAGATGAAACAAAACAAACAAACAAACAAACAAAAAAAAATATATATATATGTATATATATATATTAGAGATGATTCTTTAGATCTTCCCACCAAGTTTGCACCTCAGAACGAGGTAAAACATCACCATTCTTGGACTATTCGGCACATATGTCCATATAAGATTATGATTTCCCTCATTCTAAGATCTGAACTTGTTGGGTAGATCTAAACCAAAACCACTCAGACCACTTATATATATAAATACTGTATATATACACTACATGTAGAGGGGCACTCTCAGTTCTAAACATTAAGTGCCAGGGTGCCTTCCTTAGAATAATGCAGCAATCCAATAAACAAGAAAAGTTATTTATTACCAACGTTTCAAGGCCATTGGGGTCTTGTCATCATACCCTGTTTATGAAGCCCATGGAGTGCCGCCTGTTTCATTTGCATACGGACATTGGATTGCTATATATATATATATATATATATATTAGGGATGTGCAGGCTTTTGTCCAGGAATGATGATGTTCGTCCATGCAAGATGACGTTTTGCCTCTTTCTGACTTCCGTTTTTTTGGAGGTAAAAATCCGAACTCAACGTGCAAACTTGAACTTATACGAGCCTGCACATCCCTAATATATATATATATATATTTCAAAAAGATCCAGCACTCACTGAAACAAAACAAAATGCACCTTGTAGCCGGCACATATGCGTCCGGACTCCAGACCCACCACATTAAAGATAAATGAAGTGCGGCACTCTGAGTGCCGCATTTCATTTATCTTTATATATATATATACATACACACAGCATATATATATATATATATATATATATATATATTAAAAAAAAGCTTTCTCCTTCATCCTATTTCAACATTTCAGTGTATTGACAGGATTACACTTTCATCAGGGACAGATACAAACTAACAAGCACTCACCATTTATAGCTTCATCTCAATAGGAGTTGTCTCATATTATACAGAGCTTCCTTCCTGTAGAAACTAAAAGAAATAAAAACTAACATTCCCTGTTTATAAAGTATAAATAATGCAGCTTGGTGTGTTCATAATGTATATGGTAAGTGCAGAGCTTTGATGATTTAGATAGATAGATAGATAGATAGATACAGGGGTGTATCTATAATTAGTGCAGGGTGTGCAGTGCCCCCAGGTCCAGGGGGCCCGCACTGCACACCCTGCACCCACATTATCTAAAACTCACCTCTCCAAGGTCCAATGTCAGGTCTCTCAGTGCTGCACAAAATGCCATAAAACCAGCGTTTTGCGCATGCGCTGTGAGGAAATAGCCAGGAAAATGGCGGCCGCACCCTTTCCCCAGTGATCTGTGCATGCGCAGTAGACTCTGGGCACACTCTAGTGCCCAGAGTCTAATTATCCTGCAGCTGGTCACTGGGGTGAGAGGAGGGGGCCCATGACAGGGGATGCATATGGGCCCCCTCCTCTCTAAAGACGTAGATAGATAGATGTATAGATAAAGTATTATATTTTAGCTTTGGTGAGATTGTACTTAAATTGCATGCTGCTAAACTGATTTTTTCCTTTGCATACCATTCACAGCAGATGAATTATGATTAATTTCATCTAATTAAATCAACATATGTTGAAGCTTATTGTTTGTATGACATTTTAATTTTAAATTTTAACATCAAGTATAAGCTTTTAGCATCTAATATAAGCTTTTAGCATCATTAAATGTCTTTAAGGTCCTTTTATCAAAATGAGAGCTATTGTCAAACAGATGCTCATTACCACAGAGGGGATGTAGTTAGGAGACCGGAGGACTGGATGCTCCTGGTCGAAATCCTGACAGTGCAAGCCTGACATGGGACTAAATATAGGCGTCGAGATACCAACGCATATATTAATCCCGATGCCAGAATCTAGAGAGATGCCATCCCGAACGAGGTGAGGTAGGGCATTTTCGCGGTTAGCCGAGGGGGGGTTTAAAGGCATAGCGGGGTTAGGGTTAAGTTTTTTGGGGGAGGATAGGATTAGGCATCCCTAGCGGTGGTTAGGGTTAGGCACCACTGGGGGGGGTTAAGGTTATGCATGAAGGGGGAGACTTAGGTTTAGGCACTAACAGGGATGGTAAGGGTGAAAGGTGGGGAGGGTTAGGTTTAGGCTACAAGAAGGGAGGTTTAGGGGGTTAGTATACTTACCCGACCCATGTTGGGATACCGACCATCAGGATGCTGCTGTCAGTATTTTGACAGGAGGCATCCCAACTGCCAGTATTTCATACCCATTCCACCACAGAGTATAGGTACGATGCTTTGTCTTGTCATTACTAATGAGCTGTGCCGCATGGCTATAAACCTCAGTCCAAATAAACATGTGAGATTTGAGTTAAAGTAATAAAAAAGGATGAATAAATACAATGGAGCAGATGCAGAGTTGGCTGCCGAATAGGTGTAAACTACTTACAGTAAAAGAAAAATTGCATACAACAATAGAGTATTTCCACACTTATGCAGAGCTTCAGGTGTATTCCAATTGGCATATGTGCCAGGCACACATCACAGACACACATATCCCATTTGAACCCATATTTTTAATCATTTATTTATGTGTTTTTAAAAACACATTCGCCATTAGACATCTCTCTGCTTTGTGTATGCAATTCATGCAAAGATACGCTTTGTTGACTGGGTTAGTAATCACTTAGTATTAGCCCTATTGATGGCTTTATTTTTATCTGTGTACTGTATTGCAATCAGGCCGGCATACTGAGTTTTGCAGCATTACAACAGTTATGACATAGATGATTTCTAATCTTTGTGCATAATCATAATGCACTTGATGAATCTGTACTTGGGAACATACTTTTTCAGCACAATTTTATGTTAATCAGGGAACATTTAGAACAGGTATTATTTTTATGATCTCTGTAGACAGCATTAAACAGTTTTTTTGCTTATTATTAAATTCAAAGATCAAAACTGATATGATCTACAAACAAGAGCTCTGAGTTTCAGGTTGGAACAAGCTTATGCAGTCACACTGTATGTTCAGTATGATATGACTGCTTTTGCACCCAGACTTTATGGAGGAAACTTATGATCTGATACTGTAGCTTGCTATGGTTTTAGTGATGATTTGCATCAGTTGTGTGTCAGTATATTTAGTTATGTGTTTACAATTCAGTGCACTAAAAAAAAATATCATACTTATGAGAGGAGCAAGTATAATGTGAAAAAGGCAGTGTCTTAATAAGTGACGTTTTTATTTTTAATTAAAATCCCACAATATACTGCAATGTGCAGTAGAAGCACAAAACAATGAGATTACTAATAGTGGTGTGACAAAGAAATCACAACTTCATGCATCTTTTTATATGTGACACCTCTGTGTTTGCTGAAATTCATTTACAAACAATGATATAGATAATGGTGTAGGTTAGCGCAACTAAGATGTATGCCGTACCCCTAGCTGCTATATACATGTGAGGTATCCCAACCTCCAGACCAGTCAAATCTATATACTTGTGTGTAAGCGCCCTGGGGTGTTAATAGTTCAATTGGTCATAGATGGTACTTGGTAGTGTCAATGAATGTCCATAAATGTCCACAGAAGTGTCACATGCACAGTGCAGGTGTAATCCACCATATGCTACAATCTCAGAATGCTGTCGGGAGGATGTTTTCAAAAGAGGTCCCCAGTATGTACGTTGTGAATGCAAAAATTTTGGACTGGGCACTCGTCCAAATAGGAATTATCCTTAAATTAAGTCCCAGGTACCGTATATCAGCATGCCAATGTGTGTGTGATCTCTGACTTCCATCAAACTGGTGTTGCTGTGCATATAGGGACCATCTATCCACCTCAAAATTACAGATAACACTGTATAGGGACTTATGGACAAGAGCATGCAACATAGTAAAGTGAGATGTGTTGAACTTACCTGGATCTTGCCACTGTCTTGATGGTTCACAGAAGTCCTGTACCATGCATTCTCTGCTGCTTGAATGTGAGGACTAGTGTGGTTTAGGTATAAAATGCAAACCTTTATTTCCTTATCTGATCTTCCCATGTCAGACAGCCTAAGATGCATGGTGCAGGTACTAAAAGCCAGTTACTATCAGGTAATAAACATGCACTGTGACAAGGAATAGATAATGTAATGATGGTAAATGTTCAAATGTTCAATGTGGGTGAAATGGTGTCTCCATTGTCAGAAACACAACCAAAGTAATTACGTTAGATCAATTATTTACAATACAGAAAAGGTAATTATATAGTTAACAATGTAAAATATATAATTGCATGTCAATAGGTGGGATTTCTGTGTTGCAAAATATACCACCCCCAAGTACAGCAGCTAGAATCAGTTCGATAAGGACATCGTGATGTCAACTATCGTAACCAAAATCTAATAGACATAATTATTGTCACCAGTTATTTACTGTATATAGTGCACACATAGGGCCTGATTCAGACCTGCTTGTGAGTGCTATGCGCTCGCAAGCAGGTCGATGGTGGCCCACTGCGCATGCGCATGATGGATCCGGCTCCATCGTGTGCATGCGAGAGACCTGGATAGCGACAGGCAAACCATCACTCCAGGTCTCATACCAAAGGGGGCGTGCTGTCGATGTTGAGTGACAGCACACCCCCTTTGGTGGGCGGGCCGGGGGAGTGGCTGCCCAGACGGAGGCGTTCCCATGGGAATGCCTACCATCTGGGGCCGGCCCCACTGACATCACAAGTGATGTCAGTGGGGGAGCTTTCGGCACTGTTAGAGTCGAAAGCTCTCTGGGGCTTGCGGCAATGAGACCCTACCACAAGGGTCTTGTCGCAAGCCCGATGGTCGTGATGGTCTTGACCATTGCGACCATCTTCCTGGCCGCTCACTATAGCTGTGGGTGGTCACTCACAGCTATGCGAGCGGCCAGGAGGCCGTTCTAAAAAACAAGAAGGCCGGCCCTGATTCAGAGTGAGTGCTCTGTCAGAGCATCCGGCTCTGAATCAGGCCCATAGACCGCAGCACTTTACAGAGAATATATTGCCATTCACAATATCTGGCCTGCCCCAGTGGAGCTTACAATCTATATTCCCTACCACATGCTTACACGCTAGGGTTTAATTATTTTTTTTAGGGGGGCCAATTAACCTACCAGTATATTTTTGGAGTGTGGGAGGAAACCGGAGTACCCAGAGGAAACCCACGCAAGCACAGGGAGAATATACAAACTCCAAACAGTTAGGGACATAGTGGGAATTGAACCCATGACCTCAGTGCTGTGAGGCCGTAATCCTAACCATTAAACCGTTTGTTATGCCATAATGATTTTTCTCTGAACTACATTAGACAGATAACATCTAAACATATTCCACTGAGACCGGGAATTCACAAAATATGTATAATGAGCTTGAAAAGAAGGAATTTACAGCAGGGATGAGCCTTGGGGAGGTAGCAAATGTAATACAGAGAATGTTTTTTTACATTACAAAGTATGCCAATACCCAAGTGGAAAGCTTCTAAAAATACATACACAGACAGTAAGGATCCCTCCAAAGTTATTGTTATTAGTGGTTATGGTACGATAACCTCTAATCTGGAGTTCAATGTGACCGGATGATCTCAATCTACCAGGCAGTCACATATTTGTGTTGTAGAATGAGGTTACTATATCCTGCGCAACTTTAGTGGGTTTCCTTCACCAGTATAGGGGTACTTTATCACCATCAGTAACCGCCTGTTACTGATTCCTCCCTCTGCATTGTGGGCGGGTAATTTGCCTCCACCAAAAGACTCCTACACCAGTACCTGAAACCACTTGTTTCACGCAGGCACCTACACTAACACATGGAACCACTTACTTGTGGGTATGTGTGGTCAAGTTGCTGCAACACCTACTGGTTGGTGCAGGATAATTCCCCACTGTTTACTCACTGAACAGTATTTTGTTTTTCACTATTATGGTGGTCACAGGATGCAAGTGTTAAGGATAGAGGTACCTCATTAACTCAGTCCAGCAACAGCCTTTAGGGCTGGATAACTTGGCTTGCGGCGGCCATGTAGCAGCCTTGAGGGCTGATTATTCTTGGCAGGTAGTGGCCTGAGGGCCGTGGAATAATTTGCAGCATTTGGGCCATGTGGCAGCCTTGTGAGCTGGTAATTCTTGACTAGTAGCGGTCAATGGGCCATGAGCAAGATGCAGCCTTTGGGCCGTGTGACAGCCTTGAGTGCTGGTATGTCTTGACTGGTAGTAGCCTGTGGGCCATGGGCAAGATGCAGCCTTTTGGCTGTGTGGCAGCCTTGAGGGCTGGTAGACGCTGGCGTTGGTGTGCTAGATTGCGCGCTTAAGACGCTGAGGTGCGGCCTATGTTGCCAGGTTGACACAGGCGTTGGTGCACTGGATTGCACACTTAGGACACTGAGGTGCTGCCATTGTCACCGAGTTGACACAGGCATTGGTGCAATGGATTGCGCACTTAGGACGCTGAGATGCAACCAGTGCCGCCAAGTTGGCATAGCCGCTGGACACTGGATTGCACACACAGGAGTATGAGTGCACTCTGTGTGGCCAAGATAACACAAGTGGCTGGGAGTAGAAATACACACCGTGCCGCCTAGATGTCACAAGCGGCAAACAGCAGATGTTATGCGGACCATGCTGCCTGGATGGTACAAATGGCAGACATTATATACAGTTTCAGCAAACTCATGTTGGCAGGAGATAAACATTTTTTGCATATTAAATCAACATCAATGAAGCCAAAATTATTTAGAACCGGTTAATCTACAGGAATCTGTTAACTTGAGCTCATCCTTAATATTTGATACACAGACTCAAATTAACTATTTTACACAGCGTTTTGATTTCTTTAGAATAACTTCCATCAATTTAAAATTCCCACACTGACTTCTTTAGGTTATACAATTTTCCTATCTCTGTAATCACCCAGACAGGATAAAAGAAGAGATGACCTGCTGCTGTGTATTCAAGTAAAAAGGATTCATGTCTTCTCTCTTCCTTAAAAAAAAACATTACACCAAATGCTTAATTGACATGTTATTAGCTGTGTTTGTGTGGAACAAACAACAGTTTTCCCTCAACAGTATACAATACCAGACTCTTTTAAACGAAATGCTATTATCTAAAAGTGCCTATTCAATACATAATAGCACAGTATATATATCTACAACTGATGCATGTCGCCTGGAGTTAATTTTCTTATTATTAAACAGAAAACATTTCCCAACAATTTGCATTATCTTGCTTGGAGGTGCAGTCACCAGACACTACTACAGTGCCATATCCAGCTGTAACAGGTATTAAAATATACATACTACATTATTATTTATGCAGTACACATTAAGCAAATAGCAACAATATTTTCCCTTAGATGGTGGCACAGCATGAAAGTTTATTTAGTGATGGCCATCTTAGCTGCATGGCTAGGATCCCAGGCCAAACTAGGCAAAGGAAATTTTACTCTTATTCTGAAATTTAACATAATTAATGAACTTAGGTGCCCCATAAATCAGCCTCAGATAGGGTATTCCAAATACTACTAAATAGACTCTCAAAACCATCTGGAGTATTTATGATGCAATTGATATTTTATATAAAGCCTCTTTAGAGGATAAAATGCAGATACATATTCTCTACAGAAGGACCAGCTATATCTTATCTTAAATTTAATTTTTCGGGGAATTTTAACTTTGGAGTCAATAACAACCCCTTCTCTTACCAATGCCGTCAGTGCAGGGTCTAAGTCATGCACAAAAAAGCAGGCACATTTTAGAAACCTATATGGCTGCATAAAACCCATTCATCTTCTTAAAATAATGTGCATCTGAAAGCTAATTTAGCAAATTCATTCACTACACAATTCTCCTTAAGTGCTTAGTGGCATTTCATTGTGACAGAGGAGTCTTTCTTGCTAAGGTTACTCTCTGCATTTGCAACTCTCACTAAATTTTCCTCTTTAGATGATTCAGCTTTCCTAATTATTTCCTCTGACTCCCAGTCTACCATAGAAGAGGGTCCTATGGGATATTCAATATATGAAGGGGTTTATTATTGTGAATAGAGGGCCAGATTCAGATGTGGATGCAAATGCCATTGCAGCTGCAATCTCTCACAGATTGCAATTGCAAAAATACTCTAAGGACTCACTCGTCGCCCAGTGATTAGAGAGACACCCACTGAAAGCATCTCAAATCCGCTGCTCACACACAAAACCGGAAACATCTGAACCATTGAACACAGATCAGGTGGCCATCAGCCTTCTGAGTAAGTCTAAGCTGTCACAGACATAGCAGGTCTCCAGACACACAGAGGGCTCTCCTGCTGCGAGCAAGAACAAAGTGGCTAATTTATGGACACCCAGAATACAGTGTTTAAACAGTCTGACACACCTGCATTTTTCTATCCACCTCCCATTAACTTCCTCAAACGCTGACTACCTGTCATTCACTTTGCAAGTGATTCCTGTGTGTGAGGTAATGGTAATTCAATTGTTGCATGTGCGCAGTTCAGCTTACACGTATGCACAATGGAAAACAGATGCTCAATCTGCATAAATATCATCATTGCGTCCACTTCTGAATCAGGCCCAGGGATATAACTGTTATTTAAATTGCACTCTACTTTCTTCACAGGTAAAACCATCTTCATCTGATATATCTGTGGTTTTACTTTCTCTCTGGCAACACTTTTCACATAGCAAGAAAAATTTGTCTGTCTGCAGCTGTGATCCTATCTTCAATGCAACATCGTCACTGTTAATTAGACTGCTGAACATACTGAGCAATAACAATCTTTCCCTATACCAACTGATACAGTGTGTAGTATTTAAGAGAATGACTGTCAAGACCTGAAAACAGGCCATGGCCTGTCAAAGTGACGGCTACATTCTACATGCTAAGCAATGGTGTATCTACAGTACAATGGGTGCAGAATATGCTGTGCACATGGGTCCCTGGGTCCAGAAGGGCCCACACCGCACACCCTGCAGGCATGTATAGTTATAATTACCTCTGTGCAGTCTCCAGAGTGCTGCTCTGCAGCAAAAATCACAGGGAAAATGGCGGCTGACATATTCCCGGTGAGACTTGTGCATGTGCATTAGAGAACTACCTGGGAACCATTTTCCAGAAGACCCATGCATGTGCAGTAGAGAGGAAGGAGCCCGCAGTGAGTCGGCACATGGGCCCTCTTCTCTCTTAAAATGCCCCTGATTCTAAGGATGCAATTTCAAGGATTGAGTTATAACTGGAGTTATAACTGGATTTGGACTGGATTTTGCTTCACTCTTTATCCTCAAAAATGACACAAGTTCTCAAGCATTACAGTCCCTCCATCCTACTACTCTTCAATTCTACACTCCTGCAACTTCAGATTGTAATTTTATACATTGTTACTTAACATAGACTATTAGAGGTATATTTACTAAAGTGCGGGTTTTATATATAGAGTTGTTGCCCATAGCAACCAATCAGATTCTAGTTATTATTTTCAAGAAGATGTTAGATATAAAATAATAGAAGAAGTGGAGTGGAGCGCTGGTTTAATCAAGTGACCACACTGATTAATGCAAAACATTTATTGTAAAGATAAAACAGTTAATACATAAAATACATGAAATATAAGTCTCTACACTGGCACGGTATTGTAATGTGGATGAGCAGATGGAAGATGAAATTGTTATGACATAGGACCACTCCAGGCTCCAGTAAATAGTGATGTCCACAAACAAGCTCTGTATGTATCCACTGTGGTAGTAAAATGTCAGGAAGCACGTTTGGAAACAATATTGCCAAAAGGAGAATCCAAATAATCGGAGAACTGTAGTCGTAACATGCCTTCTGATGAAACCGGGAATATTCAAGCCAAGAGAAACGCGTCAAGGGATCTCCCTAGACTGGACACGGATTCTTTTGGCCATTCTCCCTTCACTTGCATATCAATCCACAGACAGGGAGAGTCAGTGGAGAGAACGCTCATTACCCCTTTGCTGGAAAGGATACCAACACTCAAGAAGCATCCAGCCTGTCAGCCAGACGGAGATTACATAGCCGCAAGGCAGGTTGTCAGCGGGTCCCGTCATCACACTTAGGAATAGCCACGCCAGAGTGGAGCACCTGGTCCCCACTTGGAATGGATCCCGGTGCACTCCAGTTACTAGCCCGACGCTACCTACATACTGTGAGTACTGGCTACATTTTAACATGTGACAACAGTTCTCCGATTATTTGGATTCACCTTTTGGCAATATTGTTTCCAAATGTTCTTGCTGACATTTTACTACCACAGTGGATACATACAGAGCTTGTTTGTGGACATTACTATTTACTGGACCCTGGAGTGGTCCTATGTCATAACAATTTCACCTTCCATCTGCTCATCTACATTACAATACCGTGCCAGTGTAGAGACTTATATTTCATGTATTTTATGTATTAACTGTTTTATCTTTGCAATAAATTATTTGCATTAATCAGTGTGGTCACTTGATTAGACCAGCACTCCAGTCAACGTCTTCTATCGTTCTTTTCAGGATGTACAGAACCTGCATGTGTGATCTTCCCCATTTATTCAAGGGGTTATTTTCTGGCTGGCAGCGCACCTTGTTGCATTTTTTGTAGATATATGATAAGTAGCATCTGATTGTTTGCTATGAGCAACAACTCTACTTCTAAAAACCCGCACTTTAGTAGAGAAGTGCGCCAACCCTCATGTTTTGATTTTGGTTTTGGATCTGGATCTCCCCTGGTTTTGGATCTGAATCTGGTTTTGGATTTTTTATATCCGTGTTTTGTTTTCATGTTTTGGTTTTGGTTTTGGATCTGGATTTTTTCTTAAAAAATCATAAAAACAGCTAAAACCACATAATTTGGGTGGCCTGTTTTTGTTCCTACAGTATTATTAACCTTAATAACAATGATTTTCAGGCATTTCTAGGCATTTTTAACCACCTCACAGCTCACAATATTGATTTCACTATTTTTCACTAATATAGGCCAAAGGCGGCAGCGAGCTGGCTGGCTAAAGTAAGCAACAGAGCAGCGGTAAAAATGCACGGCAATTTAAAAAAATATCAGACATCTGTGAAACATTGCCACACAGCAAAGGAAAGAGGTGCAAGATGGAATTGTCCCTCCCACCCACTCTTATGTGGGATATTAAAAAGGACATGCGCAGTTTAACAAACCAAGCACTTTAGCGACTAGGACTGACACTTGCGTGGCTGAACTCCTTGGTTTGTTTGGGCCCCACAAAACATTTTTTGGAAGGACTACCTTCAATTATTAAGGAGGAGGTTGATGATGAGGGTGTTGGTGGTGGAGATTGCATGTTATGGTCCAAACTGCTGGTAGCTGATGCTGGACTGCTTTTTATTAATTTACAAATTATAATTTTGTTAAACAAATTGCATGAACTCACTGCAAATGATGTAACAGGGAGGAGGTACCTAGATGGTTAACGTCCCTTCCTCTGCTAACTTTGGCTTTACAAATGGAACAGATGCATTCACAACTGTTGTCAGAATTTAGATTAAAATAATTCCACACCCAAGATGTTGCTTTTCTGGCTTCCTTTTTATCATTAGCAAGAACTGCTGCCACTGGTGGCTGATTTACGCAAACCACATCCTTATCATCAACATCCAAATTAACGTCAGATAGGACACAAATTTCCCCCTCATCCTCCTTTTGCACTTCCTCCACACTATCATCCTAATTTTTTATTGTTTCACCATCTAGTACTAGCACAGCTGTCATGGTGTCAGTGATCCGCTGTGAAACTGGGTGACAGCTGTTATATTTACTTCCTCTATCAAAGGACTGTTTAATAGTCAATTGTTTTTTTAAATTAGTTCCACTCATGAATGAGGATGTAGGTGATGATGCAGGTGTTGGTGGTGGAGATCAAATGTGCTTGGATCCCACAGAGAGGGAGCAGATAGGTGACACTGGACTTGTTACGTTTTGAGTTTTGGAACTTGTCGACATACACTTTGATATTTGATGAATGCGCTCCTAGTGACATAACAAGGAGGAGGTTCCTAGGTGGTTTAGGTCCCTCCCTCTACTCACTCTTGCATGTCAACGGGCACATATGGCTTGACAACTGTTGTCCGGATCAGGATGGAAATAATTCCACATGTGAGAAGTAGATTTTTTTGTCTTTTGTGCCAGCATGAAAACAATAGGCTTTTTCAAACCATGGGCAACAGCTGTTGCCTTACTTACACAAAGGACATCCTCGGCATCAACATCCTCATAACCAACACCATCAACTTCATCATCAACATCCTTATCATCCTTAGCACCTTCATCCACCAAAATATCTTCCTCCTCCATGTACAATTCCTCAGAAGCATCCTCAATGACTACATGTGCAAGATGTTGACTGCCCTTCCCACATTTGCAGAGGGCACACAAATGTTGGAACTTGGAGGATCCTCCAGTACATTAGTATTTAGGTTGGGCTCACACATGGCAACCGCGGACACACTTGCACTCTCCTCTGGGATTTGTGATTTCGATTTCTCAGGGCACACAGTTGGTTTTTCCGGAGCTGTCTTAACAACTTTCACATTTTTAATTGGACCACCACCACCACTACTACTACATGCAGAAGGGCTATCAGAATCAGCAGTCTTCTTCATAAAGTAAGAAGGCCAAGGCCTTATCCGTTCCTTGCCACTTCATGTAGTGAATGGCATATTGCCAATTTTTTGTTTATCTACAGTCAAATATCCTTTCATTTTTTTTTCTTAATTTCAGTAAAACCTACTTTACTATTACTACCATATCGATGGCATGACTTAAGCCCTGGGGCATGGGCCTTCCTAGACATCAAGGAAGTTGATGGCCTTGCACTGCTGCTGGCAGCTACAACATGTGGTTCTTGGCCTTGCTCTCCTGTCATGTGACAGCCCTCATATTTTTTCTGCAGTCTAGAAGCAGTGTCACAATCACTAATAGTGCAGCCGAGGTGCGGTTACAAAATTAACACACGTGCAGTCGTGCGCACACACAAAAATATTAGAAAAAACGACAAATGATGATTTATATTTTTTGTCAGCTCAAGAAGAACTTGGCCCCAGAGTAATGATTGATCATGACTGGAGTCTGGCAGCACAAGGTTGCAACTTGCGTTGCCGGCTGGATCTTGTCCACTAATGGGGTTAAGCCGAAAACCCAGCAACACAAAAAAGAAAAAAATATGACACTTTAATTGTATTTTTTTTTAAGAACGATTGGACTCTGGGCCTGATTCAGACCCACTCGCGAGCGGCTGTCTGCTCGCAAGTGGGTCGATGTTCAGCACTGAGCATGCGCACGACGGAGGGAGGTCCGTCGTGCGCATGCGCCAGACACGACGAGCGAAGGACTTTCCTTCGCTCGTTGTGTCTGATCAGAGGGGGCGTGCTGTCGATGTTGATTGACAGCACGCCCCCTTTGGTGGGCGTGCCGGGGTCGTGCCTCCCTGACGGGGGCTTTCCTCTGATAGAGCCAAAATCACTCCGGGCCTTGCGGTTGAAAACCTCAACCGCAGGCTCCGGCTTGCAGTTTCGATGGTCGCGATGGTCAAGACCATCGCGGCCATCAAACTGCACGCTCGTATAGGCTGTGGGTGGTGACCCACAGCTATACGAGCATCCAGGAGGATGCTCCATAGTTATGGAGGACGGCCCTCATTCAGAGCGTGCGCTCTGCTCAGAGCGTACGGCTCTGAATGAGGGCCTCTGTCAGCACAAGGTTGCAACTTGCATTACTTTCTGGATCTTGTCCACTACTACAGTTAAGCCAAAAACCCACCCACACAAACAAGAAAAAATATGACATTTTAATTGTTTTTTTTTGTTGAACACGACTGTAGTCGCTGGATCTTGTGCGCTACTGTGGTTCAGCCTAACAGCCATGCAGACACACAGAAGAAAAAAATATATGACAGTGACACTTGTATTGTTTTTTTTTTGATTGAACATGACTGTAGTCGCTGGATCTTGTGCGCTACTGTGGTAACACCCACACACACACAGAAGAAAAAATATATAAGACAGTTACAGTTTTATTGTTTTTTTTTTTTAAGAATGACTGGAGTGGGGCAGCACCAGGTTGCAAGTGCAACATGCGTTGCTGGCTGGCTCTTTTGCGCTACTGAGGTTAAGCCTAACATGCATGCACACACAGAAAAATATAAAAAGACACTTTTTTTTTTTGGAGTCCAGAACTTGGGCCCAGAGATGGACACAGCACAAGCCCAGGACACAGCAGACAGCCCAGATGGATCACCAAACAGCACAGTGACAGTGACAGCACCGCGACCAGAGACCAGAATGGATCAGCACAGACAGCACAGTGATAGTGACAGCACCGTGACCAGAGACCAGAATGGATCAGCAGACAGCACAGTGACAGTGACAGCACCATGACCAGAGAGACCAGAATGGCTCAGCAGTCACCAGCCCAGGACACAACAGATAGCACCAGTACCTCTCCCAGCCCTACACTACCCACCCTCCCTGTTCACTTTACACAGCTGGAGTGGAAATGGCATCCGTTGCGTAGTCCCTTATATACTACATTGATCATAGAGACGAAAGCTCGCAAACTGCGAGATTTCCGTCTCTATGGTTTTGCCTCGGTTTCGAGAACCGAGTAAGGCGGGAACCTCCGAGCCTGCTTGGATTCAACTTGGATATGCTAAATTCGGGTGGACTCAGTTCTCTGAGAACCGAACCTGCTCATCTCTACACTTTAGTAAATATACCTCTTATTATTAATGCATTCTGTCTTCACACATTTTGCAGGGGATGTAGTTCATTTACTGGCAGGCGGAATGCCGGCCGTCAGAATCCTGATGTTGAAATCCCAACTCCATATTAAACATAGGCATTGAAATACCAATGCCTATCTTTAGCCCAACACCGAAATCCCCGGGGCAGATTATGGTTAAGCACACCCTGGGAGGGTTAGGGTGAGGTTATGGGAAGGAGGGATTAGGGTTAGGAACCACCGGGGGGAGGTTAGGGGTAGGTACCACCCCCCAGGAGGGTTAGGTTTAGGGTGCGGGAAGAGGGGTTAGGTTTAGGTACGACTGGGGAGAGGTTAGGGTTAGGCACCACTAAGGGAAGGTTAGGGGGGAGGGTTAGGGTATTTATCACCCCTGTTGGGATCTTCATCCATCGGGATGCTGCTGTCAAGATTTCAACCGGTGGCTATTCAGCCGACGCTATTTCATACCCAACCCATTTTGCAGAATGACTATTACTCCACTGTACATTGTACTTCTATCTGCAAAACATGGACTATTTCCAATGTCTCTCCATACAGCCACATAATGGACCCCCTACTCTACCATTCTTCCCCTATCCCCCTTCTTCCAAATCCCACTTTCCCAATATTTCTGCCTACTTCAACCATTTGTGCTTTTTTGTAATTCCCTACTTTATGTTATACTTCTATGAATTGCTTATCCTGCCCACTGTAACCTACGTAGTCTACAATAGGTTGCTGCCTACTTTCAAGGGCAGGATCAGTAATCTGTTTAACTATTTATGCAATGGGTATCCTGTTAGTTACTCTTAGCTTTTCCCTTTTATTTCTGTTTATTGCTTATCTTGCACATATAGCGCACCTAAGATGACTTCCTTGTCTTGCACTCTCTCCTGTAGAATGAACAATTCAGTTTTCGGTTGATTTTGTCAAGATATTACCTAGAATTTTTGTCTCCCTGATTATGTGTCATCTCTTCCAGGCATTGCTTATTCTGCCCTGTGTAATCCTAGGTAGTGAGCCTAAAATGGCTGCCTCACCTGGATCCACTGGCATCCCTCCACACGGTGTCACCCGGTGCGGGGAGGGATGCGCCACATGCAGCCGAATAAGGAGGGGGGTGTAGGAGGTCCCTGTGTGTAGTACAAATCAGCTCCCTCAGTGACAAGAGCCGAGTGCTGCAATTAATTCTACAGTGCAGCACCCGGTTCCTGTTAGTGAGTGGGAGTCTGCACCCCTCAGCAGGTGACAACCAGGTGCGGACCGCACCCCCCTTGTGTCGCCACTGCCTGGATTCATTGTGGGTAGAATGAATAAACCATGTGAACTGATGACTCCAAATGTGTAATATTCATTCATTTTATGAAAATCTAAACCTCTGTATATGATATTGTTGTAAAGTACCTCGAGACCTACAGTATTGTAGAAAAGTGCTATATACATAAAGTTATCAATAATACTACTACTAATAATAATAATAATAATAATAATAATAATAATAATAATTTATTTATTTTTTTAGAGGACCCTATGTTTAAATTCTGGATCTTTATTTGATGACAGCTATGGGCTAAGATATTATGCCAGCTGCAGGCAGAACTGCTCTGTTGGCCCACTACAAGATATTTATGCCTACAACAGAAGAAAACCAATAATTTATTTCTTTGTTTCCTATTTTACCTATACCTACATACAGTATCATAAAACAGAAGAAAAACAGAATGACTAAGTCAGAATCTAAGGCACTGTAAAATGGTGATCAGGTATTGAGGCTGAAGGATTTCTCATTTCCTTTTTAAACATTCTTTCTTCAGATGAGGGAGAATTAGTGAATACTGATATAGCCTTTTACCAGAATTATTTATGACCATATTAACAGTCATATGAGAACACAGAGTGTCAGTTATAGTGATAAAACTACATCCTCAATCCTGCAGCGCTAAAGAAATTCTGCCTCAGGGAAGCAGGTACGTGCACAGCTGATTGCAGATGATAATGTGATCTGCTACTGTATGCATGCACAACACATCTGTAGCTAGGGCAGTGACTAAAGAATGGTTTTCTCTCTTCCTGCCTTCAGATGAGAATTTGGAGGCTTGCTACCTTTGCCCATCAACTGTTGATAGGTGGCAATCCTCTCTAAACAAATGTTATAATATACATCTATATGTAATTGCCATATTATTCTGCAGGACATATATTTGAAAAAGCTATGACTTTTCTGTAATAATCTTGTAGCATGGCTTAATTGTAACTATAAATATGAGCTTACAATGTAAATACTTTATACTTTTTCTGTGGTGCAAATAAAAATACATTTTGTTATGTTAATTATGCAATAGAATGTTCTCTATGTTTAGTGGACACGCAATTTAGCCATCTAGGTATTACATAATTATTGCAATATCCAAAGGAAACATTCACATAAATGAAAAAAATAATAATAATCTTGTACTGTACATCCCTGTGAGGATTTCACTTCTTACAGTTAATATTACTTACAATATTGCAATAAAGTTATACATACAGCTACTTACTCTTCTCAAGTGCAATATCAATAACTAAATCATGATTATACTGTAATAGTAAATTGAAAATGTATGCAGTGTTGACTGCGCTGTGGATGAAATATAAATACACGTAAATTATTTTAACTGCTTGATTTTAGTTAGTAGTTGTGGCTAGTGTAGGGATGCCAAATATATGTGTCTGGTCCAGTTATAGGTTCTAAAACAAAGGTAGAATAATTTTATTTAAAAAAACTGTTTTAAAACTTTTATTTTAATTCTTTTTTTTAATTCAATTAATTCATTAATTAATTGAGAGCCTGTCTCAAGTCTCTGCTATTATTGAATAGCAGCTGACATTTCAACGCTGTAGCCATCCTGGTTATGCTTGGATATATAGATGGTGTGGTCAGCATTGTGGAATAGTAATTAATATTACTATCTCAGAGCACTGAGGGCATCAGTTCAATTTAAAACCAAGACCCTATTTCAGTTGAGTTTGTGTGTTCTCATGTTGCTATGCATTTCTTTAAAGTGCACACTCCAATGGGAGTAGGTTAATTGGCTTCTAACAAAAATTAACCCAATGTATATGTTTGTCTATGCAGTGCCATAAATATGCTACTGTGCACTCTGGTTTCATACTCTACTACCCCCAAAGCATGTGACATCACACAGCAAGACTTGCGCCATAGGTGTTGGCACTGGTTGCACACCCCTCATTATGGCCCTGTGTCCATGATATAAGGAAAATAAATTGTAAGCTCCACTGGTGCAGGAACAGATGTGAATGACTAAATATTCCCTGTAAAGCACAGCATAATATGTGTGTGCTACATACATAACTGTTACTAAACAAATGGTAAAATCAGGGATCACTCAAATGGATCTTTCCAGTAGTTTATTGGAGTAACAAAAACATTGCTGATTATGTGGGTGATGCAGAGTGAGCTCTAACTCATGTTTAAATTGCTCGACTTGTGTGATTCTGACACTTATGCCTGCCTGCGGCTAGAAAGATGAGCCAGTGAAGGGGCATTCTGACAGAGGTTGAGTACAGTACTACATGCTCACATAATTGTGAAGACATACAGAGCATACATCTAAACAGTTGCATTACTTGCAGGTGACCAGGGGCAGGTGCCATTCACTGATGATGATGATCGCCAACACAAGTGAACCATTTGTGATTGGCAGTTTGCAAACAAGATTAAATATAGATGATCCAGAGTGTGCAAATTCTTATTGTCAGCTGCCCTTATGACACAAAAAAAGCCTCCACCACACATCTAAAACAACAATGATAAATAAAAATGTGTCTCACAAAGGCGCATAGACAAGTACACATCACACTTAGTAAAGAAAATTTTTGCTAAAGTTCTTGCTTGCTTTTCAACATATAAAAATTAAAGTGGATATTGAATATATTCCATGAGAAAACCTTTTTTGTGTAAGAACTTCAGCAAAAAAGATCTTTACTAAGTGTGATGTGAACTTGTATATGCGCCAGTGTGAGACACATTTTTATTTATAATTGTTTGCAAATAAGACTGTGCTTCTGTCTCACCAGAGAAAGTAATATGTCTCAAATGTGTTCATACTCATAACAATGTATTAAAAACACTTAATAGATATATTAAACAGTCAAAAATTGTGTTCATATAAATACATACATATATTTACTGTATATGAACTAAAAATAAAATATAAACAACGCAGACAAGTTATGGTAAGTTGGCAAATTGTGGGTGTTTGGATATTACAGTTATCCACTGTGCTAAAATTAGTATAAAAGAGGGTCTTTGAACCCCATATATTAGTAAATAAGCTCAGTACCTCAATATGAAGATCACAAATATAAGCCACTCTATCAATATTATTTGCAGCTTGCAGACTGGGTAGACTATTGATCTGTTCTCAAGATAATAATGGTGAACTCCATCCGGTTGTCCTCGGCAGGGACGTAAATAGGAGAGTGCACCGCAGGGCAGGGGGTGCTTTATGGGCATATCAATTTTCAGGTTTATTATCATTCTCACTTGTAGCTTCCTATTCTTTTATCCCCAGCATCTCCTGGCCTCCCCTATCTCTTCCCTGGCCCTTCCCCATGTCCCTATTTAAAAAATGGGGGGGAGCTAAAGCCCTCTCTGGTACAGGGCACCAATAAGTCTAGTTACGGTTCTGGTCCTCGGATTCAAAGGAATAATTGTGAATAGTTACCAGTGTGTCCAGACTCATAGTCTGCACAGAAACTTTGATATGTGGTGGTTCCTGGTCAGATTAGCCCTCTCGGGCTGTGTGGTCTTTCCTTTGTTTTGCATACAGCAGTGTGCAGAGACTAGTAGCCGCAATTTACCTGCAGTGATGAATGTGCAGCAGATGGCAGTCACATCCCGTCTGTAGTGATAGACAGTTAGGTGTAAGCACATGATGATCCCTTCTGTTTTAAGTTGTACAGAACATGTGGTATCAGCCGGTAAATTCTCAGGTGCCCCACTCCATTAAGTAGAAATACTCCACATTGGCAGAGTTTAGAGTTATTCTTCCTAGTCAGAATATGGAAGTCAAGTAGCGACACTTGTATAGTGATATAGATCTCCCACAGGTCTGCAGTTGTCAGATTGCTCAACACGTTTCTGGACTCAGCGTACTTTTGTCAGAAGCTTGTCACCTAACCACACTAGGGGAGTTTTATAGGGAGCAGCCCAAAGTGGATACTAATTACTTAATCCATTAGTCTAAAAAAAAATGTTTATAAATAGTGTTTTCCATTGGTATATGAATATGATAATTTGTGTATAGACATCTGAGTCAATCAAAAAAACATATTAGTCAAATGATAAGTTGGCTTTTAAATATTCCAGCTATATGTGTGCCACATATAGAGAAACTGTAGTAGGAGGCAAGATTTTGAAGAACATTCCAAACTGTTAATGAAAGCTTTTGAAGAAAACGATTACCCTAAGATACTTATTAAGGATTCTTTTATGAAGATATCATCCCTAGGTAGAAATTCACTACTTCAATACAAGAACAGAAGATGAAAACAACAAATACATAAGTGGAATTCAAGAGATCTCTAAAGTTTGTTACCTGGTTTAACACAGGGGCAAAAAATCTAAAAAAAAATCATACAGGATAATCAAATGATACTTTACACAGATCCTCTTCTGAAAGAGGATCTAGGGACAGGAATAAAAACCAAATGTAAGAGAGCCAAAAATTTGGGAAATATATGCTCTTTAAGGATGAGAATAAATAGAATGATAAAACAATAAATATTTGGTTGAGTCCAACTTCCCCAGTATCTTCCCCTTTCCCTTCTCCCAGGCAGCTGCACCAGTGAGGGGCATTCCTCAGGAATGGCCACCCTCAGCTACTAGCTGGCGGCTCTTCTTGTAAGACTGTGAAGTCCTGCAAGAAGCAGATTTGTACAGTAAAAAAAATAAAAAAAAATACTTTGTACACGCACACATATATAAAGGAGTATATATATATATATATATATATATATTGCATATGTTGCATGCCCACCTACACACTGCTCCCAGCTATGAACTGTATGCTCAGCCATTGAGTGTGACTAAGCAACCCCAGCTGATGAGGGATAGGACAGGGACAACAATGAGCCTTATTATTATTTTTTTTTCTGTGGGCCATTGTGTTTTATTTTTTTCTGTGTGGCTCCTAGTGTGTTTGTTTTTCTGTGGAGGCTAATGTTTGTTCATTTTCCTGTGCGGGGCCAATTTGTGAGTGTTTCTTCCCATGGGGGACTGATGGTGTGCCTTAGCAATTTTAAAATCTTGTACAGTGTGCTGCTGGCTTAAAGCGTTTGAAAATCACTGCAGTATATTATGCTTTTGTGTGTATGTTTTAGCAAGTTTTTTTCTAAGCCATTTGATATTGTCCCTTGCAAAAAAAAGAATGGATTATTTTGCTATCTTGCATGCTAATAGAAAGAACATTTTTTTTAAACATCCTGGAGCGATATGATCAGTTAATAAAATAAGTGGCCCTTGCAGTGCTCAGGAACTGAAATACTATGGTACTTGCATTCTGTATGCTGTGAAGTGGAAAAAGCAGCTTTGATGTCTGTATTTAATGTATTTTACCACCTACTATAAGAATTGCTGCTATGTGTATGCTCACAGGCATGGGTGATGTCTATTGTTCTGTACTGTGAAAAATACTTATCACTGACAAATAAAGTGCTGATTTGGGACTAAATGTTTTAAAAGTCTCAATAAATTCCTTATTATTGAATATGGTTAATTGAACCCCATCAAGATTTATTCATTTTTCTGTTCATTTTAACAGATGCTCTGCTGGTAATGATTTTACTTCAAGTAGCTCACTGAACTACTTACTGTACATAAATTCCTGGAAGTGAAAAGGAAATGTACAAATGTAGAACTGGAAACAAAGCTGTATACCAGCTCATAAGTGTCATATACAACATATTGTACTCCTTGTATAACAGATTGGCTGAGAGCCATACAGGACTAGGGGGCCACATTTTCCTTAGCAGTCAAATAGTACATTACAGATGACATTTCAGTGGGAGACCACGCTTGCATCAGCAAAGATGAAAGTGGTATCTCCCATTGATGCACTGAGCTAATACAAAAAGTCTGCATTCAAAAATATGGGAGCACATTTAATTTATCATAAACCATTGAGCTGTGTACCAGCTGCCAGGCCTGGATTTGTTAAAAGCCAATATAGATTCAGACTGTTGAATACAGAGGTGTAAAGGTGCATGTCCACTTGCCGAATGAGGAACATTTGAACGATTACAACATCATAATCGTTCAGTCGTTCCTCATCCTGACGGTGCCCACACTGAACGATATGTCATTCAGTGCAGCAGGGCCGCAACTACGAGGGGGCTAAGGGGGAACGTGACCCGGGTTCCGGACTTGAGGGGGCACTGGGGAGAGGCTGCTGGGAGACTAGGTTGCTGCTCTTGAGGGTTTGGAGCCGAATCCCGGCATTGAGAGGCACAGAGACACTGTTAGTCTAATGGGGTGCCGGTCACAAGCCAATCAGTGCTCGTGGACCGGCAGCAGTACAGACAGTTCCCCAGTGTGTGGCAGCCCCGTCCCGCACCACCCTGAGCTCACCCACTGCACGGCCCTGGCAGGTAAGAGAAGCGAGATGGGGCCTTACTGTGGCTTAATGTAATAGAAGCCTTACTGTGGCATAATGTGTAAGGGGCCTTACTGTGGCATAATGTAAAAGGGGCCTTAGTGTGGCATGATGTAAAGGGGGACCTTACTGTGGCCTAATGTGTATGGGGCCTTACTGTGGCATAATGTGTAAGAGGCATTACTGTGGCAGAAAGTGGTGTAAGGGGCATTACTATTTTGCATAATGTATTGTAAAGGACATTACTGTGGCATAATATGTTATAAGGGTCATTATTGTGTGGCATAATGTGTTATAAGGGGCTATATTAATAAAATTTAAATAGTTGATAAAGAAGTCATAAATCATTTCTTACATGGACTCTGTTATTATTAGTTATCACTGCATAGTTTATTTGGTGCCTATGCAGTAAAACATTTAACGTTAGTCATGGTGACATACTTCAGGTCATTATGGCCAATAAGAAATATCCTTGAAGGTAAATGAAGTATGTATTTTGAATGATGCTAAATGATATTCACTGGAAAAAAACAGTAGTTTCTAATGTATTTCATATGCCCTGTAGCTTTGTTTTACTACAGGGTAGCAAACTTGGGTGTGCTAAAATATTTTATTGCACTAAAACTTACACTATTGTTGTTTAGACACATAGAACCATAAGTGTTGGTTCAGAAATAGAGTCATTATACCTAATTATTATGGAATCTATACATAGGGCCTTATTCTGAGTAATACATAATGCGGTCATAATTTCAAATGCTTCCAGTGATTCTAACTCCTATGCATTTATCTGGTGTATACCCAGTTGTATGAATTTATGTGCTCTAAGAGCCTCCAATCATCCAGTCTTTAGAGCTACCATCATTATTAATAATGCCACTTACACTTACCCCATATTACAAATGGTGTGCACTCTATATACAGTATGTACAACTCACAATAGGTTGTTACTATGGCTATACTCTGATGACATTCCCATGGGATGTTTCTCTTACATGTGAATGCTCTTTTGTCCATCAGTTGCCACCCAGTAACATCCGTTCAACCAATGGTGAGAAATGACTGAGAGCTCAGAATCGCTTTTAACTGCTCTGATATGCCACCTGCAATGCATGCACAGTTCAATAAAAATTGTGAGATTTGAGTACAGAATCATCCACATAGACAACAAAGTGCAAAGACTAAAACAGTATAAAGGTGCAAAATGAAAATTAACTAAACAGAAATTTGTTTTTAATATCTAACTTACTCTAAAAAGTCCAAAATCAATCCCTAATTGGTTGCTAAGGTTTATGATGACCCCTTGTTTGTGCAAATATTAATGTTGTGGATTTTGACCAAATTAGGATATGACAATAATATATGAATGCATAATCAATTAGATGGTTGCAATGCCAAAACAGAATCTGTAGATCCATTTGGGCACTTAATGCACACCAGCACATACCACATGTATGGTATCATGGGCAAGCTGGAATAGGAAATTTCTATACAACTATGTAGATCTAATTGTTCAGGCAGATTTGATGAGATCTAACAATTTATGGTCTCTTTAAGACAAAGAACAGTGAAGAATGTCCCATTTCATGACCCAAAGGTGCTGAAAATCTATTGGGTTTTTATATAGACAGAAAAGCAAACATTGATGTATGTTTTTACTATTTCATGTCCTCTAAGATAACTATAAGCACTGACTTTTACTAATCATACAATATAAAATGGGTACTAAAAATTATTTTATAAATATCTTTCTGTATACAAATTGTGTATTCTGTAACTTAATCTTATTTGTTCTTTTTTCACCCCAGAATTTGTAGAAATATTTAAAAAAAATTGACGGCTATCCAAAAATGATTTGTATGGAAAAAAGACCAACCTGCGCAATTACTTTATGTAAAAGATGACAAGATGATAGATATCTGATGGATAGATGGATCCCTACTCTATGGAAATCTTCAAAGTGCCTCATTCTTATGCTCATTCTGTGTTAGTCTGTCATGTCACATTGATTAACAACAAAGTCACACTTTAAAACATGTTTGGTTTCTAAATGAGTTGCAGCTATCAATAGTCAAAGTAATGTAAACATAGGTACCACTGTCATCTATGTATTTAAACTGCTACATTCATCCTACTGCATGTTTATGGCAACTCCATACATTTTATTTACACTGAGCTCCTCTTAAAATACCTAATAAATATAGATGAGAAAAACAATTCATAAGTGTTCATCTGATCACAGACAATTCAGGCACTATAGATTAATTGACAAGCTCACCATGGTTCAGTTGAAAACCCATCGTAAAAGATCAGCTGAAAAATGCTATTTGAAATCATACAGGTGACAGAGGACACACTTGACAGTTACTACTCATTATTCACTTCACATATCATTATTATAACTTGCCTACAATGATCTCAATAGCACATCTAATTTAGCAAAAAGAGCAGAGACAGGGCTGGCAAAAGTTCTACCAAAAAGGGTAGAATCTTGAGTAGAGACATTTCTTCTTTTCTGTAGACACTGCATTGTTGCTATTACCATTTAGCTAGCTGAAAAGAGAGTAGTTGTCTGGGTCAGTATGGACTCCCATAGGCTTCATGTCACGCTCGGCTCTTAGGAATCCCCTACTGAGGGGGTTGAAAGCTAAGGTCCTGGTTTGAGGAAGTAATCAGAGGCTAGGAAACTGAATGTAAGTTCTCATTCACAAGTATTGGATGTTGGCGAGACCTGACCAAAGGCTAACCTGCCAGAAGGTGTTCACTAGTGACCCCTCCAAGCGGGATATGGGTTTAGTTGCTCCCGACAAGCAGGTTGTGGCCCTTTGGTCAGATATCCGATACAAGTGGGGAACGGAGAGAGATACACTAATACGGCCCAGAGAAAGTACTTAGGAGAAGTACTAATACGTATTCTATACCCTTAGGTACAGAGTTGGTAAAATAGGGTTGCTTCCAGTATTGGTATAGAAGGACAAGAGGGAAAGTCTACTGAGGAGCAAGATGCTCTGCTGGCACTGGAGGAGGGTGATGGTTGCACTGACTGCATGGAGTGTGGATACTGGTGCACCAGTGGTACAGAAGGTGGTTCAGTGGTTGGCATGTACAGAGTACACAAGGTGCGAATCCAGATGCACTGGGGATTGATTCAGTAATTGTACTCAGTGGCATGTACTGCCTTACAATGTGCAAATCCAGATGCACTGGAGGATGCTCCAGTAATTATACACAGTGGTGGGTACTGAGTATGCAATGTGCGAATCCAGACGCACCGAAGGATGGTAATGCGATGATAAGCAAAGACTTGAGAACAAGGAACAGGAACCTGGAACAGAGTGACGATCAGCATACACTCGAAATGACAACATTGCACAGGCAACTTCCTGGTGTCCAGAGCCCAGTTATATACCCTACAGTAGCTTTCATTGGAGGTCAGTGTCAGCTGACTGAAACTACGCTACCATTGGTTAAGGAAACAGTCAGGTGAGAAAGACTAACATGGCGGCACCCATGAAGGCAACCTTGGAAACCTAGACAGGGAGCCACACATCGAGGTCCAAAAGCACCTAAGGCAAAATTCTCAGCACGTTACCCACCGCCGCACCTGACATCTGACCACATGAGAAGTAAGGGAAAGCCGGTGCTGGGGTGAGTAACGGCTGATCCTAGGCCAAACGGTGACAATTCAAAAGCATTTTATGACCAATACTTTGTTAGTAAATGACTAACACAATTACTGGTACTACCTCATACAACCGAGTTATAAACTGACACAATATTGGTCCTATGGTACTTCTGTAGGCTCTAGGAACCCGGCAGGACCATTAGTCTGAGTGAATGAGCCACTGTGATACCAGGAAAACAGCCTAAAACATTTAGTGGTGATACTAACCAGGGAATTACATGGTTCCTGGTACCCAGAAGAGTATGACGATGAGTAAGAACGATAAATTCTCACATGAATTGAGGAACCAATTGTCAATGTTTCTAAGGTGAGAGTCACCATTAGATTTTT
Source organism: Taudactylus pleione (assembly GCA_031769625.1). Taxonomy (NCBI): domain Eukaryota; kingdom Metazoa; phylum Chordata; class Amphibia; order Anura; family Myobatrachidae; genus Taudactylus; species Taudactylus pleione. Next base: position 8,381,247 of record JAUIMM010000054.1, read on the forward strand.
GTTAACCAAATACTACTCTTCAACAGTTAAACATTGATTACAAAGTCATCCCTTTAACAAATAAAAACAGGTCCACATATCAATATCAATGCTACTGATCAACCATTGATATGGACCTAAGAAATGCTATTGCACACCCCCTATTTTAGTTTATTTTCATTCCATTCACCTTATATTCCATATATTTATTTATGTATTTTCAAAAAAATATCTGACAAAAAAAAACCTGATAGCTGTAATGTACAATTTTGTAGCCCTATAAACCTACAATACATTTTACTAACTAAATATTGTCTTTTTTTTTTTTGGTCTCTAGGTAATTTAGTTTGGATATTTTACTCCATAACCCTGATTACCATCAGCCTCTGATCCTTTCCTATTTATTTCTTAACTTTACTCTAAACTTTATACTATTTTAGAAGGAATAGCCCCCAAGTTTTAAGAAACACAATTAATAAAAAATTAAGATAAAGAGACAGGTCCCACCATAAGGTTTATAGACAACACTGTTCTGCAGTTATTTGTCATTATAATATTTATCCCAAGAACATAGATACACTGGTTGTTTTTAATATCTGGACCATTAATCATTACTATTAACTGATTCACCAGAGATCAGTATAACCATCACAGTGATTTGATTGTGTTTTATGATCATCCATTAGTAGGAGATCCACTGTGGATAATCACCACTAGCTTATTAAGCATAGAGGAATCATATTGGCAAATTGTCATATTCATGGGATAAAACCTTTATTACTGCAAAATCTTATGTAGTAGATAAATGTTAATGGATTAATGAATTAAATTACCAAATGAATCTGTTATTTTAAGAGTGTGATGTATTGTGACTTGACTACCTATTACCATTGATGGGAAATTACATATTTTGAATGTAACCATTTTAAAATGTAGGTCAAGCCCCTAAATGTTTCTTAGTACAGAAAAACACACAGTCTTTGACATGTGTCATGTTGACTAGCTCAATCTCACACAGTGACATTGGCTTTTAGTTACATTTTTATTCAGTTTTAATAAATATACAGTATATACTGTACATGACATTGATTTTTAAATGTTTGCCCTGGAAGCAAAACATGTTAGATTATTAAAAACATTACATTTTTGATAGTATGTAAATGTTGTCAAGATCATTTTAATTGGTAATACTGTAATATTTTTATAATAAAAATTTGAGTTCAAATTAATTTTAACTGTTTTGTGAAAGTATCCCTATGAAATGATTATCCCTATTTATCTTCACTGTTTTATGACTAGTACCACTTTAGACATAGTGATAGGGAACAAATAAGCACCTTTCTCATTGTCTGCATACCTGTCTGAAAGGGATTTTTGTGCACTACAGCTATAATTGTATTTTATTTTACAAACCAATTCTATGACATTGGAAAGTCAGCATTAGACTCCACTGTTACTGACATAAGTTAGACCAAATGTCAGCTTCTAAAACCCGACATTTCCAATCATGTTTATGCCCAAAATGTAAAGGACAATGCTTTTTCTAGCCATGTTTTGCTAGTAAAAGCTCTGCCATTTTAAATTTTGGGCATAAATGCAACTGGAAGTGCTGGGTTTATGAACCAGACACTTAGTAAATAAACCCTCGAGTGTATCCTAAGTATATAAAAAATAGGAATAAACAACTGTTTTCACAAAACTATTGTACAACACAGACTAAATACATTTGTTCTTATTTAGAAATTTTTATGACGGAAGATATATTTATAGAGTAAGTTTATTTGAGTTTAGTGGAAGAATGCTACTATTTAGTTAAACATTTATTGATTAGACAGTATTCAAATCTAATTTTTGGAGTGATTCAATGAGCAAACAAAATCAGATACTTCATACTTCTACATTATACAGTATGTACGCATTTATCTGATTATTGGTTACATTACATGATGACATCTTACTAATGAGGCTGAATACGAGGGAGGAACTTGCTGAAATGAAATAATCCACTAATAATGCCATCTCACTGAAAACAGCTGCATTTTCAGTGTTTTTTCCTAATTTAAATAAATAAGGATAAATGAATCAGCAAAGAGGTATAACTCAGTTACAGTAGCAAATTTGTGGTACTGTTACAATAGCAGCCATCCATATAACACTCTCCATTATTATCACATCCTCTGTTTACAGTAGTTACATTGATTTGGATTTGGTTATAGTAGGCAGTAGAACTGATAAATAAATTGGTCACAAGGGAATTTGACATGCAGTTAGTTGATGATGTATTATATATTATTATTCTAAGTAAATTACAAGCATAAATAAGAGAAATATAAAAAATGCACAAAGTTGGAAGCATTGCTTGTTCTCAGGGAACAGAAGGCATAGTTCTCACAATTATAGCAACTGAGTGCTAGATTTGAGACCTGGGGACATATTTACTAATGTGAGAGTTTTTAGAAGTGAAGATATTAATAGCAACCAATTAGATTCTAGCTATTATCTTCTAGAAGGTGATAGTTAAATGTTAAGTAGAATCTGATTGGTTGCAATGGGCAATATCTCCACTTTTAAAAACTCTCACTTTAGTAAATATACGCCTTAGAATCAATTCCCAATGTCAACAACTTTATTCTGGGCATGTTCCTTTGTCTCTGTGTCGCTGACCACAAAACTAAATTCTATGCATTACTGGAGAAAGAAGTCAAGCCATTATAGAAATAAGAGAAATTAATGAAAGTATGTATGGTAATGCTAGTGTCAACACATGGCTAAAATCAGTTTAATGAAGAACTGACATATCATTGAAACAGATATGACACTGCAAGTTTTAGCAATTATTAAACCAGCGACTTTATTTAGACACAAAAGTGTTAAAGATCATTTTTTTATTTCATCATAACGTCCAATTTATTTCTGGCAATATATAATGTTATTTTACCTGTATAATGTTCATTATGTATGCACTACAGTACTTGGTTAACGGTTTTATCCAGCATGTTTGTGGGTGGAAGATTGATAAAATTAACAGTATTTATTGATTGAGAGCATGTGGGTTGGTATCTGAAAATTATGTGACAATGTACGGTGGTTGTGGTGGCTGATCTGTAATTTGGCTACCCACTATAGATTTTAAAGTTGTATGTTAAAAATAAATGCTATTATTACATCAAGAGCCCAATCAGTTTATTGATCACCAAGACACAAAATAATATAATATATGTACACTGCAGCATCTCAATCCCATGACCACTTTTAGAGTTACCACCCCACTTTTCATGACAGTTTTGCTCCCCAAATACATATAGCAAAATATACATTCTGGAAAATGATTATTTACATTAATATTTCCAAGAATCCTACTCTAAAGCAGTATAAGTAATTGCACCCCATGACAATGATATTGTCTGGAAAGTTATAAAAAATTTTACTTTTATTTCCAATATAAAATGCAAAAACAAATTAAATTAAATGCAAACATATATTGTTTTCCCATTTAAAAATCAAATGGTAATTGTCTTGCTTCGAGTAGTCCAAATGGTTATGTAAATTAAATAATACAATGAACAAAACTTAATATAATATAGCAGCACTGCTAATGTTTTCAGTATTACCAGCAGATGAAGCCAATGTGCAATCAGCCAATCAAAAGCAGCTAAATATTGCTATTGTAAGTCATTATCATCAATAATGCTTATATTTGCACTAGAGCTCCAACTAGAGATGTACGGTTCTCCAGAAATCCGAATCCACCCGAACTTTGTGAATCCAAACTGAACCGAGTCACGGTTCCGATCTTCTGAGGCGATAGGGACATATCCGATTTGCGGTTCTGATCTTCCCAAGGTTCGGAATTGGATTTTAAATCAGAAATTCGGGTTTTGGATTGAACAAAAACAAAACACTTGAGGGTGGTTTGGCAAAACCAAACACTAAGATGACTCCAGATCCAAAACCAAAATACAGGGGTCAGCGCACATCTCTACTTCCAACATGCGCAAGAGTTGTGCTTCATAATAGTAATAATAAATGTGCAGATGGGTCCTCAATTAATCATGCTGAAAATTTACTGTACTCAGCCTATAATTGATAGCCTTTGCTCAGCCTTGTTCAGCCTCACAATGACACACGAAAATGTATATAGGGGTATATGTATATGTCTTTTTAATGCACATGCACAGCGTGGAAATGCATATTGTATGCAAAAATAATCAGACATATATCTAGTTCTAAATAAGATGATTAGTTTACCAATAATCTAACACTATTGAGTCAGAGTTGACCAGTTTATTTCTCCCTAATAAGAATATGAATTTCTTGTTAATCTGTGGAAGGATACAGTATATAACAGGTGTAATGACAGGCCGTCTGTTATGCAGAGCTGCCCAATATTTGTGACAGGTGACTCTGAATAAGCACAACTGGCCCTTGCTCTGCCCCTGTAATGATGGCCAGGGACGGCTGGTCCCAAAGATGAAGTCTTCAGGACCCTGCAGGTAGCCCCAAATTCTCAACACACACATCTCCCACTGGTACCGTTACATAAAAAAAGGATCAGCAACTGCTCTGATGCAAGGGGTACAGAATGCGGTCAATAATGTTGTGACTAGGGAGGACAGAGGGAGTTGCTGTGGCTGGACATGCATAGCAGCTCCGCCAGGACATTCTGTGTGCAGAGAGCTCTGTTAATCAGTGCTCTTGGCAGCTGCAGCTCTACGATCACAGCTTGTGCTGAGATGTAGACACAGCTGTCTCCATCTCTGAAAAAAAAATTCTGACCATCATGGGGGTTTCTAGGTACTCAGAAACCATGTGCACCACTGTACTGCTCCAAACAAATCGTATTCTCTCAGTAATATTGCTGTGCATAGTCATGCACACAGGAGCATGCAAAAGGGGTGCTGCCATTGCTCCCCCTCGCCGGGTCATGGACTAATCCCCCCCTCCCCTCCAGTACATAGACTACTCACTTGGGCCACCTGATTCTTGTTGAAGAGATCTGTTGGAAATCAGATGGCTCTCTGCAGATGCACAACTCAGCATACTATGCAATTCCATCTACACACTCTTGACACGCCCTCACCAAACTTAATCTATGTGTGATTACCCTAATGCCACCCAGTTATGCCCCTTCAGCTGCAAATGGAGATGTGAGTGACAGGAATAGGACTCTGAGTTAACCATAGATGAAAACACTTGGCTATGGAGCATGTACAGTGCTAAAAAAATACAAGGTTCATCCACAAAATAGATTTCCATTCATCTCTACATCAGCCCTATTGTTACTAAAAACACCAGTTTATGCCTCTGACAGCAACTAAACACGATAGCTACACCAACATCTACAGCCTTTGTAACCTGTGACACATTTAATCACTGAAGGTGCATACAGTTTTTGAACGATTTAACTATAACGACGTCATTATCGTTCAAAAAATCGTTCAGTTTCTGAGTTATAACAATGAACGAAAATCGTTCATGCACGCTCCCGTTTGTAGTTTATTTCAGACTGTCCGACATAACGATTTTCATTAAGGGAAGGAAAGTTTTTCGTTCATTGTTGTAAAAATTGTTCATTACACTTCAAAAAATCATTCACTTTTCAAGGGAAAATCTGACAGAAAATCTGACAGAAAATCATTGGTTACAAAATCGTTACGTGTGTATGCACCTTAACATTGCAAATAATTTTTCATTGCACACCTGTGTCAAAATTGTGGGAAATAAAACTATAATAGGGAAAAACTTTTATCGATCTCTTTTCATTTCTGTTCATTACATACTGTATCATTTAACATGTATTTCTTTTAAATTGTATCGCCTATCACACTAATTTTTATCTGTACATATTGATTGGGAATTAGTAAACATTGCACATGTTGTATATAAAATGTTGTAAAGCAAATAAAAAAACTGCTCACAGTCTTCAATCACACACATTTAAACAACAAAGCAAAACAACAATAAAATAAAATAGTCCATGAAAGATATTCCAGGTTTAAGCATTATTGAAGCTATGTCCAGCATGCTGAAAGCTATGTAAGAGACAATCGAGTTCTCGATAGTTATCTTTTTTTTTGTCCAAAAGTTTTCCAATATAAAATTCAAAAATAAAAAACTCCAAGTAAAAAAAGAGTAAACCAATGAAATACTATACTCATAGTTATAATATGAATATTTCTTCACCACTTCCCATTGGTCAGGCTTGTAAGCAGTTCATGACAAACATATATTGTACCGGGCATTTCTTTGAAATACATTTAGACAAGTTGGGTACAGGACCCCAGCGGTCTGAATGCCAATGGTCAGAATCCTGACAGCAGCATCCAGATTGTCAAAATCAAGTCAGATTTTGGGATTTTAATCATTACCCACCCCTCCCACAGCCTAACCCTAACCATCCCCCTGGTGCCTAACCATAATACTTACTGTCAGGATCAGTCAGGATTGTGACCATCGAGATGTCACTGCTGGTATTGTGACCAACTGCATTCTGACAGTCGGGATCCTGACTACATCCCATTTAGGCTAATTCTGTCCACTTTATATGTTGATAGTAAATTAAACATTTGTTAATATATTTTTTTGGTGGAAAAATAAAATTTTTTTACACTTTTTGATCTCTTGATATTTTTTCTACTGTTCTGGTTAGCATTCATATAGTTCAAGGGAAAAATAGTTGTTATAAAAAGGATAACACATATTGTATTCAATATAACAATTATCATACTACTGTATATAAAATACAAAACAATTATCAAGGCTCATGGTAAGTAATGTCCTTTATTTATCATACATGTCATACTGAAATAATAATTTCAGGTACATATTTGAAAGGCAGTACACTACACTGCAGTTTACATAACTAACTACTGTACAACATATTTCCCGCATCGATTATCTTTAGAAAATATATGTTACTTGCTTTCAAAGCATTTTCTTTGGTTATGGAATTTTGTCCAAAAATAATATTTTGATGAAAGGGACTCCCAATTTATTTTCTGTTTTATTTAATCCTCAAAAAATACCTATTAAATAATAATTGATTTAAAAAGCACATGCAGCTTAACAAAGTGCTGTACACACGGCTGTTTAGGCTAATTTTGTTTTTGATACACAAGGGAAAAACAAACTAATCTATGGTCACAAGCTGTTAATACTGGGATTAGAACATATGTCTCTAGAAAGTTTGGAACTTTTAAATTTAATTATGTTGGTGATTAAATGGGAGGGTTGCAGATTGCCACAATACAGTATATTGTTCAGCTGCTGCCTATTCTGCAAATCAATCCTATTTTGTGTACTAAAGAAGCATAAAGGAAGTGGGCTAAAGGCTAAGGATCCCCATACTGCTAATGAGCGGAGGGTGTTAATTATTCTAAATATTTTTAAAATTATTTGGTAGCACCTTTCTTAATTAAGCAGTAGTACTGTACACACAAAAAATGCGTACACCATTCCCAACACTACTGTATGCTTTACCTACCCATTCCATCACTCTGTTCCCCTTCTCTATTGTCACATTATGAAGAAATAGATGTTTACTAATATAAAGCCATTTGTGAATTGGTTCATTTAAAGTGTAATTTTAGTTCTATTGTACATAATCACCATAGTGACACAGGACCTGACAATTTTGGGAAAGGGACAAATGTGTTATACAGTAATAAGGCTATGAACATACAAAGAACTAATTTGAATGATTCATGCAAACAACAATTTCCTGTTTCTTGATTTCTTGCAATTTTCTCCCACATTTTCTTACTCATATCTTTTTATAGATAATTTATCTTTTGCCAACCTTCACATTTTCTCTTTTGATACTGAAAAGCCAACAGCAAAACCAATCGATACATAAAGACAGCTTATTTCCTTTTAAAGTTAAATATATTTATTATGCGAGATGTTTTTATTTCAGTGCAAATATTGTATATCCATAACACTGACAATATATGATGCCATCCAATCAGCATTGCACTGTTCACTGTATTAATTCAATATATCAGGCCCTAGAGAACTGACCGTTAATAGCAGAGGAAGGATAAATGTATCATATATCAATTGAACATTCACAGAAAATAAAGGCATGAGCTGTAGTTCTGTATAGTGCTGGGGATATGTGTAGGCAAACATATAGATTTCATTCTTTCAGTAATATTTCAGCAATTGGTTGCAATGCTAAAGGAACTATTATTTAATACACACACTTATTAATGAGGTGAAAAAGTAAAAGAAAATCATATCTATTTATATGTGGGTTAATGTAGCCCTTATTGTAAATTAGAGGGATATTACAAGTCACCATTGCGTTTGTGACCATGGGGGATTCAGTATGTATCAATTGTTCTAAAAAGAATAAATCAAGAAGTCGCCCATGGCAACCAATCAGCTGCTAGTTATCATTTCTACATTCTGTAAATTATAGCTAAATTTATTGGTTGCTTTGGGAAACTTCTCCATCTATCATCTCTAGAAGGTTTGATACATCTTTCCCAATATAAGAACACTACTCACGTAGGTGGCATAGTGCAAATATACATCTTTCCCCATATAAGAACACTACTCATGAAGGTGACATAGTCCAAGTATTCATCTTTCCCCATATAAGAACACTACTCACGTAGGTGGCATAGTCCAAGTATACATCTTTCCCCATATAAGAACACTACTCAAGTAAGTGGCATAGTCCAAGTAGTAGTGGTTGCTTTGGGAAACTTCTCCATCTATCATCTTTAGAAGGCTTGATACATCTTTCCCAATATAAGAACACTACTCACGTAGGTGGCATAGTCCAAACATACATCTTTCCCCATATAAGAACACTACTCATGAAGGTGGCATAGTCCAAGTATTCATCTTTCCCCATATAAGAACACTACTCACATAGGTGGCATATTCCAAGTATACATCTTTCCCCTTATAAGAACACTACTCACGTAGGTGGCATAGTCCAAGTATACATCTTTCCCCATATAAGAACACTACTCACGTACGTGGCATAGTCCAAGTATGCATCTTTCCCCTTATAAGAACATTACTCACGTAGGTGGCATAGTCCAAGTATACATCTTTCCCCTTATAAGAACACTACTCACATAGGTGGCATATTCCAAGTATACATCTTTCCCCCTATAAGAACACTACTCACATAGGTGACATAGTCCAAGTATACAAATACTGTAGATGTGTTATTATTTACCTAGCACTTGGCGCAACCTACACGCTTTGCCATGGGCAGCAATCCCTGTACTTTTGCACATTTTACAAATTTTGCATCTTAATCACATCGTAGTTACATACAAAATTGCTTATATTGTACCAGACACTCTACATTAGTGCTTTTCTCACAAATTAATTGGTATAAATAGTAGATTAAGAATGAAGATGCATGATGCGAGGCATGGCATGGGTCACTCGTATCAGACCTCTTTTGCTTTTGTACTAAGATTAGCGATTTATGGCCTCCATATACTAGTGACGGACTATTGTGATGCTGCTAACCGCAGATGCCGGGTCAGACGTTCGGTGAATATGTTGGGTTTCACTGATTTGCCGATCATGCTCAAAATCTGATTTGCAAATTGGTGAAATTTAATATGTGCAATTTTACCAATCTTTCGACGGAACAGGGAACAACGATGGCCACTCATTGGCATTTCCAACTGGCAGATCAGCATTTCCAATCTGATCACAGGATCGGAATATACGTCGGAAGCTGTATGGTAGCCTTTGGTTGCGCTCAGAAGCTATATGAAATGCCAGCATCAGTATTCAGGGTACCACTGCATTGTATTTTAGTCACATTGGTGATGTTAATAAAATGCATATTTTGTGAAAAAGACTTTGACAGGATGTTTGGCATGGCTAAGTCAGAAATTCTGTGATATGCCAAACTGGGTTATTTGATGCAGTTTGAGGATAGGTGTATGTGGACACATCTGTATTTACATAAATATGAATAAAGTGTGTTAAACAGAATTTCAAACTGGTAAGAAAAGTACAAACAAACTTTTACCTAATGTCAATACTGAACATAAGCTTGGATTGTCCATTGATGCTTCCAGGTAGGTTTGAGAGCCTCAAGCATAAGAGTAAACCTGTATTATATAACATAGAAGGAAAACATGGGGAAAGAAAACTCTTGGTACTCTGATAACACAATATGACTTAATTCCATAATGTGCATTTATTAACACTTAAGATCAAAAATATTATACTAGCTTTTTCAGTTGAATGATTGCAATATATAAAGTCATAATTTATAATCAGTTTTAATAAAGTAAAGTGCATGGATACAAATGTATATATTTATTTTGAATATGTTGCTATGTTACAAAAATTAATAATAGGTTTATATTCAAATGCGCTCCAAAATTCAGTTTCTGCAAGAGAGAAAGAGAAATTCAGAGAAACAGAGAGAGAGAGAGAGAGAGAGAGAGAGAGAGAGAGAGAGAGAGAGAGAGGGGAAGTGGGTGAGAGAGAAACAGAACTAGAGAGAGTTATGTAAGAAACAGTATTGCTTTTCTAGTTCATTTTTCATTGTATAACTTTGTAGTCTTTTATGTAGTTTTTTTGTCGTTATCCACAGAAACCATTAACTGTTTAGTGCAGGTTACTCTATTAATTGACCATTCATATAATATATAAAGATAAAGTAATTATTAAACCAATAGCTGCAGAAAGTACCCCAAACTCTTTCCAACACAAAATACAAAGGTTGTACATAGTTCTTAGTCCATGGGCAGGTGTAAGCAGCCAGGCTGCTGTCATGCCTGTCAGCTATTATCAGTCAATTAACAACTGTTCTGAATTTTTAAACAAATTGCCCCTGCGAAACTCCCCAGTGTATACAATCAAACACTTTTTCACAAATATATAGATTAAATGCAGCTTTGCTGTATTTTAACCATCAATGGCTTATTAAACAAAACAGGAAAACCCAGTAGGGTACTGCACTGAGAGTGATTTTACAATGTTCCTCCTACTGCAGAGGAGTGATAATGATGAAATAATGTGGTTATTCATAAGCAGTTATTTCATGCATAGGGGGAAATATAATGCAGTCATTATTGTTGAAGGCAAAAACAGTGTAAAATACAGATCAGGATTATTGTAAATGGTGCACAAATGATTGCATAGAACAACAAATGACTGCACCCAAAATGGCTGCTCCACTATATGTAATAATAAAGTAATTTGAATCGTATTATTTATGTTATTTTACTTGCTAACTATATACTCATGTTAAAATAGAGGTGTTAATGTCTTAGAGCTAAAT